>CM035115.1:150990539-151590539 GCA_020205555.1 Panax stipuleanatus
AAATTTGTAGTGGTTTTTATCGACGACATTTTGATCTACTCAAAGACAGAGGAAGAACACGCCGAACATCTGAAGTTTGTTTTGGAGGCACTAAGGAAGGAGAAGATGTATGCAAAATTTTCTAAGTGCGAATTTTGGATAGAGAAGGTTCAATTCTTAGGCCACGTGGTGGATAAGAATGGAATCTCAGTAGACCCTGCAAAGGTCGAAGCAGTAAGTAATTGGGAACAACCGAGAACACCGACGGAGGTGAGAAGCTTTCTAGGGTTAGCTGGGTACTATCGAAGATTCATCCAAGATTTTTCTAAGATAGCAACCCCGTTGACCAATTTGACTAGAAAGACGGTGAAATTTGTATGGACCTACAAATGCGAAGAAAGTTTTCAAGAACTGAAAAGGAGATTGAGCGAAGCACCTATGTTATCATTACCGGATGATGCGGGAAATTTTGTGGTGTATAGTGATGCATCGCACAAGGGGCTTGGCTGTGTGCTTATGCAACATGGCAAGGTTATTGCATATGCGTCACGACAATTGAAGGATTACGAAAAACGATACCCTACTCACGACTTAGAGTTAGCGGCAGTAGTTTTTGCGTTAAAGATATGGAGACATTATCTATACGGAAAAAAATGTGAGATATACACAGACCACAAAAGTCTGAAATATATCTTCACACAGAAGGAGTTAAACATGCGGCAGAGAAGGTGGTTAGAATTAATCAAAGACTATGACTGCGATATTCTTTATCACCCGGGAAAGGCAAATGTGGTTGCCGACGCTCTGAGCAGGAAAGGAAGGGAGAAGTTGCTTAATTTGATGACTCAGGAAGAGTTGATAAGAGAGATGGAGAAATTAGAGATAGAAGTGAAAGGACCAGAAAAGTCTGGTGAGAAGTTAATTATAATGGAAGCTTGTCCGACGTTGTTGGATAGAGTAAAGGAAGATCAGGAAAAGGATGAAGAGTGTGAGAAAATCCGAAAGAGGATCACAGAAAATGAGGAAGAAAAATTTCGAATGGATAAAGACGGTATTTTGAGATTTAAAGGGAGAGTGTGGGTACCAGCGGTAACCGAGTTGAGGGAAGAGATTTTGCACGAGGCACACAATACGACATATTCCGTTCATCCAGGAGGCACAAAGATGTACCAAGATCTAAGGCAACATTTTTGGTGGCCCAATTTGAAACGGGAAGTCGCGGAGTGCGTCAGTAGATGCTTGACTTGCCAACGCGTTAAAGCAGAACATCAGCGTCCGAGTGGTTTACTACAACCGTTGGAAATACCAGAGTGGAAATGGGAGCATATTACGATGGACTTCGTGGTAGGACTTCCAGTTACGCAGAAAGGTTATGATGCCATTTGGGTTATTGTGGATCGACTTACCAAGACTGCACATTTTCTACCAATCAAGATCCGTTACAGTTTGAACCAATTAGCGAGTCTGTATGTAAAAGAGATTGTTTCACGACATGGAGTGCCGGTATCAATTGTCTCTGATCGAGATCCGCGCTTCACGTCCAATTTTTGGAAGAGTTTGCAAGAAAGAATGGGAACGCAGTTGAGGTTGAGTACAGCTTACCATCCTCAGACAGACGGACAGAGTGAGCGAACAATACAAACGCTAGAAGACATGCTTAGGACTTGCGTGATGGATTTTAAGGGAAATTGGGACGACCACCTACCCTTAGTAGAATTCGCATATAATAATAGCTACCATGCAAGTATCGGCATGCCACCGTACGAAGCTCTTTACGGGAGAAAGTGCAGAACGCCGTTATGTTGGGACGAAGTCGGAGAACGACGAATACTCGGACCAGAGTTAGTTCAACAAACCGCAGACGTGGTGACAGTGATAAGAGCCAGAATTGTAGCAGCTCAAGATCGCCAGAAGAAATACGCAGATTTGCATCGGCAGGACCGAGACTTCAAAGTCGGCAGTTTCGTATTCTTGAAGGTATCTCCATGGAAGGGAAAAATCCGTTTCGGCAAGAAAGGAAAATTGAGTCCAAGATTCATAGGACCGTTCGAGATACTGAAGCGATTGGGCGAAGTGGCATACAAAGTTGCGTTACCACCTGAGTTGGAGCATATCCACAACGCGTTCCACATTTCCGTGTTGCGACCGTACAAGGCCGACTACAAGCACGTGATTTCTTACGAGCCCATTCAAGTGGAGAAGAACTTGGCGTATGAAGAAATTCCTGTCCAGATATTAGATAGGAAAGAACAAACTTTGAGAAATAAAGTTATTTCATCTGTAAAAGTACTTTGGCGTAACCACGATGTCGAGGAGGCAACGTGGGAGTTAGAAGATAGGATGATGAGGGACTATCCCCATCTATTTGTGTAACCTTGTAGCAATTCCGGGACGGAATTTTTATAAGGGGGGGAGGATGTAATACCCGAGAATTTCCATATATTATTAAATAAATATATTAATAAAAATGAGAATTTATTTGAATATAAATGATTTTGTGTTATGAGACGAATTAATTCAATTATATATAATTGAATAATTATAATAATTGAGAAATTGGTGGAGTTTGTGATAAACTCGTTGATTGCCTTGTGTGACACAGTGACGTAATATAAGAATGATTATATTAATTTAAGCGAACAATTAATCTATATTAATTGTTAATCGAAGAATATTAATTAACTGTTATAAAATACTAATGAGGATTGATTAATAATATGTGATTATTATTATTGCAAGAAACATAATAATAATGAGCAACGTGTTTATAAATATAATAAGACTTATATCAAAGTGATAATTAATCATATAAGGGTTAATTAAATTGTTATGGAGGTTAACAATTATATTGATTGATGTAGGATATGTGTATATTATTAATTAATATTCAATTTATAAGATGAGAAATTATATGTGCAAGCATGCGAATTAAATGTGTAGCATATATTGGCTGACTATGTATTATGTGAAGTGTAATATGACACTATTATATGGTAAGGCTTATTAAACGATGTGAGCTACTTGATTAATAACTTGTGTGACAATAAATATGTGTGTGTATATAACCTAAGTATTAACACTAGTTTGTTTACAAATTGGAAATGCTGAGATTTTTATGCCTTGTCCCATATTAATAAGACACAAACCTTGTACACGTAAAACACTCATGAAGCTAGCCTACTCCTACCTTCTCAAACTCAGCATTCTAGCCATTATGATCATGAAGGGAGTGGGTGGAATAGTGGAGATCACCAACTAATTACCAACTCCCTCTTATCTAGCAAACATTCCTATAATCTGTTAGTTTGATTTTGGATGTAATTGCATTGCCTGGTTATGAAATTCTTCTATAAATATAACCCATCCTCTTCCTAATTCATTTGCTGAGAATTTTGGCTAAGTAAGTTAAGAGTTATATATATATTTATCAGTGTTCTTGAGTAGCAGCAAGTTCAGAATCTAACAGAAGGTATAATACAGTTTCCTTGTTAGTCATTTTTGTTTTCTGTCAAAAGTTCTAATTTTTGATTATGCCAAATTGGTTCATGATTGGTTTGTAGAACCCTTATATTGTTGTTATATGAACATACATACGTGATGGAACCACTATATAGCTTTCTTGACTTTCATTTCCATTGTTGCTCTGTAATTTCTGTAAAGCATCGAATTCGTGAAATAAGTTGGAGTTCATCAAATTGGGAATCGTTTGGGCGATTGACTGTTATATAACAATATATATGTGTTAGTAAGGTAAAAAGGTTAGTCTAATAGCATATGGGTATGTCGAGATCGATAAAATGGGAGGTTTTGGGTCGGTTTCGCTGCAGTCTGAACTGCAGGAACTGTCCTCACGCCGCAGCGCCGCAGCCAGCGCCGCAGCCCGCGCCGCAGCGCCAGAGTATGTTGCTGTTGCCGCGAAGCAGCGCCGGCCTCTGTGTTCAGTTTTCTGCATTCTGCAACAAAACTGTTATGTACTAATTGGTTGATTTTTGTTTAAACAAGCATGGAAGCATGATTAATACATATATATAAACCTAATGAGGCAATGTAAGCATGTTTTAGTATATTAGCATGCATGGTTAACCAAACGACATATAGTTTGAAAACAAACTTAAAGTTTCATAAACGAACGTTAACATTATAAAGCATGTTTACATACTGACCTTGCAAGCACGTTAGTACCACCTAGAGACACATGAAGTGCATGTTAGCTTATCTATATTGGTTCCGTAATAAAATATGAACATGTGAACCTAACTAGTGCTCATTCCTAACAAAAATATAAGTTTGAAGGTGGATATGATCATGTAAATGCTATATAGTCATTTTGATGTTTTGAGCATGTTTAGATAACTTTGAAATATATGAATGAAGCCTTAACTTGTGTTTATATAGTTCGTAAGGAAGCATGAACATGTTAGGCTCTATTAGTAAGATTCACTAATAGAAATACAAGCCTTGCACATGAGCATTAACACGATACGTGGAGATTTAAATTCTGATATTTATGGACACATGTGATAGTACTCTTAGACTCATTCATGTGTCATGCATATATATATATACCATGATTGGTTGCCGTGATTAAGTTTAGCATAAACAAAGCATGTTTTCAAGATAATAACAATGCTAGCTACATATATGCAATACGAGTACTCATGAGCATGACTAATACAAGTTATATGAATATCTTATGTGTTTAAAAACGACCATGTTAGACCATATGAGTTCGTGTCCTTGAATGGCTTTAAGTATTAACTTAAGAACCTATACCATGTACGATTGGATTTGGAAAAGTTATACAAGCATGTAAAGTATCCTTTAAATATGAATACATGCTACGTGATATTATATGATGTTACTTGAACCCGATTTTGACGGTTAACTTAAGGAGATGTCGTAACTTGCTAAAATGAAATATATTTAGTATTGATTGTGGTCTTATGTGATATTAATAATATGCAAGCATGTTTGCTAATTGTTGAGATCTTATATAATATGAGAATGCGTTTAAACTCTAAAGAAGGAACGTTAAGGATAGAAATTATATTCTATATAACTGTGTAACTAGGTAAAACTTACCTTATGTGATGATCGTATATTCAAAGAGAAAATGTGAAGTTAAATTATATGACTAATGAATATCATATATATACGTAACTGTATTACGATAGGAATTCGAAAGTGTTGATTGCTTTTCGTGGATAAACTACGCTAAAGGCAAGTTCTCTTACTTACACTCTTTTAAAGTGCAAGTATCCTAACCGACGCATTTACTTTATGCAAGGAAAGCTATGATTGTGAAAGTTTCCTAACTTATACTCTTTTACTATGTAAGTATCCTATCTTGTGTATTGCGAACTAGTTTCCTATTTAATCGGTTGAATTGAATTAGCATACTTGAACTCTTATTTCATTAAAGCTATTATTCATGTTGAACTTAGTATTGTTCTCGAATATTGTGAAAGTGTCTATGCCATTTGATTCGACTAGACTTATATTATTGAAAAGCGACCCAAACTAATTGATTGGTGCGGGATCTTGTATTTGACTGAGAAGAACAACCTTCTTTGAAGGGAATATATAAATTGTCGGAGAACCGACGTGCACACTTGAGTATGATTGATTGTTATGCATAACAATGGTACTTTAGGCTGATCACCTGTTGTACCTGTTTTTTGTTGGATTTTCAGTTTATTACTGTCAATTCTAGTAGAAGTTCATAGTCCTTAGTGACTGCTCAGTATTCAATTATTTGAAATCTTGAATTGACTTATTATTGAATCATATTGATATTATCCTGTCCTTAGCGACTGTTATTGAGAACTGTTGATATTCTTGTTATTCTTGAGCTATCAAATCTTGCTATACCCTTTCGAGAATTGAGAATCTTATTATTCACCCTTATTGTATATTACTTGCTGGGCAATTTGTGCTCATTCTTGCTTTCCCTAAAACATTTCAGTTAAGGCAGAGCATGGCGAACCTTCGGGCATTGATAAGGGCAAGGGCAAGGCTACCAACTAGCTTATGTCTGTTATAATATATTAATATTGTGTGAAGATGATGTAGTAAGACTGAATTTGTTTATGTTTAAGCTTAAGTTAGATTATATAACAAGTCGTTAATTGATATTGCTATGTAATCTATTAAGTACTGTAGGTTGCGAGACTTGGGGGAATAATTATAATAAATCATTGTAAATTATTCTAGTATAGATTTTTCGCTGTGGTTGTGTGATATTTAGTTATCATTATTGCGATGTATTACCATGAGCACGTGATGAACCAAATTCAAGAGACCAAGTGGCGGTCCTGGAATTTGGGGGCGTCACAATTATTATCACACTATTTATCAGAAATAGTGAGGACTACTACTGCTCTAACTCGGACCATCACTCTGTCCCCCGACTAGTTCCCGCAACATTCTCATTTCCTGAAGAGGACAACAGATGAAAAGGGTGAGCTCAACTAGCTCAGTAAAGAATATTATGACTAAGATAATGAAAAATAAATTATCGTTAGTCTTCAACAAATCAGATAAAATATAATGGACAACCAACTACAGATCAATATTCGCAGCGGAACTAACAGTTCATTAGAAGAATTAAGCAGAGAATAAAGTCTACTATCTTCTATGATTTAAAAGTCCATCATCAATATTTTATCCCTGTAACATCAATCAATATACATCTCGAATCAAATATTCATCTTTGCACTACAGGCCAAAGATATTCATTTGTATCATCAGTGGTCATGTTCATCTCAACACCTGTCATCTTTGCACTACAGGCCAAAGATATTCATCAGGTAATCATTCATCTTTGCTCTACAGGCCAAAGATATTCTTCAAGTAATCATTCATCTTTGCTCTACAGGCCAAAGATATTCAGTTACATCACCTTTTAGGACTGAGAATGATGAAAAACATTTGAAAAAAACGAATCCAGTGAGATAAAAGACAAAGACTAAGGATTCGTATTTTAGTATATCCAATTCAAACATACCTCGTAATAATCAATTATGGAGCAAAATTCAAGAATAAAGCTCAAAACTTGGATACAATCAAAGATAGTAACCTTAACAAGCAATTTGGACAAATAGAAGAAAATTTAATTTTTCCGTGAATAGTGCCGTATACGTGAAGAGTTCCGTATACGTGAATAGTAATCCCGACGGAAAAAGTAAGAATTTCAACATAAAATCCATGACAATATTTCTGTATAATGATATTGAAAAGAATAACATCATTTACGAAAGAAAATAACATCCCTTACCTCAAAAAGATAGTACCTCTGACTGGAATATCGGATATAATATCGAAGGAAACTTGCACTGAATACTAATACTCAAAGTATAGAAATACTCATAAAAATACGCTCGATATTATAGAGAGAGAAAACTTCTGATTCTGGTGTGATTTTCAATTCTAACCTAAGCACCCTATTTATAGGAAAAGCTTAGGATGCCAAAGGAGACTAAATGAATAAAATAATATTTTTTTTAAAAATTTCCGCCGCCTGGCGGCTAAAAAAATTTCCAACAAAAGTGGGGCCCGCCCATAAAAAAAAATATATTTTCCGAAACTTCAATAATTCATAACAAATAGCTCCTTAGTCAGAAAAATACAAATTCTATGTCCTTCCACAGGAAATTTAATTCTCTACAACTTTGCAGAAGGAAGTTTTTCCAAATTTCAAACATAAATTATCCGAAATCCACAACCAGATTATTTCTTCTCACACTAAAATATTTATAAAAACTCATCAGCGCCAATTCCTTCTT
This sequence comes from Panax stipuleanatus, assembly GCA_020205555.1. Classification (NCBI taxonomy): domain Eukaryota; kingdom Viridiplantae; phylum Streptophyta; class Magnoliopsida; order Apiales; family Araliaceae; genus Panax; species Panax stipuleanatus. The sequence goes on from CM035115.1 coordinate 150,998,303, forward strand.
TAATATCCACAAAATAAATATTTCCTTATCATATAAATCAATAATTAATTATTCACAAATAATATTATAGAACTACAATATTAACAACCAGGTCGTTCCCAGGAAAGAGGGGGCCTTCCGATAAGGACTTCTCCTTACTGGCGCGCAATTAAATAACCCCTCCTAGACAGAACTTCCTTAGACATTGTCAATAATGCTATCTAATAATATTATTCAAATAATATGAATTATTGAGTTGATAACGTGAAATACTTTGCAACGACAATTATTGAATCAATACTACAAAATATCAACTGTAGCCATTATTGAATCAATCATAAAAAATAGCAACGTAGCAATTATTGAGTCAATAAAATATCAATGCAGCAATTATTGAGTCAATAATATAAAATATCAACGTAGCAATTATTGAGTCAATAATATAAAATATTGAACAGTAATTACTGTAACAATAATTGAGTAATGGCTTCTCACGTAAGACTCAATAATTCGAAATACTGTGTAATACCGTGTGCTACTATGCAACACCGTGTATCACTGTATTTTAACCACCGGGTATTTCAACAGTACTAACGGTAACAACCACGCCGTTATTTTGTAAAAAAAGTTATTTCTGTCGCTTTCTATATCCGACAGTTATTCCGTTGTGGGGGGCCCACAAATAGCTGCGCCGTCGTACGAATATTCCCCGACAACAAGAATATTCCACGACCAAACGAATATTTCCCGACAACAAGAATATTTTATAACCACTTGCTCATTTTAAAAATGTTTGCACATTTCACCCATAGCTTTCATATTTATCAAATCAACACCTTACTATTTCGAAATAATATAAAAAAAATTAAATCTTTATTCATAAAAGTTGGGGTCTTACAGAGTACTTTATGTCTGCTGAAAATACCTTTTCAGGTGTTAGGTGAGAAAGCATCCTGCTGTGTCAGGCGAGTCAGACAGCAGACACCACATTCCCAGGAAGTCAACATCAGTGCTTAGAAATGTCTAAAATATTAAATGCTATAACGGATGCCTTCAACGAAAAGATTTCAAAGGCTCCTTCATAAGAAAAACAGATTGGAGATTCAGTCTAACACTCAGAGCCAAACACTACGATCCTGAAAGAAAGCTTGCTTCGCTACTCAGTTCTTTCGAACGTATACTTAACAACAACTGAGTAGCACACCCAAGAACTCAACTCTCATTACAAGTGTCTTCCAAGTCTGCTGGACTTGAAGAGTTCTAAGTGAACTAAGAAGTTCCAAGACTGCTGGTCTTGAATGAATCTAAGTGATTCGAAGATTGTAAAGATATCCTTAGTGGATTTCCTACTCATGGAATAGAAGAGTGGACTAGGAGTCTTGAGTGCTCTAAACCACTTAAAATCACTGTGTCTTCTATATCTGTCATAACTGCTATATCTGTCATAACTGCTATAACTGCTTATCACACTATAAACTTGCTTTATCTTAAGGGGAACAAATAAATCATATATTCTGTTGTGTTTAATTAACAAATCTGATAAGTATTTTGAAAAGGAAATAAAGCTTTTAAAATATCTATTCAACCCCCCTTCTAGATAACTTTTGTGCCTCCGAGAACTAACAAGATGATTGTGTTTGAGGTACTCCATCACAAAGCCAACTCCTATCAGGTACATTATTCTGCATTCCGCTTGTGCCACTTTAAACCTAAAAAAGGCAATACATGAGTGATCCTCATTCAAACTGAACACTGTAATCTTAAAGGACTAAATATATATGTGAACCAAATAAATACTTACATTAGTATTGCCAGCATTTGTTCTTTGCTCACTTCCTTGAGATGTTGAGTTCCTCATGAACTAAAATGAAATTGAAAAAAAGAGATCAATATGTTGCCTACAGTAACCAAATAAAGGATATCTTCACAATATATTACTTACTGGTAGTTTTGATCTTATTTGAGATTGTTGAGTTTCAACTGGTGGTGTTAAATGTATTTCCTCTTGGTTGACTGCACCTTCATTAGTAGGTTGGTTCCCTTTTTGCTTCTTGTGAAATCTTGAATTATGTCCATACTGCCAGCAAACTCTGCATCTAAGAGAGTTATGATGTTTTTCCCCCAAAGTCCCATGACTGCTATCTCCAACTTGGGTTGGTTCATCTCTATTCCTTTTCCTCAACTTCTTTGGCCTACTAGGAAGTTTGTTTTATATGTTGGAGGTATCATTGTTGGACTACCTTGAACCTCAGCTTCCCACATATCTGAACTCCCCATTGGAGCAATGACTGGTGCATAAACTAACTGATAGGTACTAATCTTGTAGAGGTCATTCACATATGTACAAGGGTACAGATTCTTGAAAGACATACATGCAATGACATGACTACATGGTATGCCAGTGATGTCCCATCTCCTACAACTGCAGCCCTTTGTCTCCAAATCTACTGAGTACTGTTCTCCATACATTGTCCTTACTTGGTATCTAAATTCACTAGCAGCTGTAGGGATTGACTCTACTGCTAATTTTTTACCAGACTCTAACCTTTCTAGTGCATTAGGACAAAGGTCCCCATACCATCTCTTGCATACATCTCAATTAAAGGTCATCCTTTTCATCAACAAGTCTCTAATATCCTCAAGCAAACTTAGGATAGGCTTCTCTCTTGCCAACTTGATCATCCCATTGAATATCTCACACAGATTGTTAGTCAAAATATCACACTTTGGATATGGACTTAAATGTGATTTTGACCATTGGTGGGGTGGTTTGTCTGCTAGCCACTCGATTGTATTAGGATTAACCTTTTTCAGTTCCTCCATTGAGTGCTTAAACTTTATCCTATTACTAGCACTTGCACAATTCCACAATAATTCCCTTAGTTGTATACCTCTATGTCCAACATTAGCAAAGTTCTGGTGCAAGTGCTGGAAATAAAACCTTCTCTCAGCATTAGGGACTATATCATCATATGTTGTAATCAGCCCTTTCTATTTGTCAGACATAAATGTCCACCCATATTTATTCTCAATCCCTACATCATCCTTTAAAATTTCTAAAAACCATGTCCATGTAGCCCTTGTCTCACTTTCCACAACTACATAGGTCAAGGGAAACATATTGTTGGTAGGATCAATACCTACTGCAGTTAAAAGAACTCCTCCAGTTGTACTCTTTAGGTGGGTACCATTAACCCCAATGATACGCCTACAATGCCTGGATCCTTCCTTTAGTCCTCCCAAACAAATATAAATCCTTTTAAACACTGGTTTTTCTCTTGTTAGTGTACCCTCTTCAGTAACCAACTCAACTTTACTACCTGGATTTAACCTCTTCAACTCTTCATCATACTGCCATAGCAACACATATTGTTCATTAATGTTACCCTGGATCATCTGCACTGCTTTGACCCTAGCTCTATAAGCTTAAGCCTCTGATATCTTCATAATATCTTCCCTCTAAACAGTTTCTACAAAAGGTGGCAGCACTTGTCTTTGGATTTTTTTTGAATTCATGAACATACTTCTCTGCAAGCCACCTAGAGTTAACATGCCTATTTCTAGCATCTCTCGAACAAGTATGGGGGCCATACAACTTCTTAATTTTAGTGTATTCTCCCTCTGCAACTTACTAGCATATATCATCCATGGACAAGGAGGACTGCATTTATAACCAACTTTGAAAGCTTCATTCTTGTATATTAATGGATTTCTTCCATGCTTGACTGAGTGAGCTCTAATTGCCTTCTTGAATACCTTGTTGTCCTTGAACAACATGCCATTTTCAAATGTAGGATCATCCATCTTAGTTTCAGGATCAAACTCTGGCCATTTTGGTCCATCTTCATCTTCATTTACAGTCATTTTAGGAATTCTTTCTTGAATAAGATCCTCATCATCATCAATTACAGCCACCTTCTCCTTCCCTTTTGCAGTCATCTTCTTCTTCCCTTTTGCAGTCACCTTTTCCTTCCCTTTTGAAGTCACATTCTTCTTAATTTTTGCAGTCATCTTCTCCTTCTCTTTTGCAGTAACCTTATCTTTCTTTCTACTTGAGACCCTTACTTCTTCTTGCTCTGTATCATCTAGACCATTTATGTCTTCTAAGCCACTGTTCACATAATACATTGAATGCAATGTCATCTTCCTATGAACTATCATAGAATTGTTCATTGAATAAGGTATCTTCACTATCATCATCACTGAGGTAGATGTCTTCCTCATCACAAACAGGTGTATGGATGTCTTCTTCATCACCACCAATATGACCATGGAAGCCTTCTTCATTGTCAGGAACATGGTTTCCTTCCTCCTCATCATCAAATATCTTCAATGGAGACTGGATTTGTAAGGGTTGCTTACTTGTCACTACTATATCCACCTCTCTAGACTTCAAAATAAATGGCTTCAACTGCATAATATCATCAATCGAGTCCAGTTCCTTGTATCCCCCAACTGTACTAAAATGGTAGAATACTATTAACCCACAAAGACCAACCTCCATTGCCATAGTTACCAACTCTTTTGGGGTTAACTGATTAAGTTCACAGTAGTCAAAACACTGAGATCTACCCCCCTCATACCCCCCATCTACAAACTCACCACTATAATTCAATCTTATAGAAAATAAGATATCATCATGCAAATCTGCAGTCAACAAAAGCATATAAATACACCAACAACAACAAAGAATAATTATTTAACACTACTTCCAAGCATGATCAGTTAAAAAACAAAAAGGACAGAGAGAATATTTTGAGACCCAAAGAAGGGACCACACAATTATTAAAGAATGAAGAAATAAAGAAAAGAAATGCACAATCACTTTCTCAACAACCATTATTAACTGATATTTATATACACACCTATATCATAACTTTCTCAACTATAATAACAGTAAAAGTACACATGTCTGTAAAAAATGAGCTTTACCTCCATATTTTGGAGTTTGTCTGCCTCCCAAATCTCGATTTCTCTGCACCCACACCATTGCAACCTCCCAAACACTGATTACACACCTCGAAGACCTTCTTTAGAGCTCTGCAAGCCACAAATTGCCTCTAATTTGACACTATCGTTGCCGATCGTTCAACTGTTAGGGCAAACCCAACCCTTGCTTTTACCGAACTCTGTTTTCAATTACCTTGCTTCAGCCGTATATGTCAAAGTGAATAAATTAAACCGCCTTGCTTGTATTTTAGTTGTATTAAGTAATTAATTCAGTATATTATAATAGTATATACATTTAAACTGTATTAAATAGCATTCAAGGGTATATTTGGTCCAAAAAAATTTTTGGGGTTATTTTTGTTTATTTAAGTGTACTTGGAGTATGCTAATATAAAGTTTTAAATATTAGGGCATAAATGTAAAACGGGTCATACTTTGAGGGACAGAAGTGTATTTAGCTCAAAATAAAACTAACACTAATATTATATGTTAAAAAAAATTCTATTTAATTATTAAGCACATATAACAAAAGTGTTACATACCTTAATACTAGTTGCCTGAAAGCTGAAACACGTGTCCTCGAGTTAGCCTTGGACTTGATATGTTTATCCTCCTCCCTTGTATCTTCTTTTTGTGGAGGGTTCTTGGGACATTACACAATTTTATGACCTAACTCTCCACAATAAAAGCACGCACCCGTGTTCCAATGACATTCTTTGTCTGGGTGGTTCCTACCACATCTCCCACATTTCAATTTATCCTTCTGGTTTCTTTGATTTCCCTGAAATCTACTATTTTGGGTATTTACTTGATTTCCCTGAAATCTACCATTTTGGGTATTTACTTGATTTCCATGAAATCTACCATTCTGGGTATTTATCTTTTTCGCAGGTCTCCCATGGATCGACTTTTCCCAGGAAGGTTCCTCTCTCTTTCGATTGACATTCTTCCCATTTTCAATCTCTATTAAACCCTTCTCAATAAATAATGCCTTATGGAGCACCGCATCATATGTGGGTAGCTCAAAAGACGCAACGCCATGCCTTATGTTGACCCGTAACCCGTTCTCTAACCTACGAACTTTTGTCACCTCATCTGATACTAAGGTAGATGCATACTTAACGAGCTTCGCAAACTCGACTTTATGTTCAACAACTGTCTTGTTCCCATGTTCTAGCCTAATGAATTCCCTCTCTTTTTGTGCCCAGATCGTTCTAAGAAAGTATTTGTTGGTAAATGCCTCTTTGAATATGGTCCAAGTGTAGGGTTCAGGTTTTTCCTCGTGCTTCCTTTTCTTCATAAGCCACCAATCATAAGCCTCACCCTGAAGTTGGTAAATTGCCAATGTCACCTTATTAGTTTCAGTACTTCCTAGCAAGTCAAATGTCTTCTCCATTTCTTGAATCCATATTTCAACGATAGAAGGGTCCGTAGCTCCTTCAAAGATTGGCGGGTTCAATCGCTTGAATTATGCTACTATACTACGTTGAGCAAACTGTTGATTTTGTACTAACTGCGCTAAGGTATCAACTAGCTGAGCCACACCATCAGTGCCATTATCGTTGTTAGTTGGGTTATTTCTTCTAGGAGGCATTTTCTACATAATAAAGCAATCCCCACTGAACAACATTATACAAAGCTAGTATCAAAACATATATCAAAATGAAATTTGAAATATCCAAGTTTATTTTATAAACCAAATACTATTTTATGAAAATTCACGTTCAAAAAGCAAACTAACAACTAACAAGACAATATAAATATTTCTCACCTTCTTTTATCTCACACTTCAAATTCTTAAATTTAGTTAAGACTATACCCACAGTTAACTCCTAGAATCACTCCCTAAGAAATGTGTAAGTTTTTCGACCCAACACACTTTGAGGGGCACCGCTTTGATACCATCTCTGTAACACCCCGAACCTGTTACATGTCCGGAGTGCCACACGCTGCAAGCCCAAAGGCCAGCAATGCAACAATATCAATAGCGCAACCCAAATGAAAACACAATAATGAAATCAACTTGAAACCAAACAACCTTTCATTATCGAAATTACACTAAGATTCAATAACTAAATACCGAAAACATAACTTTAGAGACTCGGCTCCATTAAACAAAAGTCTTATCATAATTCTAAAATATTCCTAAACTTCTTAAACAAAAATATCTTCCGGTTAGCCACAAAAGTGTCACAATGCTCGGCTCTTAACAAAGTATCATGTAAAAATTAAAGTAAGGGTGAGCGATAAAGCTCAGCAAATGACAATCTTTATTATTTAGGTGGATCAAGTACAATTTGCAAAACTTTTTTAAAAATGACCTTTTGAATTCAATAACAATAGTAAACATACGTTTCAAAAATAATTTTTTGTTGTTCGATAACAATAGTAATTATATAAATTTAAAACCAAAATCAATAACCACGAAACATAATTTGAAAACGAATTCAATATGTTCAATAAAAAATTTCAATATATTCAATGTATCTTTTAATCCATAACCCCGATGACTAAGGTTACAGCAACCCTGTAACACGACCTAATGGTTCGATAATGTCAATGATACGCCCCCTGCTAAGGTATCTTATCATGCACGTGCCTCGAAAAGCGCTTTCCAAAGGGTATCTAAGGGTGTGTGCCTTAGTAGGTCTTAAACTATTTTGGAACTAGCGTACACACTAACAGGTTTTGTACATAGTCGGACTGAGGTTTCTAAAAATGCTTTCTCAATATTTTCGATATAATGTTATGAATACCAATGTGAGCTTGTCATATGGGGGAAGATCCCACATTGGTAGTATGAGATATCAATGTGGGGTTGATATAGGCTTGGACATCCCCTCTTGAATAGCTAGCTTTTCAGGAGAAAATAGAAGTTTGAGCCTATATCGTAACATTTAGTATCAGAGCAGAAGATCCGTGGAACTACCGGCTAAACGGAAAGGGCTACCTAGAGGCCGGATTAAAATATTGATAGGTGCAAAGGGCATTGGGTTAGTGTCGCTAGAGTGAAAGCCGCCGTGGACGTCGGTAAGGAAGCGTGGTGGAATGTTATGAATACCAATGTGAGCTTGTCATATAGGGGGCAAATCCCACATTGGTAGTATGGGATATCAATGTGGGGTTGATATAGGCTTGGACATCCCCTCTTGAATAGCTAGCTTTTCAGAAGGAAATAGGAGTTTGAGCCTATATCGTAACGATATTCAAAATTATACTTATTTCATAGTTCAATATCCTATAATATCATTATCTAAATTAAAATTTTATTTTGATATTTGATCCAGGTTTTTAACAAAATACAAGTGTAACATTTTCATTCAAATGGAAGCCTTAAATAAAGTATAATAATTTTTGAAACAATACATTTAGGCATCCGAATAATTACTAAAACATACATAGTTATAAACAAAAATTTCAAAATACTAAATAGCTCAAAAAGTCAATTACCTCGATATCGATGAACACAAATTTAATAACCGGACAATTTCTTAAATATAAATTTAGAACAAATAAATATCATAAGGATATAATTCTATTATTTAACAGCTTTCTTCTTATTATTATTATTATTATACTATAAGTATATTTGCAAAAATATTCTTTCAATATTTAATCCTTTTTCAAACAAATATTACAATTATGCCAAAATAGTAATCTAAATACACAATAATAATTAAAGGCAATAATGTTATTTCAAAACTATTAATTAATAAACTAAATACAAAACAATAATTAAAGCTACAAAATAACAATGCAAAGTACTAATTTCTAACAAAATATACCAAAATATCAAACTAAATACAATATTTAAAATAATAACAATACAAAAAATTACTTAAGAAACATACCCGAAAATACGAGTTTCACAGACTACCTACGCACTTGAAGCCAAAATTTAACTAAGAAGGTTTTTATAAAAAAACCTCCCACAACCAAGTCTTTCTCAAAATTGGAGGCCTTATTGTTGATGAATGAAACAAAAGGGCCAAGCCCTTCTATTTATATACTTAGAACTAACTATTCTTGTAACAGTGACATATGTTGAAAGAAATTTTTCAAAGTTGAAATTGTTAAAAAATTACTTGCGGTTTCGCAACCATGTGCATCGAGAAAGATATGCTGGATAAACTTGATTTTGAACATTTGATTGAAGATTTTGCCTCTAGGAATACTAGAAGAAGTATTTTTTTTTATTAATGTGGAGTTTCTCAACCGCAGTCGGACTAAGTCTCCCCACCCCGGACCAGGCTTTGCGCACAGGCTCGGCCTAAGACATGGCTCTGCCCTGAAACGTGCGATCCGTGGCCACACAGACCAGTTTTTAATTGGCCTTCACACTTGTTGCAGGCGAGAATCGATCTCAGGATGCCCGGGTTTACGGTTCATTCCAGGTCGAAGCTTACCGCTACGCTAAGTGTTGTGGTTAAGAAGTATCTTTCAATGAATGTAATCTCATATATTTTGTTGTAGTCGAACTATTTAGTTAAACTTCTCATATAGTTTGTTGTAGTCGAAGTTCTCATATATTTTATTGTAGTCGAACTATTATATTTTAAACTCTGGAAAAACATTTTTTTTATACAACTTGTACTTTTTATTTATTTATTTTTTGTGAAGACAATGTTTCGAAAATGGTCTTTTTTATTTTTCGTCCTGAACCACCAAAATCTCTGAAACGGCCCTATCACCGTGCCCATCTGATTAAAAAATGATATGCGCAAGAATGAAACCAAAGGTGTATTACATATGCAAACCACTCACTTAAGCTCATTATTAATAGTTATTCACCTAATCTAAGGTCTGGATGTGAAAATTTTGTGGAGAACACATATAAAATATAGGATTCAATTATAAAATAAAATAGAGACTGAAGTAGGACTTATTGTTTTATAGCGAATTATGTTTAGTATAGGCGTGTGGTGCACTGTCCTTAAGTAGAAATTTCATCCCTCGGGAAACTTTTCTCTGTGCTAAGGTCACTGACGAAATAGTTAAGTGACTCAGAAACAACTTTTAATTTTTCTTACTCGTACTCAAAAATTAAACTGAGTATACACAATAAAAAATATGTATAAATATTGTTTATATATATATATATGTGTGTGTGTGTGTGTGACATCAATTTTATTTTATTGGAAGCTTTATAATAACATGCAGTAGCTTTATTTTGATGTTGAAAGATCACACAAATTGTGATAGTGACAATATATGTTTAGAATATGTATAGAATATATATGGATTCGTTTTAGTAGAGTAGATGATGACAACTAAGTGAGTTCAACCTTATTTATAGAAAAAGGGAAGCAATGGTAACATTACCTGATTAGCTCAACAAGTCAGGAGAACTATCCCCAAGAATAGGTCTATTAGTTTTTCAAACGGTAAAACTTTCAACCATGTACAAATCAAATTTTGACTAAGCCAACTTACACACCAAAAACCCTTTTAACAGGTAAACCAAGTCGAAATAAATTAATATTTAAATATATATAATATATTTTTTATTTAACTTTGTAATATTTTATTTTGCATAAAATGCAACAATCCCCTACATATTACAAAGTCAATCTAAAAAAAATTGAGTAAGGCATATAAGAGTGCAATGCGTTAACACTGGTGTCTTTTGAACTATAAACCAATGTGTAGAGTAAATATGACTTGATTCACAGGAATTCGGTGAAATAAAAAATTTCTATGAACCTTCTTCCTTATTATGAATCAATAATCATATTACTCACACTACAAACTTTAATTGAAGTTGTTTTACGCTATTTGACACATTTTTGCATTGCGCCATATTTGGAATTCATGAGCGCTCTAGAAAACCTGCCTTGTTTTCATAAGAGGCGGCCCCACCTCTATACTCATATATGTGTTTCCATCAAATGTGCTCTACAGTTAAACACATCACTCAACAGGACTATGGAAATCATTAAAAGTATACAACTCAATCTCTAACACTGTAGAATTACACTATCCTACATCATAGGGATGAACTCAAATATGTAAAAATGGATAGTGCCTCACTCAATTAACCAATGACTTGTAGTTACCCATATGAACCTAATTCTTGGGATTACCATTCATATAGGTTGGGTTACCATCTTTGTTGATTTTTGTAATAGACAGTAGTCCCGTCCTCCTAGATGTATTGCTCACTAGTCTCTTGCTTAGTGGCTTTGTTAGAGGATCCGCAAGATTTATCTATGACCGAACAAAGTTAAAGAATATAATCCCATCACATAACAACTGTATCACAATATTATGTTTTAGGCGTATATGCCTACTCTTGCCATTATAGCTCTTATTCTTAGTTCTGCCTATAGCAACTTCGCAATCACAATGTAGAGACATAGATGGAATTGGTCTCGTCCACGAGGGAATATTTCCCAAAAGATTTCTGAGCCACTCTATTTCAGAACCTGCCTTCTCTAAGGCAATAAACTCAGACTCCGTAGTAGAGCGAGCTATACAAGTCTGTTTTGTATTCAAGAAACTGCTCCTCCTCCTATGATAAATATGTAGCCACTCGTGGATTTGATGTCATCTGAATAAGAGATCCAATTGACATCACTATAGCCGTCAAGAACAACATAATTACCACAGTAATATAAACCAAATCCTAAAGTATGTCGCTGATAATTGAGCGCATTATATCGTTTAAGACACTATTTGTGATCAAAAATTTAAAACTCCTAGAACAAGCCATCAAATCATGGTGAGAATTATCAATTGTTTACATTTTTTAGAGTTAAATGCAATTTGTATTCTCCAAGTTTATCCCATTTTGTACATTGCATTCTATATTTCAAAACGTGATACTTTATATCTCGCACTTTTAGCGAATTGACACATAATACTCTTTGACCCAAAATCTGTTGTTAAAAGTAACAGAATTAGTGTTTAGTGATGGATTTTATACTTTTAACGACTGATTTTGGGTCAGAGGATATTATGTGTCTGTTTACTAAAAATACAAGATACAAAGTGTCACGTCTTAAAGTATAAAATATAATGTACAAAATGAGATAAATTTGGGAAATTACATTGCTACATTTGTTGATTATGGTCATTATTTTTAGTAAGGGTGTTTATAAAAGTAAATTAAATCATAGGTGTTCTCCCTAAATACAACGATAGTGCCATTGTTGGAGTGATGAGCATATAATAATGTAGAGGTATATATATATATTTTTTAAATGTGATATTGAGTAAAACAAAATATATTTTATAAGATAATTAATCACAAGTAATTTTTTCAATCAATATAATAGCATTATATCTAAGCCACTATTTGTGATCAAAAATTTAAAACTCCTAAAACACGTTATCAAATCATGGTGAGAATCATCAATTGATTATATTTTTTTAGAATTAAATGCACTTTGTATCCTCTAAGTTTATTATATTTTACACATTGCATCTTATATTTCAAAACGTGACATTTTGTATCTCACACTTTTAGCGAACCGGTACATAATATTCTGTGACCCAAAATTCGTCGTTAAAAATGACGGAATTAGTGTTTAGTGACGGATTTTATACTTTTAACGACTGATTTTGGGGTTAAGATATTATGTGCTTGGTATAATATACAATATAGAACATGAGATAAATTTGAAAAATGCAAAATACATTTAACTCCATTTTCATTGCTTCATTTGTTGATTATGGTCAATATTTTTAGTAAGGGTATTTATAAAAGTAACTTAAATCATAGTGCACTTCAAAAAAATTTAGAACTCTTAAAACTTCAAACGATTTTTTTTAACAAATAAAATAAAATACAGAAAAGGAATTTAAATATTTTAAATAGGTAGATCACTGCATAAACATCATCAATTCAAGCATATAAGTATTTAAATTCTATTAAATACAATTAACAAGTTGGGAGATTATACTGAGAAACAGCGAGAGCTAGAAGTTAATTGGAGGAGCCGAACCAAAAATTTTAATGAGATTTTGTCTCTCATCCCTCCCAACGCCGGTGCACAAAATTCTTCCGGTTAAAATTCCTCAGTCGAAGTTCCAATTCCTACCGATTCGAGCCGTCGCCGACGAGTCAACAATGACCAACTCAGTCCGAGTCGCCGCCGCTCAGATGACTTCCATCAACGATCTCGCCGCCAATTTCTCCACTTGTTCTCGCCTTGTCAAGGTACCCCCTCTATCTCTCTCTATATAATACAATCTGGTGGAAATCAACTATTCTTGAGACAATGATTTTATGAATTGCTATATAAGATTGAGTATTTAGGAGTGGTAACTGCAGTTTATTAAGCCATGTGTGTTTGCAGTTCAAATTTTGGTATCTCTAAAAAGTTCGTCATTTATGTATGTAACGTGGCTGCTCAAAATCTTGCAAATTTTGGTGGTGTTTGAAATTATCTTAATGCATCTTAACAGTCCACCCCTTAAAAGCATCTTAACAGTCCACCCCTTAATGCATCTTAACGGCTCACATCTTTGTATTAAGAGGTTCACTGAATAGTTTATAAACTGTGGACCTCTTAATAAAAAGATGTGGGCAGTTAAGATGCATAAAGAGAAGAGATGCGCTGGTAAGATGTATTAGTGTCTTTATCCAAAACTTTTGGTTGAATTTCTATTGACTCGCTTCCTGAGGTGACAAAGTAGTATCAATTTCCAATTTAACAAAATCATATTAGTTTTGAGTCGCAAAATAGGAATAAAAAAAGAACAAAGAAAAAAAGAAAAAGCCGGCGAAGAAGACAATGGAGTATTGTATTCTATTCATGTGTGTCAACAACATTTTTTTTCTGCAGTCTATATTTCCATTAATTGGGATTGGGAGGGAGGAATAATGTGGCAAAATTGTAGTTCATTGAAGAATAATTTAATAGGTGGGAACCTGATCATTGAGGGAACCCCCAACTATTGACTCTTACTTAGTGGTCATTAAATTTTGAGAGTACAGTTGTCTACAGAGTAGTTTTAGGTTGTTTTAGTCTTTTCATAGGTGAATTTTGCTGACATCAGCCGGTCGACCACATTAGGATAGTGATTGTTACATTTAGTTCAGGATACTTGCTGTTACTTTAAAAAATAAGAAACTTGAGGAGTAGAGTGTTATTATGGTTATCTGAATGGGATACCAATGTATTTTACATTTTTACTAATGAAAAAGATAATCTTATGGTTCCCACCATATGTTGAAGGGAAGGACAATTGTGGAATAAAACAGTCTAACTTTTCTCTCCTCAAATTATGTGACAGTTTGAAGAGGTCAAACAAAATGGGACGAAGGGAATATGATATATAAATATTATTTTAATATATTTATGTATTTTTTATGGGTCGGATTTTGACGAGTTTAAAGAGTTGAGCATTGTAGTCTTGTGGACTAGTGACCACTTAAAAGAATTGAGATGTGTAAGTCCTAAGTTGTGTTAAAACTCTACTCTTTTACATAATCAATATTCAATGAGCTTGAGCTGAGCACCGAGTTGTTCATGAACAGCTCTGTTGATTTGCAGCCCTATCTTTGATGTTTTATTCAATAAAAATCTAACTATAATGTGGAAGATGATGGCTTCTTATTTTATAGTTTTGTGCATGTTTACGAATTTCTTACTCTGATATAAAAAATTTACACGTGTAGGAAGCCGCTTCTGCTGGGGAAAAACTGCTTTGCTTTCCTGAAAACTTCTCCTACGTTGGTGCCAAAGATGGAGATAGTCTTAAGATCGCCGAAACTTTAGATGGACCTATCATGAAAGGGTACTGTTCTCTTGCAAGGTAAAGCCATTGATGTGAACAGTGAAATACATTTTATGTTATAGACATGACAAAAGTTTCTATACGATGAAGTAAGTTTCCAACTTGATTGCTATTTCAAGCAGAACTTATCAATGAGTGTAAAAATTTTATGCACTTAAAGATATCTTCAGTAGAATAACATTATCATATAGTGCAGGGAGTCCAACATTTGGTTGTCTCTAGGAGGATTCCAAGAAAAAGGATATGATGATGTGCACTTGTGTAACACACATGTTTTGATTGATGATGCTGGCAATATTAGAAGCACATACCGGAAGATGCACTTGTAGGATCTTTATTGGCTGTCACTATCCTATTCAATCAATTATATTAGAGAACATTGTCCATTTTGATGCCTCTTTTTGCTTATTATGTAGATTGTAGAGTTATAGACATGTGAACTTACTATAGATAGTATTTTTGCACTATTTGAAGGTTTGATGTGGATGTTGCGGGAGGGGCAGTATTTAAAGAGAGCAGCTTTACAGAAGCAGGTCTGCAATTATTTAGTTATACACCTATTGCACAATGCACAATGCACAATGCACATTTACTAGATGAGTTTAATTTTGTTTCAATTAATCTTTAATGTGAAATCCTTCATTAGTTTGCTGCAAGCAGTTGAATTATCTTAGATATTTAAATATGCATGTATGTGTTTGTGACCTTATGAAACTTTACTTTCAAAGATCTTTTGATGTTATCCTTAGGTTATGTTTAGCACTTGGAAAATGTGGAGGAAAAGAAAAACAAAAATAAATGTAAAAAAGATAAATTGTTTTATCTAAATAAAGATAAATCTAGTTATCTATACTTCTAGAAAAATCTAATAGCAAGAACAATGTTGAAATTGTTATTGGGGAAGCAGGATTTGAACTATAATTCAGAGGTAATTGTAAAGTTACCCACAATGTTATTGGGTTTGTTTCTGGAGCACAGTAGTAGCGCCCTAGCCCAAATTGTGAGGGTAGTTTTGTACTTTTGGTTTGAATTAGAGTTTCTTATATTGTGTTATACATAGTTGTCAAATCAAATCATGAATCGTCAAACCCCCATATTGTGTTTCATGTATCATATAGTGAATCGTATTGTGCGATACGGAAATGAAATGAGAAATGTGGTAATATATATTTTAAACACATAAAACACACAATTTATTGGACAATCAAGCATATTAGCTTGACTATATATAAAAGTAAATATTATTATAGACTAAAAATAAATTTTACAGTTAGATAATAGCCAAAATACTCTAAATTAATTTATCAGATATTATTTTGGTAATCTTTATAGAGTAACAAGAGAAAATAAAAATTTAGATTCACCTTTTATCTATAAAACACAATAGAATAATTCAAATTATCAAGTGGAGATTTATGTATCTGCTTATAAAAAGTGGCATAAAACTCTAAAAAGTGATTAAAGGCTCATCAAGTGATATAAAATGTTTATACTAAAAAGCCTCATTTGAAATAGTAGAATGCTTAAAAGTTTTGTTTTTACTCTTTTGGTTCTACATAAAAGCTTTTTCAAGTCAGTTACTAACTTTAAAAAGTATTGTGCATATGCATTGTATCGTTTCGTAAGAATCGTATCGAATCGTAGGATACGGTGTCATTTTAGATTCATCTTGCAATACGTATCAAATTGTCTAGGCATCTTATCGTACCTTATCGTAGGATTCTAACAACTATGGTGTTATATAAGGAGGGGATCCTGCATTGTATTGTATGATATACGAAAATTCTAAAGATAGTGAGATTGATCTGCCGCTTACCGTAGACTAGCTCAATGTTTGGGTGGACCACGTAAATTTTGTGTCTTGTATTTTTTTTCCGATTTCTCTTTGCTATTGTTTTTCGCTGCGTTGTTATTCTCTTAACAAAAATATAGTAGAATAGATGGTTAAAAAGTTCCAATAAATGTATAGATTTTAGTTCATTTTCCTTCTCTTTCCGTTTCCCTCAGTTCTTCAAGTTCCAAGCATACCCTTGTTTTTCTTTTCAGTCTCTTATGATTTCCCCTTTTTTGATAACAGAAGACTCTCATCTTACCTAGAAATGTTTGTGGCATAGTTTAATGGACAAAATTTTTCCTGGACCTTTTGAATGTTTGAACAAAACTTGATATTACTTGAGTCTATTTAGTTGGTAACCCTTGATTGCATGCTAGAAGTTTGGAAGCTGTCATCATGTGTCGATTTCGAGTTTGTCATGTTATTTTATGTTTCTCTAACTAGATTAGTATAATTTGCTTCCACTTTTGAGCAAATTCAAATCGGTAAAGTTTTTCAGGTAAAGAAATTGTAGCAGTAGAGAGCCCCATTGGACGGCTGGGCCTGACAGTTTGCTATGATTTGAGATTTCCAGAGATCTATCAGCAGCTGAGGTTCCATCACGATGCACAGGTACATACTGATTCATCATATTTGTTGGAGGTGACTTCTTTGGACATGACATCTTCATCTTTATTCCAATCTACAGGTTTTATTGGTACCTGCAGCTTTCACGAAAGTAACTGGTCAGGCACACTGGGAGATTCTTCTCCGTGCTCGTGCTATTGAAACTCAATGCTATGTATGAAACTATTTTCACTTCATTTATGTGTTAATTCCTTGATATGTTGGGTTTAATAATTTTCTCGTAATTTACTTTATTTTTGTGGTTTAACATATTATGTTCGTGCCACCTTGAACTGAATCCCCAACAACCTGGCTGCATGATTTATCCAGTATGATCATCCCATACAAACTACTAAATCCTGCAAATCTTTAAAATAACCAAGGCATCCAATATAAGCAGTTGTATACATCTCCCTATTTAATACTAAAGTACGTTTTAGTCCAAAGTGAAATACATAGAAATGCAACCAACGCCAATAAAAGAGCACCAAATAATTAAAATAAGCAAAAAAATAAAAAATAAAAAATTGTAGTTTCTCCAAGTAAGCTTTTATCACTCTAAAGCTTCTAGAGTTGATATCTCAATTTCAAATGGTAATAGTATGAGTCAGCTAATAGCTTAGTAAATAAATATAGAGTGAGAGGAATTAGATCAAGCATAAGCTTGGGTATTCGAAAAATAAAACAATAACAAACTGAAAAACTATATTCAATTTGAAAGCAAAGCAATACAGCAATTTCAGAACTTTCAGTTTAATGCTCAAATACCGTAACGCCCCCAAATCCGAGTACTCATTACTCCAAACTTGGTGCATCACTATTCATTCCTTGAAACATAACTAACTAAATAATACAACTATTATATATTATTAGTACATCATTAACATAACTTAGTAGTAGATTTATCCAGGATTTACTTGCATCGCATTCAAATACACACATCCCAAAATATTACATCATTAACTAATTATTTAAGCAATATAATATAATATCATTTATCTCTAGTTCTCCTCTTCAGCTTTACCCTTTCCTTTATCGTTAGTATTCGACCCTCCCGAACCTTCTGCTTTAACTGCAAATATCGTTTGCAAGGGCGAGTAACTAATTTGCTCAGCAAGTATAAGGTAATCCAAAGGAATGATAATTTATAAACAAAGTGGATAATTATTAAAGAGCTTCAACAATTTGATTATTAGAAATTTATGAAACAACATGAATAGATAGGAAATAAAAGAATTTCTTTGATCCTAATCATTTTCAACATCATACTGAGCGGTCGTAGGGACTATGAACTCTACAATGTTCAACACTTGTAAAACTGTGAACTCTACAAAATGTTTAACAGTCACACAGACTGAAAACGCTCCACAGGTACTTTAGGGGATCAACCTATCGTACCCTATGTTATGCACAACATTTCTTTTATGCTTAATGCGTCAAGTCGGTTACCTGACATAAATATCCCCTTTATCAAGGTTGTTCATACTCGGTCTAAACCTTGGAATCCGCACCTAAAACAATTTGGATTAAATTAAATTATTTCCCAAAGGATCACAACAACTCAATAAATCGATAAAAACATAACTGAATTTAACTGAATAAATGGCATAAATTGCTTTTATATTCGGTCCAAGAAGCTTTTCAGAAAAATTTACAATGTTAACAATGGGTGGAGTTCAAGTGCATGGGAGAGCGGGAACTCGCAACAAAACAAGAAACTTGCGATAGGTCAGGAAATTTCACAATTTAGAAGATTAGCATAAGCTAGGGAATTTACATAGTTTAAAGCACTTCTAAATAAAATCAGTAATACTTGCACTCAAGTTTAAAAATTTGCATACGTCGCTTTTTGTTTCCAAATGATTTCCTACATCATTCATAATAATTCACTTAATTAACTCATTCAATAGTTATCGTCAGTAATTTTTATAATTTCGTTTTGGTAACTACGATTATCGCGGTTCATTTCTGAATACCAATATAATTTCATTGTCATAGTCTTACGATCATAATGACCATTTTACCCTTACCCTATCTCACGTATCCCGTTTTACCATGTATTTACCGATAAACCGCTTTATCTGTTTCCTGGTAACCCTAAAATTAAATTTTCGTAATTTCTTAAATCCTAGCTTCTTCTTAAAACCACTTTTAAACCACTTTATTATTTTTTCCCTTCTGGCCACACTTAGATAACTTCATTTTAGATCCTTTTTGATTTTTCCAGATTTTTTCAAGTATTTCTAGTATTTATTTTGAGCTAGTTTCTTTCCAAAACTTAACATTTAAAAATATTCAAAGTTATGTCCAAAAATTTTGAAACTTGGACATAATCTAGTCCATATCTATCCTAGGCTTCCACCCAAAATTTCAGCCTAATCAGAAGTGTAGTACTCAAGTTATCGCAGTTTTCGTCTTAAATTTCCTGTTTTTGTTTTGTTCATAACTCCTTCATTCTAAGTCAACTTTTTGTTAATTTTTGGTTAAGACCTTCCTTGTACCTATAACTTTCATATGTCAGAGACCTTGAATTTTTCAGGTAAGTTAAGTGTCCAAAACAACCCGCACAAAAACATCAGATTGTATGACAGTTTGCACTGTTTTGGTAGAAAATTCACCATAAATAATCTACATGGAATTTGGTTTTCAAAACTTGTGCCGAAATTTAGGTAACTTCCATATCTATCACACAAAATTGGAATCACTCAAAAATTCGAAATATACTAGGAGTTATGCTTGTTACAGTTTCAGTTTAGATTTTACTGATTTTGACCTAAACTAGTTTAGTTCCCTATCTTGGTTTCATTGCTTTCCTTGACAGTTTTTCCATCATCTAAGTTATTTATCACCATGTTCCAACATATATAGATGTATATGAGTATGATACATGTTTATTAACATATCTATAATTATTTTACAAGAATAATTGAACAAAAGAGGGATTAAGGTTCATTACCTTCCTAGTTTAGCTTTTCCTCCTTGATTATGTGATTTCTTGCTAGCTTGCCTTGCTTTCTCTTCCTCTTCCTCTTCCTCTTCCTCTCCTTTCACTCAACCGTGTGCCCTCTCTCTCTCTCTTTTTCCTAGCTTTTGTTTGCTTAATTGGTAAAGTATTGGAAGAATGAATGGTTGGAAGTATTTATAGGCAAAAGTTGCAAAGTTTCATTTGCTCCCTCTAGGATTTCTTTAGTTCTTGATCAAGCCACTTAACTTTCCTTTCTTTTTAACATTTTCCCTAGCTTAATTAGTCTTAATCTTGTTTACTTACAAGTAATGCTCTTGGTTAAGGTTAATTGGTAGGATTAAGGCTTGATTGGCCAACAAAGGTGCCACTTTGTACCATTCAAATTTTTCCAACACAAAGCTATTCATTTAATGCCTTAATAGGATTTTTGACTTGCCCTTCCTCCCCCCATGATATGATGGCCTATGGCTGGCCATCATGGCCTCCCCTATTTTTTCCCCAAGCTTCCTAAAAGATTATCCCATGTGCCAATTTTGGAGAATTCTAGAATTGGACCAAGGTTGTTTGGGCTTGGCTAGGTCCACATCGCTTGTTAATTAGGGTTGGATCATAGGCTTGGTTGGGGCTTGATTAGTTAGCTCAAATAGGCTAGGTTTTGGGTTTAAGGGTTCCAAGTATCCATATGGCTTTAATCTCTTGAATAGCCCGAAGGCTTATTATTTTCCTTTGTTTACTTGGCCCACTTCTTCCCTAGTTTACTCTTAAACTAACTTTTATTCACTTTTCATGCAAAAAATTTCCAACTCTCCATTTTCATACGTACGATACGTATATAATCACCATTTACAATTTCAAGATCAAAACTTTAATTTTTTTATTGCAAAATTCATTATGTACAAAATTTTCCGGGTATTACAAATACAGCTTCGCTGCACCCAAAATTGTACCCAGAATTGGACCATTCATTTTAAAATCCACAAGTAGTGTAAGCTTAATTTCAAGTGAGAGAAATATTCAATACCAAATCGAGAAATAAAATTTTACACAGTGAGACTCGTGTATTTTAAATTCACGAATTATAAAGTTAGCACATTGTGAATAATAACTTGCCTACAATAGCGAGCGACAAAATCTGCTCTAGGTTTTCTTAATCAAATCAATAAAAGTAAGAGAAGTATGATGTACAAGTTATTTGCAACTCTTAATCATTAGAGATTAGAACTTACTTACCTGAAGGATGGTCTTGTATGCTAGTTCTTCCGTGTGTGTTCTTTATCTTGTCTCCTCCAGCCTTTTCTTTTCTACTTCTTAAAACCTAGCTGCCTTCCTCGCTATCTCCCATTCTCTCAAATTCAAATTGTTACTTATGTATCTTTGAAGTTTTCAACTTCTTTTCCTTTTTTACGCTTTCAATGAAATTCAAAAATTCCAATAATAACCTCATACATTTATATATGCTGCATCCTAATGTAGGAGTCTAATTTTCTAAACACTATCAGTGGAAAAATATTGAGGTCTTCTAGTTAAGGAAGTATGACTGACCAGCTCCACATAGGGTATGATAGAATGGGCAGGGATGAATGCGAGTTCAGTAAGGAGATATTGGGAATGATCTTGTTATGAGGGTTGAAGTGGGTTATGCCTAAGTCGGTCATTGGATTTCTTCATGCTTGAAAGGGTGCTGGGATGCTATGGAGGTCGAGGTCAAAGTGGGATATGATTCCTCATGCTCTTTGGTGGACATTATGGCGCAAGAGGAATAGAGAATAATTTTGAGAATGTTGAAAACTCTTCTCTTCATGTAAGAACTTTGTTTCTCAACTTTATTTTTTGGCAGCATGAGGTCTACTCAAGTACTGTTGTGTCTTTCATGGACTTTTTGGGAGAGCTCAGTATTATTCGAGTTCTGTGTTGAGTCGATATAGGTTGGCTTGTATAGGCCATAGGGGGCTAGTGCTTGTTAGTTTTCGTAGGCTCTGCCAGTTCCCCCCCCCCCCAATGCATGTTGCATTATGAGAAAATATAAAGTTGAACCCTGCAGTAAGAAGCCTTATCAGTGGTTCATAACATAAGTGTTGTCAATTTGTAGAACAAGATAAAACACCTTAAACTTAAATGCTCACATGCCCTGATTGCTAAAAATGAATTTTATTCTGCCAGATGCTGGTCCTGTTTTGGTTGTTGCATAAATGCATTAAGTTTGTACTTTGGGGAATATGCCTGATCTATGATTATTGGGTATTTTTGAGGCTCAATCAAGATGAAAGACATTGTCTGTCCATAGGGAGGCAAATGGTTATGGTGGTCGTGTAGTAAGTAATAACCATGTTAGATGGGACTCTCATCGACTTTTGACGGGTGTATGTGTAATGCTCCGAACTTATAAGAATCTTGTAATCCAACTTTATATGAATGATAAAGATTGAATTATGTTTCAAAATTGTATTATGTGATTTCTTATGTGTTTGATTTTGTGTTTTGGTTCAAGTATCCAACCTTAACACTTGTTAAAACCTAGAATTGATTAAAGAGGTAAACCTAAGGGTTAAAACCTAGAAAGGGTTAAAACCTAGATATGAAGTCACTATTCAGGGGCGGAACTAGCAGTAGGCTATTGAGGCTATAGCCCGGCCCAAATTTTTTTTTTTTTACTAGATATACTATATAATTATGTAGTCCAAAGTAAAAAAGTTAGCATAACCTTGGTCAGCTCAACCCAAATGTACAATTTTGGTATTATAATATCCTTCGTTCGACCAACCCAATTGTACAATTTGACATTATAATATTTTTAGCCCGTCCCAATTATAATTCCTGCTCCGCCCTTGTCACTATTCATTAATACGAGTATAATACGAAATATTATACGAGTAGAATACGAGAATAATACAAAAATAATACGGTATGAATAAGTAAAAGTCAACAAATACGGTCAACTTAGTTACAAACTAACTAGACTAGTTGAAGTAACTAAACTAGGAAAAGTTTAACAAGTTACACTAACTAATTAGTAAACCAATCCATGTGAAATGTGATTAACCAATCAAAGCCAAGGATCTTAATCAACCAATTCATGTGGACTTAAATCAACGAGGAGAGATGTTGTAAGCATGATATCACCTTGAAAGAAGCCCAAAGTGGTTGGCCATTTGGTTGAGGAAACAAAATTTGTTACTTCATTGTTAGATATTTTGTGGTCCTAAAAGACTATTATGCCCTAACCTTACCCTATAAATACAAGCCTTCCCCTACATTAAATCCTTACCATTTCACCAAGTAATTTAGAGCATCAAAGATATTGAGAGTTATTGTGAGAATAGTCTTATACTTGAGTATTGAAGCCTTACACAATTGTTGTCAAAGCTTGCACTCTAAGAGGTAAAATCCTAGTTATTATTATGCTTAATTTCGATTCATGTCTAGAGTAGAAATATGCATAATCATAGTAGTTACCATGCTCAATTCAATTTATGTTTAGAGTAGATGTATGATGATCCTTGGTTGTTGTCATGCTCAACTCAAAACAAGTATAGAGTAGAAAAGATCAAAAACACTAGTTGTTATCATGTTCAAATTATTTCAAATATTCTCGAGTAAAATCATGGATTTATGCATAAGTAGGTTTATGATTTTGTTATTAGATGTTATAGTCGTAAAACATGATGACTTAGCTTTGCAATGCTTATGGCATCATGTTTCACTTGGCTAAAAGAAGAAATTATGAACCAAGTTGTCATACTGACTTTGTTAGCCATTTTTCGACCCCTTGCAGTTAGAATCTGGTTTTCTCACCTAAACGAAAGTTGTAAAGGGGGAAATTCTGATGAGAATGGACTCAAGAATCACCTAAAAATAAGGATTTTTGTTAGAGAATTTTGGGGCTTATGCTACCTATGAAAATAGTCATATCATGCGTATATAAGACTTATAAAGTATAATTAGACGATAAACTAATCCGCGTATACACTTAAAATTGTGTAGGATTTACGAAACAAGTTAAGCTTATTGTTTAACTATAATACGCATTGAGGCAAGTCTTTTATCCTAAGTTGATATCTACTTGCTTTATACTTGATTTATGTTTTTTGTGCAACGTGTTATAAATCTTTAATATGAAAGTTATTGCTATTTGTTTCGGCATAACTTGAGAAATGAACGTTTATTCGTGAAATATTGAACTGTGTTCTTTATTTGAGCTTTTGGTCAAACTAATTTGTTTTGGGGCGATCTCTGCATAATAAAGTAAATTGAGATGAACAAACCCTTATTCATTGGGGAAAATATGATGCGTCGGGTAACCGATTTAAACACTGTCATTGAATCGTCGGTGTGTTGTATGTTATGCATAACATAGGATGTTGTTAGATTGATCATCCCCTATAGATATCCACGATATGGTTCTAAGTCGAAAGACGGACGAAAGGTTCTTGGTTTAATTACCACTCAGCTTTACTATTTTAAAACAATTGTTATATCTTTTATTGAGCTATAAAGCTTTTAAATTTTCTATCGGTGTGAGTTCACATATATGCTATGTGTTTAAACTTGTTGAGCAACTTTGCTCACTCTTGCAAATAAATCCCCATTTGTAGCTAAAGAGGATAGATCCAAGAGCTCTGGCTCTAAGAAGAAGGGAAAGAAGAAATGCGTAGACTAGTTTACATGTTTTATACAATTGCTTGTCATTTTGTTGTAGTCATAATGACTTTTGTAATACAAACAAGCAAACCATGTAATTGAATCTTATATCAATAATATCATGTTATTATCATCAAATGTTGTTATGTATTTACTTTGACAGAATTTAGAATTATCAAACATTAACACAATATTAATACAGAACTATACATCTAAATGAGGATATTGAATAACATTGTGAGTTCTGTAAGCACAAAGATTTAGCACCGATAAAGATCTTTATCGCAAGGTTCCTCGGTTCCAAGAACAAGCTTGTTATTAATATTGTGAACTTCAGATAGATAGTAAATATCAATATGAAGAGGTATCTCTATAAAGACATGTATCTAAGTGAGAGTATTGAATAATATGGAGAGTTCTGTAAGAAAAGGAATCTTGCCACGGATAAAGAGCCTAATTTATCGCAAGATTCTTTTGTTCCAAGAACAATCCTATTATTAATGTTGTGAACTTGGATATATAGAAGTATAGAATATCTAAAACAGGTTAAAATAAGAAAAGTGATCACCAGATTTGCTGTATCAAGTATATGGATTTGGGGGTGTCACAGTATGATTATCTGGAGCTTAAACCGTCGACTGTACTTATTTTAATCTTCAGAAAGCTGCCAACTTGCTAGTATCAAATGGGATCAGGGTTCCAAATCTATTTTTCTAATACGAAGACAGAGCAAACTAAGTATACTATCAAGGTGCTCGATTAAGGACTTCCTTACTTATTAAAACAAAAGAAATTAGATTAAAGGACACTCTCCCTTATGTTCGGCAGAACAAAAATGGCTTTAGATACCTTCTATACAACAATGTGATGAAAAAGAATCAGTGGGAATATACTTGCCTTTATGTTGCTCTATGGTAACTTATAATGTCTACTTTTTTCTCCATCACAAATTTAGACAAATTTGCACTTTCATTGTACCACATATGATTCGACTCCTGCCTTTTGATTTCATCTCTTCTTTTATCTCCTTGTATTTGTATCAAACACAACTGCATTGTTGCACAATATTAAAATAATGCTAAGATGTTTGATTGTTGTACTCTATTCTCTGAGATTTAAGTAGTAATAATGTTAATTCTGTTAGCAGGTCATAGCTGCTGCACAAGCTGGAAAGCATAGTGAAAAAAGAGAGAGCTATGGTGATACCTTAATAATTGATCCTTGGGGTACTGTAATTGGTCGGCTACCTGGTGAGAACTATTTCTGTCTAATTTATTGGTGTTTTTTTCCTCTATGTTGTCTCTCCCCCCTCCCTCCCTGCATGTGCATGCATGTTTGTTTCTCACACATGGCCACATGCGGAGGTGCTGAAAATTTTGAAAAATATTGCAGGAGTAAGAAAACATGAATTCGAAAGCCAATTTCCAACTTGTCTAGGAAATTAATTATAATATAGTTTTACTTTTGTGTTTTCATGAAGGTCTTGAGGCAAAATCATTAAATTATCTTTGCACCATAAGTGAGCAGAGCCATTATGGGCTTTTGATTGTGAGCTGAATTTATTAGTATGTATGAACATATATCTGTCTTTAGCCTTACTTCGGTTCAAAAGTTCTTCTCATGGCCAACTTATTTTGGTTTCCAAACTGTTATTTCTATCCCATAGCATTTTTTTGGCTCTACCGTACATCATTAGGCATGTTGCCTAACAATCTTGAGATGTGTTCTCTTCATTTCCCTCAAAGTATTTATGAATCTACTGTGATTTATACTGTATTTGTTTTAAATCATGTATAAAATGATGGATCCAAGCTTTAGATGAAGTCCAAAAGAAACAAGAAATTTTTACCTTTTTATGTGCATTAATTGTTCACAACACTCCACCCTAGGAAGTACTGACCCAAGACAGAAAAAGACTCGTACAATATAAGTCACCACACTCACAATAAGGTGGATGACTTTCACAACATAACAATGCCAACTCTTATTTGCAGCTAAAGTCGGAAGTCGGTGGGCCTAGTACAATAAACCTTTACACCAATAAATCGCCCACAACAACAATATAATAAGTTTATCTTGCACTCAAATAGCTCTCTCAAGTCTCGCCAGGACTCCACTCATAAGTGGCTGTGCATACAAGAGTAGCCATGGTCCCGTTTTACATAGCTTCCTTACCATATTAGGATTCTGTTCCCCAGCTGACTTAGTTAAAATCCAATGACCGTGGGTTCCCAGAAAGATGAAGAAAGGTATTGGTGTAGAGAGAAAATATTGTGAGCCGCCAATGTGAGGTATACTTTTGGAGGTTGAAATATCTTAGAGCGCGAGAAGATGGTTCTAGAGAGAGAAATAAGTTGAAGAACCTGTATTGACTCTTAAAATTATTTTTTCAGTTAATGAAAATCTCAAATTTAATCCTGAATCATCATTTATTTATTTCTTATTGCACATAGGGCATTATTCTAGATACTTTCACACTAAATGTTGAATTACACCTGAAATCTAAGAGCATCTTTATGTGAAAGTAATGTTTGCAATTATGCCACGGGGGTTAAATATTAGATATGCAAGCTTCAAAGTAAGCCAACATAACTAGTTATTGTTGATCCCAGTTGCTTAGTGTTATTTGTGGATTATATTTACTGATAATAAAACTACCAATTATACATGACAGTCAATTCTCTGTAATCTTAAAAATATAGTTTCTTTAACTTTGCAAGAGAATGTGTATGCTATCATTGATAATGATAAAGACTGATATGAAATGGATGGAACTACAATTATAAGTAAATACAGTTATTTAACTATAAGTATATCTACTCGTTATGCAACTTGCAATATGGTATAGAATTTCTCTTCCTCATGAAGTTGTAGCATCTGATTTAGTTAGAATCTTTGTTCTAAAAGCCCCAAGAAAACCGAAGGTGCAGCTACTGCAGTCCACTGCATGGATGATTATTGCAGTTTTAAGCACGTGCAATGAAAACATTTAAGACTAGTTTGGCATAGTCTTAACCTTCTGTTTCTTACATTATAATTTCAAAGATCTTTCTGTTCAATATTTTTGTAATTGGATGAATACTAGCTTCTTTTACGAGACTTTTGTGTACAACATTTTTTTCCTATCACTCATCTAGTGGTTTATTTCTCTGGGGATGTTCTGTGCTAAAAGTCCATGATACTGGCTTCATCACCGTCATAAATTTTCTCTGAAGGAAACTTTTAGCTTCCGGTCAAAAGCAAGTGTCGGTCTTTTAGATAATTAAGATTTCTTCAATATTGTTAATGACCCTGATTTTCACAGTTGGCGTAAAACCAACTCCATCTTTACCGAATATAACTTTCATGTGATATTGTTTCAGATCTGTTATCAACAGGTCTTGCTGTTGCAGATATAGACTTCTCACTGCTTGATTCAGTTAGAGCAAATATGCCAATTTCTAAGGTAGATTATTGAACAACATTTACTGAGAAAGCCATATGAATTAGTTTTTAGTGGACAAAGCCACTTTCTTTGTCTTGATCTTCTTTTGTAATATGTAATTTATACAAAGACCAAGATTGTTGATATTTAGTTGGAGTGTTATTTCCACAATTCCACCCCCCCCAACCCCAACCCCAAATCAACATATTCCCACAAGGTTTTCCACACGACAGTGGAGTGGATACCTGAGAGGGAACTTGTGGAAATATGAAAAACAATTGCGGAAAGAACATGGGATAATTATACTTCTTTCTTTCGTGCATACTTCTTCTATTCAGCCAAATATGAAATGTATGATTTTGGTTTACAATCCATTTTTATCTCCCAAGTCTCATGAATATAAGCAGATCATAGTAATGCACTTGGCTATATATTGTATTGCGAGTCTGTATATAATCTTCTAATGATGTAATTATGCTAATGGTTCCTGTTCTTGTGTACGTATACGGCTAATGGTTCCTGTACTTGTCCACGTATACAGTGTTAGGCGAATTGTCTCAATATTCTGTTGCTTCTAAGAATCTAAGGTATTAAAGTAGACATTAGCTTTTTTCGTTTTTTTTAAAAATTTAAAAATTTTAATATATCTTTATGGAAATCAGACTTATTTAACCTGACATACGACTTGCACATGATAGGTAAAAACATGACTTTTATGCGGTTGGTTGTCTGGACCAACAGTGAGCCATAATTAAGTTCAGGGGAAAAACTGTGATAGTTGTGGGTGGAGGGACTAAAATTGTACAAGTGGACTAGTACAGGGACGATTAGAGTAGTTAATCCTTTTCGAAAAATAATTATTCAAGAGATTTAGAAAGGAGAAGGAAAAAAGAGGGGGAGGGGGGGGGGGGGGGGAGGTGTATACGTCTTCTTCATTTTGAAGTTGGAATACTGAGCAGCTGTATGTGCAACCATAAGAAATGTTTTTTCAGTACTAACATTGGAGAGAGTATGTAGCAACACTCTCTCAAGTATAAAGACTTGCTAAGTTCAGTTATGAAGGACATTTTCAGTACCTACATGGTAAATATTTGATCAGCATGTGAATTTTTATTTCATTAATTGCTGCCTCCATAAATAGTTAAATCTTTTGCTCATTCTAATATGCAACTTTTTTGTGCAGCATCGGAAGCCCCTAGATTTCTGGAAACAAGCATCTTGCTGAATTTGGAAGGAAGAAAGAAAGCATTTCTTACAGGCTATTCACATATATGTTGGTTTGTAAATTGTACTAGTTTTATGATCCTTTATCTTTTTAGCATCTTCTGTATTGTGAAATG
Organism: Panax stipuleanatus; assembly: GCA_020205555.1. Classification (NCBI taxonomy): domain Eukaryota; kingdom Viridiplantae; phylum Streptophyta; class Magnoliopsida; order Apiales; family Araliaceae; genus Panax; species Panax stipuleanatus. Next base: position 151,027,783 of record CM035115.1, read on the forward strand.
AAAACATTATTTTTCAAGAACTGAAATGCAAACAAGTCCATATGAAGCAGAATGCATCTTCATCTCTCTCTCTCTCTCTCTCTCTCTAAATTGCCAGAGATTCCGAGCAAGTCCCCGGGAATAACTGGCTGTGTGTTTGAAATACAGTATAGTTTGAGATAAGGCTTAAAACCAGAAGAATAAAGTATACTGCTATTTTTTTTCAAGTAAATAATTGTTTTCTGGTTAATTGTCTTGGCTAAACATATCTTCCTCTTGTTTTATGTTTTCTAATGTATTGCTTGTTATACTGATGAAATGAAGTTATTTTAGTGTTTACTTGAATAAATAAAACTAAGGGGCACCTGTTTTGTTTGGTATGACACTGATGAAGAAAATAATTAACAAAAATTGTAAGCTTTATTTTTAAAATAATTAAGCCTACCATATGGGAATTTTATTTTATTTTATTTGTTGAACAGAGGGAAAGGTTGAATGTTGTAGACTTGTAGAGATAACTTTTGTGATTCCTGAATTGGTATATTTTAGGTGAAAATTAGGTTGCGAAAGCCATAACACTGCCAGTTCTCTAACACCATCCCTGCACACCTGTATATGTAGAGATATATATAGGAGATTGTACATTAAAACTGTGTATAGTGGGCGGCACCTATGAATTTGTTGTTGACATAGCCGACTTAACTTAACAACAAATCAATGGGTGCCACCCATGCAGTACGTGAGCTTTATGTGAACATTATTATGTGATAGTAGTATTGTTGGTTAGTTTAAGATTGTCCTTCTAGTCTACCTTCAATTTTGCTCTTGGTTTGGATTTTGCCAAATCAAGCGTACAACTTTTTCACTTCAATGACAAGAATTTGAGATCAAAGGGACAAAAGAACAAAAGAGTATTGAAAACGCAACTGCACCATTTAACAAATTTTCCTCGACTTGAGCAAACACAAACCAAACCATTATGTTATGTGCTCGGGTTAATCACAGAAGAACCGTGGTGTATCTTTCACTCCCTCAAAAAGATTCCACAGAGAAATGAGAAAAGATTTGAAAATCAATTGAAAGATGGAAAAAATAAATCCAAACGAAAACCCATTTCAAAATAATTATTCCAGCAGGAATTCTCGAGTTGAGTCTGGACTGGCAAGAAGGTCAAAAGGCTTACCCAGGCTGTCTTTCAAAATTGTGATCTGGCCTTCTTTAATGAGTATATCTTCATCAAGGGCCTCTACCTTCTTCTTTAATGCGTTAACTTCACAATTCAACAACATGTTCTTCTCACTGTATTGTTTCACCTCACCCCACATCAAATCCCTCTCTTCAGATACTTTAGGCAGTATCCCTCTTACAATTGTCAAATCTTTTGTACGTTCTTGAAGATCATTTTGAAGCCTGTTAATGTTCTCATCCTTGTTAATCATCTGTAAAAGATTCAAGAAATACTCGTTTAATTAAAGAAAGCTTATTGCAAGAAGCAGTAGTAGATGTTTGTAGCAGAATTAGTTCAATCAAAAACTACAGGTCTAAATTTAGAACTTGAAAAACGCAAGGGAAAAGAAAGCAACAGGAAAGGAAATCTAAATATTTATTGGATATTTATTAAACTTCTAATTTATGTCAGTGTGTCACACTTGAAAATCACACTTAGTAAGTTGGTATTAGATCTTTTAGAAGTATAAATGGTTTGACATTGAGATAATTTTTCCTTTTTCACCTTTCTTTTCGTTTTACTTTCTCTTCCTCTGGTGTCTCTAACCTTTTATACCTCACCAACGAGAACCACTCGAGGAAAAACATATGGAGAAGTGTAACCATATATTATTATCTCAAGCTGCTAGCAAATGCCAAGCATCTTCAGAACCTCCCACAATTATGAATTATGATAAGTACAAGCATGCCATGTTATTAAACTATGTGATCTACTTCAGATGACATGCATGGTGTATTTTCCAGCAAACACTCGCATTCAACACAATTTTCCCCACAACCAAAAGGCAGATGCAGCATGCCTCTCGCAAAAATTAATTCAACAATGAAGAATCAAATTTTAATGAGTAAATATTACAATTCAGTGATTGTATACGACTTAAAATTGAAGTCAATCTTCATGCTCGAAAATATTTATATAAACTTTTAATAGAAAACTGAGTACAAAAGTAATTTATCAAGCTCCTGCACAAGTAGATGCCTGAGAAATTCCCCCCCCCCGCCCCGCCCCGCCCCGCAACCCAACCCAACAAACAAAAACAAAATTCACAGTTACATCTCTCGAACTCTCTTTTTTGAAGCCCTTCTTCAAACTCATATAGTGCCTACATTTTTTTTACCAAAATTGTTTTTGACAATTCCTGCCATTGTTACACGTTATATCATACTATCTCAGAGAAAGGTATGTTCTTGGCTCAGGGGTGCTATTTCAAGCTTCTAAATAAAAATATTTTTAGAAGCAAATGACAACAAAGCCTTCTTAGTTATGCTAATTATTAGTATGTCACAAATGCAAACATACAAGAACTCAGTTCCACAAATAACTAAAGCGGCAACCACACAAACGAAAAATGAAAATGCATTACAGTTGAAGACTGAATTTTAAAAGCAAACTATCAAAATCTTACCTGAAGTTCAAGGTCTTTCATCTTGTGGGTCACGCAAGAAAGGGTATCCAGCGCATTTTGCACTTCACATCGAAGAATATCATTACCTCTAACAGCTGCCGCTAGCTCAGCTTGAAGTTGCTCCATATCCAGTTCCTTGGAGTACAACTTGTCTCGCAATAAGCTTGTTAGCAAAATTTCTGCTTTAAGCTCTGATTTTAATTTGACCTATGTAAGTGGAAAGAAACACCAAAGCATCAAGTTAAATCATAAATGCAAAGACTAATATTGAATTGTTGTTTCTTGAGGTTGCTTAAGTGGTTGTTTTCTTGTGGATGAGATTCCTTTTGTTTATAGACTGGAGTATCTAGATGTTTAGTGTGCTAGTTATTGAGCTGACTTGTACAAGGGTATGCCACTCGTTAAATAAGTAAATGTTTTTTGTTTTTCATCTAAATCTTCTTTCTCGATTAAAAAAAGAAAATAAATAAGAAAAGAGCAAGAATGATGAAGTTTTAAAAGCATATAAACTACTAAAGAATAGCAGTAAATACCTCTAAGTTATGATCATTTAGCTGGCCCAACCCATCTCTCAAGCCATGTGATTGAGATTCCACAGTGATAGGGTACGCTTTCTCTTGCAGCGAAGAAGATACAGTTTGTAAACTCCGTATTAGGTTCTCAGCTCCACGCTTGAAACCCTGGAGTTTCATATCGGATTCAACAACAAATTGTCCATCTAAACCATTCTTAATTACTTCAAAACCCTGTTTGACATCAGAAGAGTAGCCTGCTTTCTCTTTTATGTGCTCTAGTAGCTTAAAACAAAGCTGGATGCTCTCATTGAGCAGCTTTGGCCCCTGATTCTGCAGACAGCAAACACGACTCCAGAGTACCTGATCTAGCTTGAAAGGTGATCCACCCTCCTTACTGCCCTTTAGACGATGTAATAGGTTTATATTCTCATGTCGAAGAGAATCTACTTCATGCCTATTAGATTCCACCTCCTTCCTCAAAGCCTGTTCAACTCCTGTCAATCTCATTAGCTCCATTTGCACCTTACCAAACTTGCTATCGAAGTTCTCCAGAAAATTCTTCTTCCTGACTTCCTCCCTAAGTCCCTCTCGCAGCCCATCAATTGTTTTCTCTTGTTCATTGCAGGTTCTTAGCATTCTAGTAATAGACCTGTGCAATTCCTTGCATTCTTTCTCCTTTTCATTGTAGTTCCTCCGAATGCAATCACGATCTTCTTCGGCTGCTCCATACTTTTCTTGAATCTCAGAAATATTTTGCTGGAGATTTTGATTCTCATCTCTTGCTTCTTCCATTCTTGCAGTCAGGTCCTGTATTTGTTGTTCTGACGAGGTAATCTGGTTTCTACAATCGCTATCCCTCTCACGAAATGAAGAGACTTCCCTTTGGAGGGTAACATTCTGCTCTGCAAGCTCCCTAACCCGCTCACGAAGTCTATGCTCTTCTGCCTGGTATTTCTCAAGCTTGAATGACCACTCGGTTGATCTTCTATCTAACTCCTTCTCCAATGCCATCTGCAACTCATTCTTCTCTTTCTCCAGTCTTTGGGTCCTTGAGTCCAATTCTACTCTTGCTAATCTGAGCTCTTCTCTGGCTGAAGCCCTCTCAGCAACTTGATCCTTTAGGACAGCTGAAACCTCAAGTGCCATGTTAAACCTCTCCTCTGCTAAGTTTCTAATCGTCTCAACCAATCCTGATACACTGAATCCACCACCCTGGATATAATTCTCTTGCTCTAGCTCTTCCGAAAGAAACATGGCCCGCTCCTCAGCTTCCTTGGATCTTCCTAGTAGTTCTACATCAATATCCTCTGCAGTCTCAGCAGAATTCAGACCTCTGCATTTCTCACCAGAAAGACGGTTTCTTTCTGAGAGGCTTAACATTTCCTTATGATCTCCATCTGAATGTAAACTTGGGGGTCTATTTAAAGGTACACCATATATGTCTTCAATTGTAATTGGAATATCAGAATTAAATTCTTTCGAACTTACTCTAGGCAGAACACGGGACTGAGAGAGTCTTTCAATCACATGCTTCGCAAGTCTCCGAGGAGACTCATGCCCAAAACCATTTTCCACCCTGTCTCTAGTTGAAAAATAATGTTCGGATGCTTTAGTTTCTCTAAAAGATTGAGATCTTGGTTTCTGTTTTACATCATCAGTTACTGAAGCAGGTGCTGTGTAGTGAACTCGTGGGGGACGCTTTACACCACCATTTCCATATCCAATCTTACTTCTTTGAGAAGACGGGTTGTTTTGTGCACTGCTTACGTGCAGCTGTTCCCCATCAATGTAGCGATCCAAAACTTTACTTGAGATGTTACTAGAGCAATAATATGAAGAGCTTTCAGATGAATCCAAGCTCGCTCCTGAAGAAACAGCACAGTCAGGCTTCTCCAATCCATGTGGATTTTGAACAAAAGCATCTTCAAACCATTTCTCCCAGGATTTTCTTTCAGGTGTAAGGGTACGACAACTGACACAAATCATTAGGAACTGGGTTAACACAACATATATTCCACTTTTTAATTGCAAAAAGGAGTTGAGCAAATGCCCTACCATGTAGACTGAGGATTGGATTTATTTTTAGAAACGTTACTACTACAAGGAGATCCGCTCTGATTATTGAGAAAAGATGAATTCCTTTGTCCTAATCCACTCTCATGAATAGTTCCTGAAGAATACGAACGACTTCTCCTAAGAGATGGACTGGTACTAGAGGTCTGATTTTTAGTTCTGAGCTTGTCCGTAGATTGCTTTTTAAGTCCATCGGATGAGTTCTCCCAATAAGCTTGCTTATCCTTTGACAGTGGTGGACTAGAGTGGTTGTTTCCGTCGCTAGATGCAGTTGATCTGAAAAAGAAGAGCTTCTTCATCTGTGTTTCTTGAACTTTGATCTTTTATGTCATATCTCTATCATGAAAATAATCTCTGAACCTGTAGACAAATAAAGATCATTAAAAATCAATCTTATTTATGCAGACAGAAGATATATAATGCTGAAATCATGTTAACCAAAATCAGTAAAACAATTAACTTCACAATGTAAAGATTCAATATACGTATGAATAATCATTAATACCAAAAACAACAACAAAGGGAGGGAGGAATAGTACCAAAAAGATAAAATTAAGCTTGATGCAGAACAAGAATACTAGAAAATACATCAGAAATACTAGTTTCAAAAACATTCAAGAGAATTATATTAAAGTACTAGAAAAATGAAAAGGAAAATATTTAATCACGTTCTTTTACAGTCACATAACGTATTCATCGTGAGTCCCTCAGTCCATAATATTATACCATAACCAAAAAGAAATCACTTCAATATAGTTAATTTCACCCAAAGTTTCATAATCTACACTTCAAAAACAAGAGAACTTCTTCATGCCATTGGAGCAGAAAGTAATGGAGATTAAATGATTAAAAAAGAACAGACATACGCAATCAACATGCACACATAATCTTAGAACACAAATTTGTGACCAAGCATAACATTTGTAAAACAACCCTAAGAAGTGAAGAGATCTATGTCTAGTGCTAGAGCATAAAAATTTGAGTGAGAAGACGAGACAGGCTAAGATGATAGTAACCAGAAACATCGAATGGAAATCCTTCAGCTACATAAATGGGGGAACTCACTATTCAGCCACTCGTAAGAAATTTTCTCAAGTACAATTTTCACAGATGTAAAAATGAAAGACAAGCAGAACATATATCAATTTCAAAGGAAGTACTTCCTACCCTTCTTTCCATAATAACTTAGTAAAGCAAATCTGAACCAAGAATACTACTTAAACCTGCCAAATAGCATTATAGCAATAGATACAATATTAATAACCAAAAAAAAAAAAAGTGGTTTCAGAATCGAAGAAAGAGAACAACAGTTATCCCTGTTTAATGGTTTTTCATCCTCTAACAAAAACTTAAATACAGTATACTTAATGCATAAAACTAAATATAAAATTGATTCGAGAAAGCCAGAAGAAAGTGCAGTATTGATTTCAGCAACCTTTTGTTTAGTTGCAGAAATCATGAGACTTTAAAAAGATTCAATCAATGTGTTTCTGACTGTAACATGAAAATGAATAGTGTCAGATGCTTTGATTATTATTAGCAAAATAAATCAGGTAATTAAAGGACCAGAGTACCCTTATCCCCCATCTTGCTTTAAACCCTACGAAATGAACTTCAACCTAGCATTCATTTCTCAAAGAAAATACGAGTATAAAGTAAACAGTACCCAGACTAACCACAATGCTCCCATATCAAATAAGCATTAGATATCATCTAACTACACATAAGAAGAAAAAAAATTGCCCAATTCAAGTTCAGAATTCAATAAATTTTATGAAGTTAAAACTCAGAATTATCAAGTAATCATGTGTAAAGATGAAACCTAATTTTCTTTTCCGGGTTTTTCTTTCTTAAACCCTTCTATACTCGTCCAGAATTTTCGCTCTCTAGAAAACACCTCAAAAAGCAATATAGCACTGAAATGACCGTTGTACTACCATAAGAAGAAAACCCAATTGGGAAACAAGCTAAGAATTCAAAAATTTGTCAATCATTTCACAGAGTTTGAAAAGGAATAGAAAAATCTATAAAAGTTAAGTAAATAATAATAATAATAATAATAATAATAATAATAATAATAATAATAATATCCGAATTAAGTGATAACTGATTACGATTACAGTCCAAAGATACTCCAAAATTCAAAATTCAAACAAACAAAATCAGAGTCCAAGATATCCCTCAAATTCAGGGAAACTAATAACAAAAAATCCATCCATTAATATACAAAATATATATACATATATGATGTACATATAGAGAGAGAAGAGAATTACAGAATTTGAATAGTTGATAAATAATCAGCCGGCGACTCAAAAACATGAAAAATCTTCTGGGGTCTTGAAGTTGAGAATTTAAAGCTTAATTCGGCAGAGAAATGGTTTGATTAGTTTGTAGAGAGTAGAGAAAGAAAAGAAGAGAGAAGAAGAAGAGAGAGAAAAGTGATGCAAAGAGAATAGGGGCAGTTTCGTCCGTATAGAAATATTTAAATTTTCGAGGCCGCGTATAGCGGCGGAATTAGGAGCGTTCTTTAGATGGAGTGTTGATCGGGTGTGGCGAGATGCAGATTTGCCTCACTGGACCTTAGACTTATTTTTGGACTATAATTTTTAATCTTTTTTTTCCTTTCATTAATTTAAGTGATTGACCTTGATATTTTTTGATCACTTATATTTTTATATTATTTTTTGATATTTTCACACGTAGAGTCCACATATTAATTAATAAAAATTTAATCAAATTATTTAAAACATCTTGAAATTTACTATCCGTCCCAAATTAATACTCAATCATTTTTAAAACTAATTTTTATACTATTTTTGTCAAAATATAGGCGAAGAGATTATAACAAAAAAGTATATACAATTTAGGGTCCTCTTAACATGTGTCCTAAGGGCACATGCTAAGCACACAGTTCAAGAGAATATTCTCTTGAATTGTGTGTATATTCTTTTGATTTCTGTACTTGCATCAAGTTCAAAAGAATAAACACACAATTAAGAAAATATTCTCTTGAACTGTATGTTTAGCATGTGCCCTTAGGGCACATGTTAAGAAATTCCTACAATTTATTACTAACCTCAATTTTTATAATTTAAAAAGTGTATTTATTTATGCTCAATTATTAATTCTAAAAATAGTCAAGTTGACCAAAAAAATTCAAAATTAGGCATTTAATTTATGACGAGGGAGATAAATTAATTCAGACTATCTTTAGAATGTTTTAAAACATATAAACAATTACTCAGTCGAGCTAATTCATCTTAAAAAAGTTCATGAATTATTTACATTTCATAAAATGGCTTGCCATTGGTTTGTATAAATTCATTATACACTATAGTATTTGTTTTAAAGAAATAATTTATAATCAAGCATTATTATTATGTACTGTAAAAATTTTCAGCTAAATTATAATTGCGACGTATAAATAAAAATTACACGTTCGTCTAATTTGATTCAATTAAACTGCATCAAACATAACTCGTTGGGCCGATGGAGTAAAAAATATTTTAAAATTAGATGTGAAAATATTTAATGGGTTTTCAAAATCAACAATACTACTATCACATAAATATAGATCACATAATGCTTACAATTCACATACACACATATGCATACTGTGAGTCCCGCTTGACATATTATATGTGAGCATTATATAATCTATATTTATGTGATAGTAGCATTATTTCTTCAAAATTTAGTCTTCTGCACAAAAGTTTGAAGAAATGATTTCATTGTTATGGACCCACCCCCATATTTTAGATCAAATAATTATAAAATTTACGATGATGGTGCCCAGACATTGGCCGTTTAATTGTATAATAATGGCTGCTCCTCCCTCCGTACACAGCACTGCCCAATGGATCCACCGAGTTGGTTGCTTTTTCCGGGTGGCCGGCCGGCCGGCCGGCAGGCATTAAATATCCCTAAATAGTACTAGTACTTATTTGTTAAAAGACACTAATTTATGGTATAGAATTTTATAATAAGAGGATCAATTTAGCAAAAAAATAAATAAAAATAAGAGGGATCAATTTTCTGATTCAAAATTACAATAAACTTATGGAGGAGAGAAATAGGAATCTCAAATAAATGAATTTATATAATTTTGTAGTAATAAAAATAACCAACCTGCAAGTGAAATACTACCCAATGACCCCACACCCTACAGGCAGGAGGGAACCTCCTCATAAGATACCTACCTACATTTGGTTCCTTAAGCCAAACTCTCCCAGAAAATCCACATAATACACACAATATATGCCTATTTACTAGCATTTAAATGGCAACATATCTGATTTTTGGTTATATTAAGTTTAACAAACAAGCAATAATTAATTACAGAGGAGATTGTAGAATTGAGTTCTTTGCATATATACATGTGGGCATAGATAGCTACACTAGGAATGAGGACACCCTACCAACTTAAGAGTTTACCAGTCCTGAAAATGTGAACTTACGAAATATACGCCTTTACCACATCCGAATAGTTGCAGACCAAACCTGTCCTTGGGCAAGTAATTACGCCATTGTTCTTCCTCGCCATTTCTTCAAGAGCCTGACATTGCAGCACATAAATTATAAGTACCAGTCGCATAATTAAAGCTTAAAACTACAAAAAATATATATATATGAACCTTGGTACTGTAAACGTAGCCATTAGGTAACACTAGAGGCGGGTTTTCGGTGTCCATTAGCTCTTTTGTTATATAGCAAACAAGCTTCGAGTGGTGCTGCTTCGAGAATGGTAATGGTAATGCTAACTTCCGGAAGCTCTCTTGTGATAGAGGATCCTCTTTTGTGCAATCGTCTTCATAACAGAATCTAAAAAAAGTTAAGATCAAAGCACATACATGGATAAAGTAGCAATAGATCATGTTGAAATGTCCTCACAAAGGCTATACGTGTGAAATAACACGACAGATCTTTATTACATGATTAGTGATTATCGTAATGAGCTTTTTTTTACGATATCCAACCAAAGTTGCAACAAAAAATCATGCAAGATAAAAATACTATATAAAACCAAGAAATATATATGAATACAAAAACAAAAAGGATCTATGCAACAGTACTACGTGTCCAACAATACAGCAAAGCTCAAGTGTTCAAAGTGATTCAACACCATTAGATTTTGTAAGATGAAAGAAAACATCCAATTCTTATTTTATTATGTCTTGATCTTATCCACAAACTAAAGCAGAGGTATATCTTTCTACCTTGTTGAGGTGTCATTGTTTGAACTTCTAACTGATGCTATAGAGGCCAATATAATGCAAATAAGAAACATATATATATATATATATATATGTGTGTGTGTGTGTGTGTGTGTGTGTGTGTGTGGTCATCAATAATAGATACGGAGTTTTCAACGCTGACAAGCCTGCTTGCAGATATATATTCAGCAAAGGCTCAAGTGTCATGCCATATATCCTACAGAACTCCTGTTTGAATTGGTCCATTAGGTAATCCCATTGCTTTGGTTCAAATAAAGCCTGCAATGACACCACCATAAACAAAATTAAATATATTATAAAAATACACTTGGTCAATCAGTAAAAAATCAGTTCCCGCTGGAATCAGCCTCTCCAAAAGTCATTCATCGAAAGCAGAAAATTATTTGTCTCGTTAATGGTGGATTACTACAATCAGTAAAAAATCAGTCCCACTGGAATCAAGCCTCTCCAAGGACCAAAAATAATTCATAGAAAGCTGAAAATTATTGATCTGGCTAATGGGGTGGATTACTCAACCTATATCCAAATTATGATCATGTAACCACATTACCTAGAACTGGGTAACATACATACTAATGTATGGTAATTTTCCTGTCATAGGAATGAGTGGTGGAATGCGATTTGCATTTTGGAGGCCGAGTAGGGTGTTATTGGCAAAAATAACCTTTACCCTGGCACACTTTGTGCAATAGGTCACTGGATTAAAAAACAACCTGCAATTAACCAACTAAACTAATTAAAATGTTGAAATTACATCATTCCGTTAAAAATTTTGAACAGATGTTAAAATTTTCCTTTGTGGCACCACACAAAAATATAAAAAAAAATAAAACATTAGCTACAAGGCAATAATAATAATAATCTAAGTCAACAATCAACATTAATGAACCCATAAAAAAGAAGAATTCATCATCTTCAACATCAAATCAGAACAGAGAACCATTAACAACAAACCCACAATGAGAGTGATGATTTTAAAAAAAAAAGCACTGTTCAGGTGAGTATTGAAACAGACAACTCGCGATGCCGTGATTAATTGATCGCTTCATCGAGACAATCAACGCCCCCTCTTACCTCTCCAATCGTTATGGTAAGATACCGCTCAAGGAAGCCATAACCATCGTCGACCAGATCTAGAAGGAAGCTTTAATGAAGGTCGATCTTTGCTCCGGCAGAATAAAAATAGGAGGAATTTTAAAAGACTTAATCTGACAACACTCCAACGAGATCAGCAACCACTTGCTCGTCGTCAACACCAGATCTGCCGTCTCTACCGAGGATAACAACATTGATACATTGGAACTGGTCCTTACAGCCAGCACCACTGACGAGGAGAAAGATATTGATGAACCATCTATCAAATTGTATACTCACTCTCCTATCTCAAAAACAAACAAACAAACAAACAAACAGAAGCTGAAGATCAGGTTGGAATTTTATTTTTTTCTTCCCTTTTCGATTTTTACACTTGCACTCGGTCATGGACATGGTGCTTGTGATTCATCCTACGTGGCTGCTTATTTGTTTTTCATATCAATTTTTTTTAGCATGACATGTAGGAAAAGTAGAGACTGATTTAAACGGCTGTTTGATTAATTTAACAAAATGGGTAGATTGCATATTTTTTTTATAGTTCAGTAAGTTAATTGCAGTTTGTTTTTAGTTCAGTAACCTATTGCACAAAGTGTGCCAAATACCAATGGGGTAAATGTTATATTTGCCATTTCCTTTTGTTCATTATATTTTTATGTTCTTTCTATCTTTCTACCTTTTTGTTGTCGTATTGGATTCATTTGCACCCTACCCCCAACTAGTTTGGGATAAAAGGCCTAGGTGAGTGGAGTTGAGTAATTAAGCACCAAACATGGTATGAAAATATTCTTTGTTTGGTAGGGAAATATGAATGAAGTAATAAATACAACAATTTTAAATATACACCGACACATGCAGAATGTCTTTCTGAACCTAGTTTTCAAATTCAAACTCAAAGTTCATTATACAATACAACGGGGTTTCCACAGATCATAGAAGCACTCCTTTCTTTTTTTATATAGGCAAGTTTCATCGAGGAATCTGCCATTTCACACAACCCCTTGGGGGTAAGATTGTAGTAGCACACTAGCACTTTTAGTACAAAAAAGGAGATTTTGTGGAATCCATTATCGAAATCAATCCTATAGAGAAAACTATTACCAACTAGTTTGGGATACAATGTGTAGTTGAGTTGAATAGTTGAGCACCAAACTTAGTATGAAAATTTTCTTTGTTTGGTATGGACATATGAATGAAGCAATATTTAAAACTAACAAGCCCTGTGCCCAGAAAAGGAAATATATGGACAAGTATGGGAATAGGAAACATCGACCTTGAAGTTATTCCTCAAGGAATATGCCATTCCCCACAACCCCTTGGGGATAAGATCATAGTAGCACTTTAGTACAGAAAAGGTGATTTTCTAGATTCTATTATTGAAATCAATCTAACTAGAATCCTTAACACTCTTACCATAACATTTACAGCTATGTGAACTATGAGAACATTTCGATCTTTACAAGTGGCTGCGATCACAACTTTGATAAGTAGTGATCACATACCATCACTAATCCTGATATATGCTAAAAATAGCATTTATCATGGCCAAACAAGAAATTTTTAGAAGTAGTTGCGCTCCGGAAGAGAAAACAGAAGTGTGTCGGAGTGTGTCTTTGTGTGTGCATATTCTGCAATCATCTGTTGTACGGGAGAGAGGAAGACAGACCCTACACCAACTAGTTTGTGATAAAAAGCGTTTTAGAGTTGAGTTAATTTTATCTTGTACTACCTCCGTCCCATAATAAGTGCTTTTTTAGCTTAAATCACACATATCAATACACAAGCTAAAATGGCAAAAATACCCTTAATATACTTTCTTTGTTTTATTTGAGACTTTTTCTTATTGCCTTTTGGTCTCTCTTTCTCTTTCTTCAACCTTTCAACTTCCCAATAAATACGCAATAAATACCATTGGTTGCATAAGGGCACATATGGAAAATATTGTAAAAATTGTATTGAAATTCTAACACATCACTTATTTTGGAAAAAAATGTTAAGCCTAAAAAATCACTTATTGTGGGACGGAGGTAGTAACTGACGTTCTGAAGAAGAAACAAGAGCTAAAGTTTATGCATGCCAAACAATAATTGTTCCTCGTAGTCATGATAAAGATCAGTCATTTGCAATAATAAGTAGTACAAATTTGAGCTGAACATAGATCTTATTCACCTTGTATTTTGCGCATTCAGTATTACTCTTAAAAGCCAGTGTGGCCACAACCCGCTGCAGTTCATTCAGATGTGTAGCTCCCCATGGAGCAAGATACTTCCGAGCATATGTAATAGCCCGCATGTTGTTTCCAGCTCGTACTAACTCTATGAACTCTTGAAGTCTCAACTGAAATTCGAACTTGCTCTGTCGTCAAAAAAATCATTCAGTATTAAAAAAGTCAACACACATCTTCTAAAGCTGCAAACAATTGGAATCCTTATACAAAATTTTGTGAGACCTCTACTATGTACTACAATGTCAGACATAACTCAGTTCGAGTTACTATTGCATTCTTCAATACACCTAAAACAAATGTTTTAGCAATATTGAGTTTCCTAAATTACTGAGAAGAATATTAAGTTTCCTATGCACATCTGGAAAGAAAGTACTTAGCTGCTTATATATGTTATTAACCACAAAACAAACTGATTAAGAACTAAATTTAGGGAGAAAAGAGAGAATAAAATAAGGGAAAAAGATACGAGGTAGAGTGATGCAGTAAGCAAGAGGAGAGGAAATCTTAATATCAATTCGTACAATAAAAGGACCAACATATAGGCAGAAAAAGGTTCCATGTATAGGCAAGCCTCAGAGACAATATAATACTATATAACATAAGGTTCCAATACATAAATTAGACTCAAAATATTCACTGAGAAAGGGATTGATTGAGTGGCTTCTTATCATAGACTTGAAGCTTCATAAGCAGCTGTTGAGCCCTCATATTCTATGAGACTATGACAATCTTCAGGCTAACCATCCAAAATAAGACCCCACGTGGAAGTCTAAAACAACGGGTAACAAAACTAGAATTCAAGTTGGGATGGTTTTATATGGTTGACTTCCAGACTTGAACAAAATGATAAGAAGTGGTCCATTTTAAGTGATATTAAAAATTACGTTGGACGAAATAGTAAAGACAAATCTAATTTCGTTTTTTGTTGCTTTCATCTTCCCTCATATCCATAAGGTTAAAGCACATTTGATTATGTCAAAGATTAAAATAAAATATATAAAAAAGTGTGTTATTATGAACAATATCATCAACTGAAATTACTTGATAAACAACTATAAAGACAATTTATCTTGGGAAGTGTTATTTCTGTAAAAGAAATTTGATATTTCCACAAAGCCTCACTCCATGAATGTTGAGTCCCATTCAGAAGCAGAACCAGGAATTCATACCACGTGGGATCAAAAGAAAAATATATTAGATAACCTAACAGACGCCAATATTAGAGAAATTGGATGATTTGCACCCAAGAAGAAAAGATCTGTCAGTTTTTCAACTCCCCAAAGAAAAAATTTATAATCTTGAAAATGAAAATAACTTTGGTTCTTGTATGATGAAAGAGTGAAATTAATTTTGACAAAAATATAAACAGAAGAAGACAATATGGAGTCAATAGTTTAGCAAAATTTTGGAGGAAAGACGACCAATTGCTAGTATTCCCTTTGTTCCAAAAAATAGAGATACATTGTTAAAGGGCTAAATACACTTCTGTCCCTCGAAGTATGATCCCTTTTACACTTGTGACCCTAATGTTTAAAACTTTACATTAGCATACTCTAAGTACACTAAGTAAACAAAAGTGACCCTAAAAACTTTTCCGATAAAAAAACGCCTAAGTGCTGACGTGGCACCGAAAAAGCTATTTTATACGGTACAAGTGTATATACTATTACAATATACTTAAATATTTACTAAATACAAGTGAAATACAAGGAAGGGTTCACTAAAATATATCTTAGTGTCGTTTAACCTTCATTCAACCTTCAATTTTCATCTCCTCCCCTCTCCCTCTCTCTCTCTCTCTTCAAACCCTCAAAACCCTAATCGGAAACCATGATTTGCATACGCAAAATCGTCGGTTATGTCTTGGCCAAAATGGAAGAGGAGAGCTTCGAATGCCATGACCACATCACCTGTCTCGCCATTCTTCGAACCCACCGCAAATTGGGGCTCGCCACCAAGCTCATGACGGCGACGCAGAACGCCATGGAACAGGTTTTTGGGGCCGATTACGTGTCGCTGCACATGAGGAAGAGTAATCAGGCGGCGTTTAATTTGTATTCGGAGACATTGGGGTACCAGATTCATGACGTGGAGGCGAAGTATTATGGCAGATTGTGTTGTGGGTATGTTGTGTTGGTGTTGAAATTGGTTTAAATTGAAGCTTGCTTTAATGGGTCTAACCAATTTTTTAATCTCTCTCTACTGGGTATCTAAATGGCAGCTCACGCCGGTTGTCCTACGACGATTTGATTTGCTAGGTCTTCTCTTGATTTCGGGTAATTTTGATTTGATTTAGCCTTGGCTTCGAAATCTTGGGATGTGTTCCTCGCTATCATATCTTAATAATTTTATTTAGGATCTAATTGTTGGTTACGGATGTTCTTCCCCGATCTGGGTTTATGTTTTGGTTATAGAGTTTTTGTTATTGTTCAGATTGGGTTGTTTTCATGGTACTGATTTGGGTAACTGATTCCCATGATTTGGTATTCTGCTCTAGTCTTGGATTCGCAGTCATGGGTTGGGTTCCATTTATCAGTTTATTTGTTGTCGATTCCAGTTCTGATCGATTTGGGTTATGCTGCAAACTTTTTGATTTCGAATGTTCCGGTGATAAACGGGTTTGAACTGATGTACTTTGTCGCTGCATTTTGGTCCGATATTATTTGACTAAATCTGTTTCTATTACTTACATGCTTCTTGATTTAATCGGATAATGGGTTCCCATGGCATCGTTGGTTTATATGTCCGGTCAAATTTGGTATTTCTGTGCCATGGCGTTCTGCAGATTCAGGGGTGCTCTAGCCAGAATTTGTGGTGTTGGGTTTTTTCATTTTTCCTCCCTTTTTGGCTGTAAACGATGGTGGAATTCCAGGGATATAATTCTGGGTTTCTAATTGATCTAGAAGAAAGTGACATGAATAGGAAGAAGAGAGAAGAAACTGTAAAAAAAAATTTGAAAAAACTTTTTTCTTTTCGTTTTCTGTATTGTGTTCAAACCCACATTTGATTTAGCCTTCATGCCCAACTTTGATTTTTCCCAACCTAAAGTTTGTAGGGCTGCAAACGAACCAAACTGTTCGTGGACCGGTTCAGTTCGAGTTCGAGTTCGACTTGCTCACTTAGTCGAGCCGAGTTCGCACAGAGTGTTCTATTCGATTGTTCGATCGAACATATTAGCGAACCATGTGGTTCGGTTCGTCTTTGTTCGCGAACAGTTCGAGTTCGGTTCGGTAAGTTCGAGTTTGGTTCGATAGGTTCAGGTTCGAGTTCGGTTCGATAAGTTCGAGATCGGTTCGATAAGTTCGAGTAGTTCGAATTCTTAATTACATGTTTAAATTGTTTCTAAAATTCTAAATACAAATAATTGGTTATTTCATATTAAATTCTAAAGTTTGTCTTATTAATAATTGTTAAATTTGTAGTTATTTTTTTTATTACCTAAACATCTTTTTGTTTTTTTAATAATTTATTATAAGTAAACTTTTTTATTAAATAATTAATAAATAATAATGAGTATTTCTTCACCTCTAAATTCTAATTTAATTAAAATAATTTTAATATTTTCATAAAATTTTAAACAATGATTGTTGGATTATTATAATTGACATCCCAAATATTTTAATAAATTATAACTCGTCATAAAGCACATAAATAAAGTTATTAATCATCATGCAATGACAATTTAACATTAATTAAAGAATGATACAATACAATTGCTTACATATGTACATGAGTTATTGAAATTGTCAAATCGAGATAGAGAAGAAAAATCAAGTCTTCAATGTACGTATCGAGAATTCAATAATAGAGTAATAATCATTAAATTATTTACTGAATAATTTTGAAACGTTAAAAAAATATACATAAATTTGAAGATCGAAAATAAAAACTAGATATTAAATTTAAAAATTATAAAAAAATTGAATGTTAATTAAAAATGACAACAAAAGAAATACATTACTAATATTAAATTGTGAGTTTTTGATAATCATTTGTTTGTAGACTCTGCTTGAAGTGATTGGACCTTGAAGAGTTGAAAGACTTTTCGATATTAATATTTGATTGTTGATATTTGTAAATCAAAAAATTTTAAATACTTGTTAACTTTTAAGTTAATTATAACTTCTAAGTTCTAAGTAATCATTTTTTGTTTTGGTTTTTCTGGATGAATGATGATTATAATATTTGGTCTAATTTTTGATTGAATACTTACTCTTAGAGAAGATATTTTTTGTATTTATTTAACTGTTTTTTGCTTCAGAGTTCTAAGTTTGTGATCGTGAACAAGTTTGTGTTCGCGACCAAGTTTGTGTTCGTGAACAAGTTGGGTATTCGTGAACATAGTTTGTGTTCGCGAACAAGTTAGGTGTGCGTGAACATAGTTTGTGATCGCGAACAAGTTTATGTTCGACTTGTTTACGAACTCGATCATGTTCGCGAACACCAAACGATCTGAACTCGTACATAGTTGTTGGTTCGATCAAGTTACTCGAACATGTTCAAGTTCGACTAAAAGTGTTCGTGTTCGGTTTGAGTTCGACAAAGTTCAGTTCGGTTCGTTTGCAGCTCTAACAGTTTGCCTTCATGCCCCTTTATTCTCAATTTGAAAATTTAATGCTTGATTTGTCTCTCTTTGATGGGTTTATGTTTGAAGAATAAAAAATTTCATATCTGAAACGAACATTAAGGAATAGAGAGATGAGAGAGTAGATTAGAGAGAGAAAATGGGTATATACATGTATTATTTTGTTTTAATAGTAAAATACAGTAAAATACGTTTTAAATTATAAAATACAGGGAAATACATTACTTCCCGGTGACATGTCATCACCTGGGCCTTTTTTTGGCCGAAAAAGTTTTTAGAGTCACTTTTATTTACTTAAGTGTACTTGGAGTATGCTAATGTAAAGTTTTAAACATTAGGGCTACAAGTGTAAAATGGGTCATACTTCGAGAGACAGAAATGTATTTAGCCCATTGTTAAATGACAACTTTTTAAAAAAAATATACTTTTCAAATTTATTCCAACATTAACTACAAATATAGTAGTATTGACATGATAATACTCAATAAACTAAGAATAAAAGTAATAGCGCGTTAAAAGTTTCATGCGACTTTATAGATTATAAATAAACATGTATCTCTAATGAAATGAACAAAAAAGAAAAATTATCTCTAATTTTGGAACCAAAGAAGCATTTTTTAAGTTTAGTTTTTTTTTTAAAGAGCCTTGGCCAATATCTATACAAAACAAACTAAAAATTGGGGTGAGGCCTTGGCCCAGTCTGGCCATTATTTTGGTCAGCCGCTAATCTGAAGAGAAATTTGCAAAAATATTAAATTTCCTTATGGAAATATAAATTCCGTTAATCTTTTTTTTTAGTGAGATTATAATATTCTTATTCATAAAATTAGCAGACACTTTATTAAGTTGAACTTGACCCCTTTCAGATGATTGAAGGAATTGTTCCATTTTTTGCAATCAAGGACGCAACTAGTATACACGGCAATCACATGCATTGACTTTGGTCACTTAGCTAGTTGTGTCCTTGATTGAAAAGTTTGCAACAATTATAAGTATAGGTACTCAATCGAACATAGGGTTAGGTTTAAGCCACTTGGCTAGTTAAATTTATCAACTATTATTTATCTCTACTGAATCAAAATTATAAATCAGCTCCAGTGTTGTCACTATTCGCTGGTTAGGGTGCGAACCATGATAGGGATTGTTCGTTCCAATTTATGGTAAGTTGGCGATTCGGATCGCTACATAGGTGATCTCTTATCATAAGTAAAAGTTGAAAAACAAAATACATATATTTTGTTGTGCCATGGTTGCCATTTTTTAGTAAGTAAAGATCTTAAGAGATTGAGTAAAGTTGTTCACAACACCATTTTCATCATATGGTAAAAGAGAGAGATAAAGGGAAAGTAGTTGGTAAGAGAGGAGATAAAATTCGAGTAGATGAGTTAAAGGGAGGGAGGAAAACAAGGGGTTTAATGTGTTAAATAAGGAGTTTAATATGTTTGGTGACTAAAGAGTCTTAATCTCCTTAATCTCAAGAAAATTCAAGTGGTATAGAGTACAAAATATGGAAAAAGATTGGGAATTAAATTTTTTTTGGTAACTGAATAATCAATTATGGAAATATAAGGCAATCAATTAACTCATTTATTATGAATTCATTTATCTTGAAAATTGGACCATTCATTCAAAAGACCCTAGTCGCATGCAACTATATTTTGTATATACATTATACAACGTATATATCATAGATATATTATAGCAGTTACAATCAAATGAATCCAATCTCATAACATTTTCATATTTTTGTTATATGTCATACTTTATTATGTTGATTTTTATATATTCATAACATATATATTCATTATAAGTGCACGTTCCATAATGAGCATTCCCCTTTCTATACAAGTGTTCCCCGTTTTGATTTAGCTTAATACTATCAGATCAAGCATTCCAAAGAAAGCTACATCCACCATAGTCCGTTCCGTACCAACGAACGTGACTCTATCACACTTCATTTTCTGGGGAAAAAACAGAGAGAAAGGGAACTGGTTGGTATATATATGTATATGTATATATATTATGTGTGTGTGTGATCAAGAACTTTGAAGTATGTTATCTTCTTGCTTTTTATCTTGTTTCCTCTGTTTTCAATATGTGCAGTGCTTCTTACATTGGAGCAATATGTATATGGTTCTCCCCACCTCCCAAACCCAACACACACACACACTCTACACATTACACAAACACAAAAAATGTGATTTTGTCCTTCGTATTTATAACCCTGAGATGAATGATATACATAATAGGAAACTTCACAAACTTGAACGCCATGCTATATGCAGCATTGAAAAGATGTAAAGTTTTGCTTCTGCATGTGAGTTTCTTGTTAGGGTATGTACCTATGTAGAGTGGTGTCAGTATCAAACTATCAATGAAGGAGAATGACAAAGTGCAATTAATGCTGGAGTATTTGAGGTATAATATTTTCATTGTTAATACTTCTCGAGAGTCAAATATCATGCTTTCCTGCACTATGGCTAACACTTTATTAAGTTCATGAACTTCTGTTAAGAATAATTACTCATTTATGTTATTTTTCAAGTGTCTCAATTTCAAGTTGCGTTTTTTGCCATGTTAAAATAATTAGTTTCTTTAAAATTTTAGGCTGTTTTTTTTCTTTTCCTTTTTTCTACTTCTTATAAGTACTCTTTTTTTTGGAATATTTTGTGTAAATGAACACATTGTAAATGAAACAAAGTTCTTTTTTTCCCTCACATACTTCCAACTTCCCCCAAATTATTCTTAAACAATTCTCATATCAGGGCTTCTTTATATGCCACTTAACTTCGTCTCTGATGTCAGGTTTCAAAAGAAGAAACAGTAAGAAAGTCATGATAACTTGAATAAGAGAGAGGATCTTACTCATTGCTCTCTTTTGTTTATATGAAAGTACAACATAACTACAACTGAATCACACTAATGTTCCACATGCACGCATAATTTTGCTCAAATAAGCAGCAAAAATAAATTTACACGACTATATATAACCTTGGCTGGGTGACAACACAGGCATGGCTTATGAAAGTAGAAATATAAGAACAATATCTGAAGCTAATTAAGTATTATATGATAGTCAAGTATGATCACACACACAGAACATATATATATATATATATATATATATATATATATTATAATCAAGCCATGACATATTTAAAGTTGAAGAAATGCAAGAAAGGAGACAAAATCATCATAATTTATCCATAGATTCTTCTACTTCAGTAAGTACATACCTTGGACTTCTTCATTCTGGACTTGTTATCAGCACACCAGGCTAGAGCTGGAGCTACCTCCTTATTATGAAGAGCATCAATAACCTTTTTTGCTTCATGAAATACATCAATATCAACAAGATCCTGGAATCAAAGGTCAAAACTAACAGAATGGTTGAGATCATGTAACAGAAGTGATAGTAGTTGTACCCTTGAAGACTACAAAGCATGGGAATCTGGACATTACTGATTAAAGAGTGATTCACACAGCATCCTAAGGACCTATAAAAAGAAAGAATACATTTACACATTAAAGAGTGACTCACACAGCATCCTAAGGACCTAGATAAAGAAGGAATACATTTGCACATTACTAATTCTAGTACACGAAAAGTATTAAGTAATGTGCCATATGATTTAACTACACAGGAATAAATCAGGGTTCCAAAGCTAAAGTATATAAACAAGGTTTAAATTGAATTCAATACATAAGAATTCTTCATAAATATTGTGAACATAATAATGGAATCCAATCATGTTAATACATGAAATATTACTCACTGTTTAGTTTACGTTTAGTAAAGAGTCAATAAAGGAAACCAATAACCAGTAGGTGAAAGTAAAATGTGGGGAAACATGAGCATTATACTTGTTGGTAATTGGTAATAGGGAAAGAAGGCATCCCTTTTCCACGAGTACCTCTCCCCTTGGGATGTCTCCCTTCCCTGCCACCTCCCTCCCTATACCCAAAAAGTATTACCTAACGAAACGGATACCCCCAAAATGATAAAGGATAAAGATAAAGTAATCCAGCTACCCCAAAGCAACCTTAGGGAACACATTGATGTGAGAATTTGAAACTCTATGTTCCAAGCAATACCAGTATATTGCTGCTTTCTGCAAGCTTCATAGCAGTGTCATAATAGGACATCCGCAACATGTAGTCCACCAGTATCCTTTTCAAGCGCGTATTGTTCCACTCAGATAAATTATCTGTGTCTGCAGATTCCAAGTGATCAAGCCGTGCTCTGCACCTCTGTTCTTGCAAGTGCTCTGCACGACTTCCCTCTTCCAACTGTTTACATACCAAACAATAATTTCAATCACATTACAACTACACCATCAAACTCATAGATTCTCATGACTTAGTTCATGTACATTCTAATTCCTTAAATCTCAACCATAAATAACTAAAAAATAGAATAAATTCTCGATAGTATACCAATCTCCCAGAAAGAAAATCTTCTCAACGTGTCTAATTTAACTTGAATCTTGAATGAGTCTCCCTTAACTAAGAGATCCCAACAATTCATTATAAATTCGAAATTTAATTTATTTCAGTACCCAAACATAGGGGTTAGGTTTTCTTTTTCAAACTCATACCTTTCTCTTGAGGCCTTGTAATCTGGAGACAAGTGAATTGAGTTGCTGAACGGCGTCGTCTCGAGACAGGTCACCGTCGGCAGCCTCAGAGACGCCGGAGATGACGGATGACATCTCTTTTTCGACGATACGGTGGTTGGCTCGGATCGTCTTCTTGTAGTGCTCGAATGGGACTCTCAAGAACTGGTGTTCCAATTTCAGAGATTCCGAGAATTGACCCATCTTCGACAACGGAGCTGTGCCGCCGGCAGCCGCCACCGCAGGTTTCGTCGCCGCGGCGGTAGAATTGCCGTTGGGAAGCGCGTCGATTTCCATTGAAAGAGAGAGAAGTGGATCGGGAGTGAGTTTAGACAGAGAAAATGGTGTGAAATGCCGACCCGGGTTGAATACAGAGTCTTTTCGGGTTGGGGAAAAAGATTTGGTCATTAAATTGGGCCCATTAAGCCTGTCCAATTGTTTATTTAGTATTGTTATTGAGATAGAAAATTTTACATTAATTACCAAATTATATACTATCTTTTTGCATATATGTCAATATAGTAAAATTAAATTTTACTTAATTTCAACCAAACTATTGCCTCTAATTTTTATGAAATACAAAATGCTCATTAAATTATTAAAAATTAATCTTTATTAATACAATTTTAGATATTCAAGGTTCTGTTTTAAATTAACCAGACTGATTGAAATCCCGTTTATATTATGGATAGGCTAACAACAAATTTACCTTTCAAATATGTATATACGTATGAAGTAGTAACTTTATTTTTGAACTGGAGGGGAAAAAAGAAGAAAATAAAATAAAATTTATCTTTGTTACTACTTGTATAATAAACTCTTTACCCATCAATAAAATAGATGGGGTGTATTAAAGGTTATCTTTATTTTAATAAATATATTAATAATTTAGTATGTTACATACTTGCATGATCCCATTCCTCTGTTATTTCTTATATGTTTTAAATTTGAAAATTTAATTAGATTATGAATTATTATATGAAATTATTTATTCTTTAATATGAAGTGTGTTTTCTCTATATGCGAGATTTGTTTGTGATTTTATTTATTTCTTGAGGTTTGATAGGCTTTTAATATTGTGATAGAGATAATATATTTTATTATGAAATTACATTAGTTTATTCTTTTTATATTTATTCTTTTTATTATGATATACAGTAAAAAGAATTAACTAATATATCAGATATGATTTAGTTTTTTTATGTCTTAAAAGCTAATTTGATAGTTTTTTTAGGGTCGAAATAAATTTTCTCCGACGAAAATTAATACTCTCATTTTATCTAAACGTTACAATTTTCCTAAAACAATCTATTGAATATAACTAAAATGTAACCCCTACCTTCACTCATCGTCTTATTATTATGGGAGTTACAATTCCATAATGTCTCGTTAGTAGATGAGAGTTACATGTGTTACATTTTCACATGTTACATTATGTATATAGACGGATAATATAGAGAAGGTGTAGGAGAATTAAAATGATATAAAATATACACCACATTGGAGCTCTCTCATTTGGAGATTGAGATATAGAACATGGGACATGATACCATGTTAGTAATGTTGTCATTGGAGTCAATAAGGACGGTGAAAATTATGGTCATGCTAATCGTTAACATGATCGTATCCAGTGACAGAACTATAGGTCGGCTTTCCGGGCTGTAGCCCGGCCCAATTTTTTTTTTGCTAGATATATTATATAATTATGTAAAAAAAGTTAGAATAGTCTTGATCAGCCCAGCCCAAATGTACAATTTTAACATTCCTGGCTCCGCTCCTGATCGTATCATGGTTCAATCGTTGAGTCAAAATTTGTTCATAATGTTCGCGACTAGTAAAGAAGAATGCATGAGATTTTGCACCGATCAATATGGATAAATTTGCATACACGAAATCGGGTTAGTTTAAAGTATGCACATGATTCTACATTGGTTATATTGTCGCTAGGATGAAACGGAAGATCAAAAAGAATATAATGGCATCTTTGGGCTATTGTCTCTCGCTAATCTATATGCAACCATAAAGTTTATTTTATAACAAGAATTAAATTGATAATTTTCTGAAGGAAATGAATTATTAATTAGCAAGGGATGCATAATAGAAACATATCATAGTAAGAATTGGATGTATCATTTCATCTATATATTATATATATGGTTACATATTGATAATGTATACACATGAAGATGTAATTTGTTTAATTTAAATTACGTTTGTCGTCTTATTTTTTTATATTACTATTAGATTTTAATATAGTAACACAATTTGTTATAATAACTAAATGTATTAATTCAGTTTAGTATAAGGAATTAGTTTTTCCATATATATGATTGGTTCACATGTACATATTATCGGTAATTTGGACAAATTTATAGACAACCATAATTAATTCAAGTTTCGACACTTATATCTTAGCAATCTATATTAATATATAAAGAGACACCGGCATAAATTAATTATTATATAGAGTTACGGTTAGTATGTATATGGTAGATATTTGTTGTTTCAAATAAAATGAAGTAATGATAGGTATTAAATCACACACACTTAAATAATAGGCGGTTATATTTTTAAAATTTATTGTTTATAAATAGTAAATGGTTTATAATAATAACTATCACTGATTTAAACAACATTATGTCAGACTTGAATGATATTTCTACTGGTAATGAATTTCCTGACGTATTTATCGAAGAACTCCCTCGCTTACCCGTGAAATTGAGTTTTGCATTGATCTTGAGCCCGATACTAAACCTATTTCAAAGTCCCATACCGAATGACCCCCATTAAACTTCAAGAGTTGAAAGTCCAACTACATGAATTGTTAGATACTGGTTTCATACGTTCAAGCGTTTTTAAAGTAAGTAATAAAGAACACTTTAGGCAAGTATTCTTAAACTCTTTCGCGAATTTTATTTTCACAACTTTATATTATTGTGGGAGCTTTTTAGCTTCGATTACAGATTGTATTAAAATATTAATTTATATTATTTGTGGTGGGATTGAATGTGAAATATTTGAAAGTAAGGTTTGCCCTTCCTTTCAAGTCCTCATTGCCTCAACAAAGAAGATTTCCAAGTTTACCGCCCGCAGCTTAAATGAAAAGAAGCTACTGGAAAATTTGATCAAATACCAAAATTTGTACAAAGATAGTATATATGTGTCTGTCTGAAAATATTGTATTGCAAGGAGGCAAAGGAAATATTATAACTAAAGTATCCTGGAGAAGAAACGTTTTACAAACCAAGGGTGCTGGAAATACAAGAAAATGGAAGGCCATTTTGTTCAGAGAAAGATAAGATTACATGTTTGAGAAAGTGTTGATCTTCTTTTGCAATTATCCTTCTCTTCTTTGTAAAACTCATGGTTCAAAGTCCATACACCATGCACCCGACCATTTCATGGACTATGATCCTCTCCATTTCAAATGACATGAAGAGTCTCATTTCTTTGTATATTCCCGGGCTAAATATAGTTTACTACATGAAGTACTATCATATTCATGATTAGACCCCCCAAAGAATTTGGACTTGCACTTTACTACATCAAGTGTCTAATTTGATTTTAACCCCTAATTTCAGAATCTGGCCAAAATTGGCCGGAATACCTAATTTTTCGGCCATATAAGAATTGTATACAATTTGACCGTATACAATACGGGATAATAACACTTATGTTACATCAAGTACCACCAAATTCATAATTTACTACATCAAGTACCTAATTTGTATAAAATTTGTATATATAAATAATTATTTTTGACGTATTAAATATGTGACGCCCCCAAAATAGGTTCAATACTCAACCCATTCTGAGTTGCCAAATATATGGTACAGAATCCAAATACAATCTTTTATAACATACGGTCGTGCAAAATACGATCACACAAACTGTGAGTTTTAATACAAATCGTATATAATACGAAATATAAACATTCAAATTCAGTCCTCTTTTATTACAATTATTATCACACTATTTTACAAAAATAGTGAGGACTACTACTGCTCTACTCTGACCATCACACTGATCCTCGACTAGTTCCCGCAACATTCTCATTATCTGAAGAGGACAATAGATGAAAAGGGTGAGCTCAACTAGCTCAGTAAAGAATATTATGACTAAGATAATAAAGAACAATTTATCGTTAGTCTTCAACAAATCAGATAAAATATTATGGACAACAAGTTTTAGATCAACAACTGCAGCGGAAATAACAATTCATTAGAAGAGTTAAGTAGAGAATGAAGTCTACTATCTTCTATGATTTAAAAGTCCATCATCAATATTTTATCCCTGTAACATCAATCAATATGCATCTCGAATCAAATATTCATCTTTGCACTACGGGCCAAAGATATTTATTTGTATCATCAGTTGGTCATGTTCATCTCAACACCTGTTCATCTTTGCACTACGGGCCAAAGATATTCATCAGGTAATCATTCATCTTTGCTCTACAGGCCAAAGATATTCAGCTATATCACCATTTAGGACTGAGAATGATGAAAAACAATATAAATAACGAATTTAGTGAGATAAATGACAAAGATTAGGGATTCGTAATTTAGTTTATCCAAGTTCAAGAATACTCCATAATAATCAATTGTGGAGCAAAATTCAAGAATGAAGTTCAAAACTTGGATCCAATCAAAGATAAGAATCATAATAGACAACTTGGGCAAATAAAAGAAAATTTAATTTTTTTGTGAATAGTGTCGTATTCGTGAATAGTGCCGTATACATGAATAGTGTCATATATGTGAATAGTGCTATATACGTGAATAGTGACGTATACGTGTATAGTGACCCCGACATGAAAAAATAAAAATCTCATAATAAAATTCATACCAACATTTCAATGAAATGATACTAGATGAAACGCAAAATTCGAAGAATTTCTGATCATTTCAGAAATTATAGAAGCAATACTTACCGTAGTAAGTTTTAATTTAGGTATATGAAATGAAATATTATCACTTTCATAATATAGAATATGAAAGAAAATAATATTCTTTATGAATATTGAAAGAAAGTAACATAATTTACGAAAAAAATAATATTTCTTACCTTAGTAAAATACTGGATTTGACTGGAATATCAGATATTATTCTGAGAAAATCTTGCATAAAAAGCTACACTCAAAGTATTCTTATATTCAAGAGAAATACTCACAATACTATAGAATAAGAATTTCTGATATTGAATATGTGTTTTAGGAAAGGAGGGGTTACCCTTTTATTTATAGCACAACGGAGGGAGAAAATTCAATAGGCTTGCCTAACTTTTCCTTACATCTTATTGGTTGTGGACCCACCCTTTAGAAAACATATTTTGTAAAGCCTTTGCAGGAGAATATTTCAATGCCTAACTTCACAATTATCAATTGATTGGGGGCCCACAATTGGAAATAACATGCTTTGCAGGAGAGGTTGCCCACCAAAAGGAAACAAATGTGCAGAAGTGCACGCGAAGAATAATTCAAATTCAAAATGATAACCTTCACTCCACTTTTATTCACATGCTGAAAATTATATATTATAATAATAATAATATTATCATTATAAAAATTTTATATTATTATATTATCACATTATTATAATGTAATATTATAATAATATATTTGAATGAATATTTCATCGGAGAAAATAATTGCTAAACTTTCAGCAAATATTTCAAGCTAAAATCCTTCCTTTATATCAAAATTGAATAAATATTTCCTTATCATTTTTATCAATAATCAATTATTCACAAATAATATTACAGATATACAATATTGACAACCAAGTCGTTCCCATAAAAGAGGCATTCTGATAAGGATTTCTCTTTACTGGCGCGCAATTAAATAACCCCTTCTAGACAGAACTTTCTTAGACATTGTCAATAATGCTATCTAATAATATTATTTGAATAATATGAATTATTGATTTGATAATTTGAAATAATGTGCAATGACAATTATTGAATCAATAAAATATTATGCAATTATCAATGTAGCAATTATTGAATCAATAATATAAAATATTAAACAGTAATTACTGTAACAATTATTGAGTAATGACTTCTTACGTAAAAATCAATAATTAGAATTACTGTGCAATACCGTGTGCTACTGTGCAACACCGCGTATTACTGTATTTTAACCACCGAGTATTTCAACAGTTTTAACGGTAACAACCACGCCGTTATTTTTAGAAAACTCATTTTTGTCATTTTCTTCATCCGACAGTTATTCCGTTGTGGGGCCCACAAATGGCTGCGCCGTGGTACGAATATTCCCCGGCAACAAGAATATTTCACGACCAAACGAATATTCTCCGACACAATAAATATTTTATTACCACTTGCTAACTTTGAAAAATTTGCACATTTCTTCCATAACTTACCACATTTATCAAGACAACACCTTACTGTTTAAAACAATATATAAAGAAAATTAAATCTTTATTTATAAAATTTTGGGGTCTTACAACCTCCCCTCCTTATGAAATTTTATCTTCGAAATTGACGTACGTACCTGGTATATAGAAAAGGTGAGGATACATCGCTTTCATTTCCGATTCCAACTCCCAGGTCATTTCCTCAATAGCATGATTTCTCCACAAAACTTTGACTTGTGGTATAACCTTTGTGCGTAGGACATGCTCCTTCCTATCCAAGATCTTGACAGGTACCTATTCGTACGTTAAATCTTCGATTATCTCGTCTGGTTCTAACTCAATAATGTGGTTTGGGTCTTTCACATATTTACGAAGCACGGATATGTGAAAAACGTTATGAACACGAGACATGCTTGGAGATAAAGCGAGTCCATAGGCCACATTTCTTACTCGGTTAAGAATCTCAAATGGACCAATAAATCGTGGATTGAGCTTTCCTCTCTTGCCAAACCTCGTAACTCCCTTCCACGGAGCAACACGTAACAATACATGATCCCCAACATTAAATTCCACGTCCTTTCGATGAAGATCTGCATAACTCTTTTGTCAATCTTGTGCGGTTTGTATCCGTTGCCGGATCATTTGAATATTTTCCGTAGTCATACGTACTAACTCCAGTCCCAACAATATTGCTTCACCCACCTCGTCCCAGCATACTGGAGAACGACATTTTCGTCCATACAACGCCTCGAATGGGGCCATGCCTATACTTGCCTGATAACTGTTGTTGTAGGAGAATTCCACCAATGGTAAGTACTTATCCCAACTCCCTTTGAAGTCTAGAACACAGAGTCTCAATAGATCTTCAAGAGTTTGAATAGTCCTTTCTGATTGTCCGTCCGTTTGAGGGTGATATGCCGAACTGAATCGTAAATCAGTGCTCATAGCTTTCTGCAAGCTGATCCAAAATCGTGAAGTAAATCTGGGGTCACGATTCGAAACTATGGATATTGGCATGCCATGCAATCTCACAATCTCATTCACGTACATACGAGCAAGACGTTCAAGGAAATAAGTCTCCCGTATCGGCAAGAAATGAGCAGACTTGGATAATCTATCGACAATAACCCAAATCGCATCTATGCCTTGAGAAACCTTGGGAAGACTCGTAACAAAATCCATGGTAATGTGTTCCCACTTCCACTTTGGAATCTCAAGTGATTGCAAAGGACATTTTGGCACTTGATGCTCCGCCTTGACACGTTGACACATTAAACACCTCGAGATGAACTCCGCGATCTCTCTTTTCATATTGCTCCACCAAAATGTATATCGAAGATCACGATACATTTTGGTCCTCCTAGGATGGATTGCAACCGGTGTGTTGTGTGCCTCCATCATGATTGTATACTTCAACTCAAAATAGTTAGGAACACAAAGTCTGGAGTTGACTCGAAGTATTCCTTCCTCATTGATTCTTGCTTTTGGAATAACACCTTCTTGCACCTTCTTTTTCATCTTTATCAACTCCAGGTCTGTAGCTTGTGCAGCTTTAACTTTATCAATCAAAGCTGGTTTTACGTGTATACTTGACATCATTGCACTCGTTCCTGTATATGATCTTCTACTCAACGCGTCAGCTACCACGTTCGCTTTTCCAGGATGGTATTGGATGGTATGGTCGTAATCTTTCAACAATTCAAGCCAACGTCGTTGTCGAATGTTGAGCTCCTTTTAAGTGAAAAAATATTTAAGGCTCTTATGATCCATATAAATCTCCACTTTCTCTCCATACAGGTAGTGTCTCTAGATCTTCAATGCGAAAACGACTGCTGCCAACTCTAGATTATGAGTAGAATAATTCCTCTCATATTCTTTGAGTTGTCGCGAGACATCGGCTATTACTTTCCAATGTTGCATGAGAACACATCCTAACCCTTTGCCCGAAGCATCGATGTAGATAACAAATCCATCTGAACCAGATGGTATTGTCAGAACAGGTGCCGAAATGAGTCTCCTCTTGAGCTTTTGAAAGCTCTTGTCGCATTTTTCGTTCCATACGAATTTTTTATCTTTCCGAGTCAGTTAAGTTAATGGAGTAGCGATTCGAGAAAATTCTTCCACGAATCTCCGATAATAACCAGCTAAGCCCAAAAAGCTACGTACTTCGGTCACCGACTTAGATTGCTCCTAACTTTGTATTGCTTCAATCTTCGCCGGGTCAACAGATACGCCATGTTTTGATACCACGTGCCCAAGGAATGCTACTTCCTCAAGCCAAAACTAGCACTTCTTCAACTTGGCATAAAGCTTATTATCGCAAATCCTTTGGAGTACCAGCTTCAGGTGGTGCTCATGATCTTCACGACTTTTGGAATAGATGAGGATGTCATCAATAAATACAACCACGAACTGATCCAAATATTCCTTGAATATACGGTTCATCATATCCATGAAAGCAGCAGGAGCATTAGTCAATCCAAAAGACATGACTAAGAATTTATAATGCCCGTATCGAGTTCTGAAGGCAGTCTTCGGAATATCCTCAGTTTTAATCTTTAACTGATGATATCCAGAACGAAGATCGATCTTTGAAAAGAATTGTGCACCTTGCAACTGGTTGAACAGGTCATCAATGCGAGGTAGCGGATTCCTATTCTTGATGGTGACATGGTTTAACTCCCGATAGTCAATACAAAGTCGCATACTCCCGTCTTTCTTCTTTACGAATAAAACAGGAGCACCCTAAGGAGATGTACTAGGACATATAAAATCGATGTCTAACAACTCCTGTAGTTGGACCTTTAACTCCTGAAGTTCAATAGGAGCCATTCGATATGGGGTTTTAAAAATGGGTTTTATACTGGGTTCAAGGTCAATAAAGAATTCAACTTCACGTTCTGGGGGTAGACCGGGAAGTTCTTCGGGAAATACATCAGGAAACTCATTAACAACAGAAATATCATTCAAACCTGACATATTCTGATTTAGATCAGTGACATGGGCTAAGAAAGCTTGACATCCGTTTTTCAATAAACGAATAGCTTTATGACTTGAAATGACATTGACTGATTTTAGTGGTTTGGTTGTTTTGATTCGCACAACAGGTTGATTAGGAATATAAAAACTAACAACCTTGCGAAAACAATCAATTTTGGCATGATAAGTGGTTAACCAGTCAATTCCTAAAATCACGTCAAATGCAAGTATTTTCAAAGATATAAGATCAACAGGTAGGATGAGGGCACCAATTTAAATTAAGCAAGATTTGTAAACTGTGGATGTAACAAAGGTTTCTCCCAACGGAGTTTCAACAGATAATTCAAAGTCTAATTTATCAGGTGTCAAGTTCAAACGTTGAGCACAAGTAGGTGAAATAAAAGAATGGGTAGCACCGGTATCTAATAAGGTGTAAACTTCGCAAGAGTTTAAGATTAGTTTACCCGTAATAACCTCATTCGGGTTTCTCGCTTGTTGGGCAGTTACGACAAAAGCTCTTCCAGGAACCACTGACTTTGCCTTGTCAGGGACAACCTTTGAAGTCACCATCCCTGCTGGACTTGGTTTCGCTATAGGACACACTCGAGCTACGTACCCTTCCTTTCCACAGTTATAACACACCTTGGATTTTTGTGTGCAGTTGGGACTGATGTGTCCCTTTTGACAACATTTATAGCATACGACCGGCGGTCGTTCTCCTCCCCTAGAAACAGTTGGTGGTGCTGTCGATGTTTTCAAGTTCTCATTGTTGTACCTTCTCTTCTTGAAATCTCCCCCCGACTCACTTCTTCTATTATCATTGCCATGATTACCACCGGAGTGGTTACCGCTTTTGTCATGATACTTTCCTCTCTGTTGATTGTCATTGTTTCGATGACTGCTGCCACCGGTACGACCCTGGTTGTTGTCTCTTGGTTGAACATAAGCATTATCTCGTTCTAATAACTGGTCCCTGTTCACTACATCCGAATATAGAGAAAATTTGTGAGAAATGAGGTATTGACGAATTTCTGGTTTCAAACCTCTCAAAAACATCCGCGTCATACGTTCCTCATTCTCCACCAAATGAGGTGCAAACCGGGATAACTCCGCTAACTTAGCCTCGTACTGGGACACCGTCATGTTGTTCTATTCCAGTCTGATAAACTCTACCTCTTTCATGTGACGAATACTTTCTGGAAAGTATTTGTCATTGAACAGTTTCTGGAATGCCTCCTAAGACATCTTGAGTGCGGCAGGCTGGGTACGCTTCACAGATTCCCACCAGTAATCTGCCTCTCCGCAGAACATAAACGTGGCGAATGGAACCTTCTGTTCCTCCGTGCATCCCAAGACATCAAATATCTTGGTAATTTGCTTAACCTACGTCTCTGCCTTGATTGGATCTAGCTTTCCCTGAAATTCTGGTGGTCCTAACTCTTTGAACTGCTTGGCAGTGACAAGCCTGCGAGTTGTTATTTCCACATGTATTGTGAACACGAGTCTCCCTCATCTGGTTTTGCATGATCTGCAAAAAGCTTCTAAACATCCCATCATTCATCGGCTGATCGGTGGTGTTGTTTACATGAAGAATATGGCCTTCCTGTTGCACATTATCCTGGTTGGTGATTAGCGGTGACTCAATGGTCTCCAATGCTCCATTGTTTAGATTTTCAGCTGCCATTCACAAATACTGCCATAAAACAAGGGTTAAACAAATTAACATATCACATATTAACCCTATGCTCCGACTGACCAATTAAATACCAAATAAGCTTAGGTAGGACACACTAGTGAAGGATTTACTCATCTCTCCCCTCCTAGTTCTATTCCCAGATCTCCGCCAGAGATCATATCCCTAAGCTCTGATACCAACTGTGACGCCCCCAAAATAGGTTCAATACCAACCCATTCTGAGTCGCCAAATACATGGTACAGAATTCTAAATACAAATCTTTTATAACAAAAGGTCGTGAGAAATACGACCATACAACTATGAGTTTCAATGCAAATCGTATATAATACGAAATATAAACATTCAAATTCATTCCTTATTCATTCCAATTATTATCCCACTATTTTATAGAATAGTGAGGACTTCTACAAATCTAACTCTGATCATCACACTGTTCCCCGACTAGTCCTCGCAACATTCTCATTCCCTGAAGAGAACAATAGATGAAAAGGGTGAGCCCAACTAGCCTAATAAAGAATATTATGACTAAGATAATAGAAAATAAATTATCGTTAGTTTTCAACAATTCAGATAAAATATTATTGACAACAAGTTTTAGATCAATATTCGCGGCGGAAATAATAATTCATTAGAAGAGTTAAGTAGAGAATGAAGTCTACTATCTTCTATGATTTAAAAGTCCATTATTAATATTTTATCCCTGTAACATCAATCAATATATATCTCAAATCAAATATTCATCTTTGCACTACGGGCCAAAGATATTCATTTGTATCACCAGTGGTCATGTTCATCTCAACACCTGTCCATCTTTGCACTACAGGCCAAAGATATTCATCAGGTAATCATTCATCTTTCCTCTACAGGCCAAAGATATTCAGTTATATCACCATTTAGGACTGAGGATAATGAAAAATAATATAAATAACGAATCTAGTAAGATAAAGGACAAAGATTAGGAATTCGTAATTTGGTTTATCCAAGTTCAAGAATATTCCATAATAATACTTTATGGAGCAAAATTCAAGAATGAAGATCAAAACTTGGATCCAATCAAAGATAGGAACCTTAACAGGCAACTTGGATAAATAGAAGAAAATTTAAAGATTAGGAATAGTGCTGTATACGTGAATAGTGCCGTATACGTGAATAGTAACCCTGACGAAAAAAGTAAGAATTTCATAATAAAATTCATGCCAATATTTTGGTATAATGATATTGAAAAGAATAACAACATTTACGAAAAAAAATAACATCCCTTACCTTAACAGAAGAGTAGTTTTGACTGAAATATCAGATATTATGTGGACGAAAGCTTGCACTGTTATCAACGCTCAAAGTATCTAAATATTCACAAGAAATACGCTCGAAATTATAGAGAAAAAATTTTCTGATTCTTGTGTGATTTTCATTTCTAACTAAGCATCCTATTTATTGGAAAAGCTTAGGATGCCAGGATTGACAATTTAAACCAACGGAGCAATTTCTTCAAAGGTTGGCAGCATACCAAATTTGAACTCTGCGGCCACCTCTTTTGAAAATAAAATTCCCACATGTTATATAATTATATATATATATATATATTAAAACATTTATTTTTGAAACTTCAATAATTCATAATAAACAGTCCTTTAATCAGAAAAATATAAATTCTATGTCCTTTTTATAGGAAATTTAATTCTCTACAACTTTGTAGAAGGAAGTTTTTCCAAATTTGGAACAGAAAATGACCGAAATCCATAAACGGATGATTTTTCTCACTAAAATACTGATAAAAACACCTCAGCACTAATTCCTTCTTTTATATCACAAAAATAAATATTTTCTTATCATATAAATTAATAATTAATTATTCACAAATAATATTACAGAACTACAATATTGACAACCAGGTCGTTCCCAAGAAAGAGGGAGCCTTCCGATAAGGATTTCTCTTTACTGGCGCACAATTAAATAACCCCACTTAGACAAAACTTTCTTAGATATTGACAATAATGCTATCTAATAATATTATTCAAATAATAAGAGTGACAATTATTAATTTAATAATGTAAAATACTATGCAATGACAATTATTGAATCAATAATATAAAATATCAAAGTAGCAATTATTAATATAAATATCAACGTAGCAATTATTGAACCAATAAAAAATTATCCAATTGTAGCAATTATTGAATCAATAATATAAAATATTGAACAGTAATTACTGTAACAATTATTGAGTAAGTGCCTTCTTACTTAAGAATCAATAATTAGAATTATTGTGCAATACCGTGTGCTACTGTGCAACACCGCGTATTACTCTATTTTAACCAGCGGGTATTTCAACAGTTCTAATGGTAAAAACTACGCCGTTATTTATAGAAAACTCATTCTTGTCGTTTTCTTCATCCGACAGTTATTCAGTTCGTACGAATATTCACCGACAACAAGAATATTCCACGACCAAACGAATATTCCCCGACAACAATGAATATTTTATAACCACTTGCTTATTTTAAAATATTTGCACATTTCACCCATAACTTATCACATTTATCAAATCAACACCTTATTATTTTAAAATAATATATAAAGAAATTTAAATCTTTATTCATAAAATTTGGGGTCTTACAACCTCCCGTTCTTATGAAATTTCGTCCTCGAAATTGACGTACGTACCTGGTATGTCGAAAAGGTGAGGATACCTTGCTTTCATTTCCGATTCCAACTCCCAGGTCATTTCCTCAATTTCATGGTTTCTCTAGAAAACTTTGACTTGAGGTATAACCTTTGAGCGTAAGACATGTTCCTTCTTATCCAAGATCTTGACAGGTATCTCCTCGTAGGTTAAATCTTCGGCTATGTCGTCTGGTTCTAACTCAATAATGCGGTTTGGGTCTTTCACATATTTGCGAAGCACGGATATGTGAAAAACGTTATGAACATGAGACATGCTTGGAGGTAAAGCGAGTCTATAGGCCACCTTTTCTACTCGGTCAAGGATCTCAAATGGACCAATAAATCGTGGGTTGAGCTTTCCTCTCTTCCCGAATCTCGTAACTCCTTTCCATGGAGCAACATATAACAATACATGATCCTCAACATTAAATTCCACGTCCTTTCGATGAAGATCCGCATAACTCTTTTGTCGATCCTGTGCCGTTTGTATACGTTGTCGGATCATTTGAATCTTTTCCGTAGTCATACGTACCAACTCTGGTCTCAACAATGTTGTTTCACCCACCTCATCCCAGCGTACTGGAGAGCGACACTTTCGTCCATACAACGCTTCGAATGGAGCCACGCCTATACTTGCCTGATAACTGTTGTTGTAGGAGAATTTCACCAATGGTAAGTACTTATCCCAACTCCCTTTGAAGTCTAGAACACAGAGTCTCAATAGATCTTCAAGAGTTTGAATAGTCCTTTATGATTGTCCATCCGTTTGAAGGTGATATGCCGAACTGAATCGTAAATCTGTGCCCATAGCTTTCTGCAAACTGATCCAAAATCGTGAAGTAAATCTGGGGTCACGATTCGAAACTATGGATATTGGCATGCCATGCAATCTCACAATCTCATTCACGTACATACGAGCAAGACGTTCAAGGAAATAAGTCTCCCGTATCGGCAAGAAATGAGCAGACTTGGATAATCTATCGACAATAACCCAAATCGCATCTATGCCTTGAGAAACCTTGGGAAGACTAGTAACAAAATCCATGGTAATGTGTTCCCACTTCCACTTTGGAATCTCAAGTGATTGCAAAGGACATTTTGGCACTTGATGCTCCGCCTTGACACGTTGACACGTTAAACACCTCGAGATAAACTCCGCGATCTCTCTCTTCATATTGCTCCACCAAAATGTATGTCGAAGATCACGATACATTTTGGTACTCCCAGGATGGATTTCAAACGGTGTGTTATGTGCCTCCATCATGATTCTATACTTTAAGTCAGAATCGTTAGGAACACAAAGTCTGGAGTTGACTCGAAGTATTCCTTCTTTATCGATTCTTGCTTCTGGAATAGCACCTTCTTCATCTTTATCAGCTCCGGGTTTGTAGCTTGAGCAGCTTTAAATTTATCAATAAAAGTTGGTTCTACGCGTATACTTGACATCATCGCATGGGTCCCTGGAGTCTTGAACTCTATCTCCATCCGTTGTAAATCACACAAAATAGGCCTTGAAAGCATCACATTCATTCCCGCATATGATCTTCCTACTCATCGCGTCAGCTACCACGTTCGCTTTTTCAGGATGGTATTGGATGGTATGGTCGTAGTCTTTCAACACCTCAAGCTAACGTTGTTGACGCATGTTGAGTTCTTTTTGAGTGAAAAAATATTTAAGGCTCTTATGATACGTATAAATCTCCACTTTCTCTCCATACAGGTAGTGTCTCCAGATCTTCAACCCGAAAACGACTGCTGCCACTCTAGATCATGAGTAGGATAATTCCTCTCATATTCTTTGAGTTGCCGTGAGGCATAGGCTATGACTTTCCCATGTTGTATGAGAACACATCCTAACCCTTTGCCCGAAGCATCGCTATAAATGACAAATCCATCTGAACCAGATGGTATCATCAGAACAGGTGCCAAAATGAGTCTCCTCTTGAGCTCTTTAAAGCTCTTCTCACATTCCTCGTTCTATACAAATTTTGTATCTTTTCGAGTCAGCTGAGTTAATGGAATAGCGATTCGGGAAAATTCTTCCACGAATCTCTGATAATAACCAGCTAAACCCAGAAAGCTACGTACTTCGGTGGCCGACTTCGGTTGCTCTCAACTTTGTATTGCTTCAATCTTCGCCGGGTCAACAGATACTCCACGTTTTGATACCACGTGCCCAAGGAATGCTACCTCCTCAAGTCAGAATTCGCATTTCTTCAGCTTGGCATATAGCTTGTTTTCACGAAGCCTTTGAAGTACCAGCTTCAAGTGGTGCTCATGATCTTCAAGGCTTTTTGAATAGATGAGGATGTCATCAATAAAGATAACCACGAATTGATCCAAATATTTCTTGAATACACGGTTCACCATATCCATGAAAGAAGCATTAGCATTAGTCAATTCAAAAGACATGACTAAGAATTCATAATGTCCGTACCGAGTTCTGAAGGCAGTTTTCGGGAAACATCAACTGCAGCACCAACTGTTTCTAAGGGAGGAGAACGACCGCCGGTCGTATGCTATAAATGCGGGCAAGAGGGACACATCAGTCCCAATTGCACACAGCAATCCAAGGTATGCTATAACTGTGGAAAGGAAGGACATATAGCTCGAATGTGTCCTGTAGCAAAACCAAGTCTAGCGGGGGTGGTGATTCCTAAAGCTGTTCCGGACAAGTCGAAGTCAGTGGTTCCTGGAAGGGCTTTTGTAGTGACTGCTCAACAAGCAAGGAACCCGAATGAGGTTATTACGGGTAAGCTAATCATAAACTCTTGCGAAGTCTATACCTTATTAGATACCGGTGCTACCCATTCTTTTATTTCACCTGCTTATGCTCAACGTTTGAACTTGACACCTGAGAAATTAGACTTTGACTTATCTGTTAAAACTCCGTTGGGAGAAACCTTTGTTACATCCACAGTTTACAAATCTTGTTTGATTCAAATTGGTACCCTCACCCTACCTGTTGATCTTATATCTTTGAAAATACTTGCATTTGACGTGATTTTAGGAATTGACTGGTTAACCACTTATCATGCCAAAATTGATTGTTTTTATAAGGTTGTTAGTTTCATATTTCTAACCAACCTGTTGTGCGAATTCAAACCACTAAAATCAGTTAATGTCATTTCAAGTCATAAAGCTATTCGTTTATTGAAAAACAGATGTCAAGCTTTCTTAGCACATGCCACTGATCTAAACCCGAATACGTTAGGTTTGAATGATATTTCTGTTGTTAATGAGTTTCCGGATGTATTTCCCGAAGAACTTTCTGGTCTACCCCCAGAACGTGAAGTTGAATTCTTTATTGACCTCGAACCCGGTACAAAACCCATTTCTAAAACCTCATATCAAATGGCTCCTATTGAACTTCAGGAATTAATGGGCCAACTACAGGAGTTATTAGACATCGATTTTATTTGTCCTAATACGTCTCCTTGGGGTGCTTCTGTTTTATTCGTAAAGAAGAAAGACGGGAGTATGCGACTTTGTATTGACTATCGGGAGTTGAACCATGTCACCATCAAGAATAGGTATCTGTTACCTCGTATTGATGACCTGTTCGACCAGTTGCAAGGTGCACAATTCTTTTCAAAGATCGATCTTCGTTCTGGATATCATCAGCTGAAGATTAAAACTGAGGATATTCCGAAAACTGCCTTCAGAACTCGGTACGGGCATTATGAATTTTTAGTCATGTCTTTTGGATTGACTAATGCTCCTGCTGCTTTATGGATATGATGAACCATGTATTCAAGGAATATTTGGATCAGTTCGTGGTTATCTTTATTGATGGCATCCTCATCTATTCCAAAAGCCGTGAAGATCATGAGCACCACTTGAAGCTGGTACTTCAAAGGCTTTATGAAAATAAGCTATATGTCAAGCTGAAGAAATGCGAATTCTGGCTTAAGGAGGTAGCATTCCTTGGGCACGTGGTATCAAAACGTGGAGTATCTGTTGACCCGACGAAGATTGAAGCAATACAAAGTTGAGAGCAACCGAAGTTGGCGATCGAAGTACGTAGCTTTCTGGGTTTAGCTGGTTATTATCGGAGATTCGTGGAAGGATTTTCCCGAATCGCTACTCCATTAACTCAGCTGACTCGAAAAGATACAAAATTCGTATAGAACGAGGAATGTGAGAAGTGCTTTCAAGAGCTCAAGAGGAGACTTATTTCGGCAACTGTTCTGACGACACCATCTGGTTCGGATGGATTTATCATTTACAGCGATGCTTCGGGTAAAGGGTTAGGGTGTGTTCTCATGCAACATAGGAAAGTTATAGCCTATGCCTCGCGACAACTCAAAGAATATGAGAGGAATTATCCTACTCATGATCTAGAGTTGGTAGCAGTCGTTTTCGCGTTAAAAATCTAGAGACACTGCCTGTATGGAGAGAAAGTGGAGATCTATACGGATCATAAGAGCCTCAAATATTTCTTCACTCAAAAGGAACTCAACATGCGATAACGACGTTGGCTTGAGCTGTTGAAAGATTACGACCATACCATCCAATACCATCCTGGAAAAGCAAACGTGGTAGCTGACGCGTTGAGTAGAAGATCATATGCGGGAATAAATGCGATGCTTTCAAATCCTTTTTTGTGTGATTTACAAAACATGAAGATAGAGTTCAAGACTTCGGGGACCCATGCGATGATGTCAAGTATACGAGTAGAACCAGCTTTGATTGATAAAGTTAAAGCTGCTCAAGCTACAAACCCGGAGCTGATGAATATGAGGAAGAAGGTGCAAGAAGGTGCTATTCCAAAAGCAAGGATTGATGAAGAAGGAATACCTCGAGTCAACTCCAGACTTTGTGTTCCTAACGATTCTGAGTTGAAGTATAGAATCATGATGGAGGCACACAACACACCGTTTGTAATCTATCCTGGGAGTACTAAAATGTATCGTGATATTTGACATATATTTTGGTGGAACAATATGAAAAGAGAGATCGCGGAGTTCATCTTGAGGTGTTTAACGTGTCAACGTGTCAAGGCGGAGCATCAAGTGCCAAAAGGTCCATTGCAACCACTTGAGATTCCAAAGTGGAAGTGGGAACACATTACCATGGATTTTGTTACGGGCCTTCCCAAGGTTTCTCAAGGCATAGATGCGATTTGGGTTATTGTTGATAGATTAACCAAGTCTGCTCATTTCTTGCTGATACGGGAGACTTATTCCCTTGAACGTCTTGCTTGTATATACGTGAATGAGATTGTGAGATTGCATGGCATGCCAGCATCCATAGTTTCAGATCGTGAACCCATATTTACTTCACGATTTTGTATCAGTTTGCAGAAAGCTATGGGCACGAATTTACGATTCAGTTTGGCATATCATCCTCAAACGGACGGACAATCAGAAAAGACTATTCAAACTCTTGAAGATCTATTGAGACTCTGTGTTCTAGACTTCAAAGGGAGTTGGGATAAGTACTTACCATTGGTGAAATTCTCCTACAACAACAGTTATCAGGCAAGTATAGGCGTGGCTCCATTCGAAGCGTTGTATGGACGAAAGTGTCGCTCTTCAGTATGCTGGGATAAGATGGGTGAAGCAACATTGTTGGGACCAGAGTTGGTACGTATGACTACGAAAAAGATCAAATGATCCTACAACATATACAAACGGCACAGGATCGACAAAAGAGTTATGCGGATCTTCATCGAAAGGACGTGGAATTTAATGTTGGGGATCATGTATTGTTACGTGTTGCTCCGTGGAAAGGAGTTACGAGATTCGAGAAGAGAGGAAAGCTCAACCCACGATTCATTGGTCCATTTAAGATCCTTGACCGAGTAGGAAAGGTGGCTTATAGAC
Source organism: Panax stipuleanatus (assembly GCA_020205555.1). Lineage (NCBI taxonomy): Eukaryota > Viridiplantae > Streptophyta > Magnoliopsida > Apiales > Araliaceae > Panax > Panax stipuleanatus. The sequence goes on from CM035115.1 coordinate 151,070,284, forward strand.
TCGCTTTACCTCCAAGCATGTCTCATGTTCATAAAGTTTTTCACATATTCACGCTTCGTAAATATGTGAAAGACCCAAACCGCATTATTGAGTTAGAACCAGACGAGATAGCCGAAGATTTAACGTACGAGGAGATACCTGTCAAGATCTTGGATAAGAAGGAACATGCCTTACGCTCAAAGGTTATACCTCAAGTCAATGTTTTATGGAGAAACCATGAAATTGAGGAAATGACCTGGGAGTTGGAATCGAAAATGAAAGCGAGGTATCTTCACCTTTTCGACATACCAGGTACATACGTCAATTTCGAGGGCGAAATTTCATAAGGAGGGGAGGTTGTAAGACCCCAAATTTTATGAATAAAGATTTAAATTTCTTTATATATTATTTTAAAATAGTAAGGTGTTGATTTGAAAAATGTGATAAGTTATGGGTGAAATGTACAAATATTTCAAAATAAGCAAATGGTTATAAAATATTCATTGTTGTCGGGAAATATTCATTTGGTCGTGGAATATTGTTGTTGTCGGGGAATATTCGTAAGGCTGCGCAGCCATTTGTGGGCCCCATAACGGAACAACTGTCGGATGAAGAAAACGACAAGAATGAGTTTTCTAAAAATAACGGCGTAGTTGTTACTGTTAGAACTGTTGAAATGCCAGGTGGTTAAAATACAGTAATACGCGGTGTTGCACAGTAGCACACGGTATTGCACTGTAATTCTAATTATTGATTCTTACGTAAGAAGGCACTTATTCAATAATTGTTACAGTAATTACTGTTCAAAATTTTATATTATTGATTTAATAATTTCTACAATTGCATAATATTTTATTGGTTCAATAATTACTACGTTGATATTTTATATAAATAATTGCTACGTTGATATTTTATATTATTAATTCAATAATTGTCATTGCAGAGTATTTCACATTATTAAATCAATAATTGTCAATCTTATTATTTGAATAATATTATTAAATAGCATTATTGGCAATGTCTAAGAAAGTTCTGTCTAGGAGAGGTTACTTAATTGCGCACCAATAAGGAGAAATCCTTATCGGAAGGCCCCTCTTTCTTGGGAATGATATGGTTGTTAATATTGTGATTATATAATATTATTTGTGAATAATAATTGATTGTTGATAAATATGAAAAGTAAATATTTATTCAAGTATGATGTAAAGGGAAATTTTTTTAGTATGAGACATTTGTTGAAAGTTGGCATTTTATCTTCTCCGATAAAATATTTATTCATATATATTATAATAATATTATATTATAATATTATAATGTGATAATATAATAGTACAATTTTATAATTTGAAGAAGTGATATTATTGTAATAAATTTATGACATAAAAATAAAATTGAGATGGAAGAGAAAAGAATTGAATTGAAATTCTTTTAATAATTATAAATATTTTATTATATATATATATATTAAGCATGTGGGATATCTTTTTTCCTTCTTGGTATGCAGTCAAACTTGCCAAAATTTTCAAAACTTGTATGCTGAGAAAATTCATCCGCCTGCAGTTTTGTCAACATTGGCATGGTAAGCCTTTCCTATAAATAGGGTACTTAGTTAGAAATGAAAATCACACCAGAATCAAAAAAAAATTTCTATATAATATCGAGCTTATTTCTTGTGAGTATTTAAATACTTTGAGCATTGATAACAGTGCAAGTTTTCGTCCACAAAATATCCGATATTTCGGTCAAAACTATTCTCCTGTTAAGGTAAGGGATGTTATTTTTTTTCGTAAATGATATTATTCTTTTTAATATCATTATACCAAAATATTGACATGAATTTTATTATAAAATTCTTACTTTTTTCGTCGATGTTACTATTTACGTATACGGCATTATTCACGTATACGGCACTATTCACGAAAAAAATTAAATTTTCTTCTATTTGTTCAAGTTGCCTGTTAAGGTTCCAATCTTTGATTGGATCCAAGTTTTGATCTTCATTCTTGAATTTTTCTCCACAAAGTATTATTATGGAATATTCTTAAACTTGGATAAACTAAATTACGAATCCTTAATCTTTGTCCTTTATTTCACTAGATTCGTTATTTATATTATTTTTCATCATCCTCGGTCCTAAATGGTTATATAACTGAATATCTTTGGCCTGTAGAGCAAAGATGAATGATTACCTGATGAATATTTTTGGCCTGTAGTGTAAAGATGAACAGGTGTTGAGATGAACATGACCAACTGATGATACAATTGAATATTTTTGGCCCGTAGTGCAATGATGAATATTTGATTTGAGATATATATTGATTGATATTACAGGGATACAATATTAATGATGGACTTTTAAATCATAGAAGATAGTAGACTTTATTCTCTACGTAACTCTTCTAATGAATTGATATTTCCGCTGCAGTTGTTGATCTAAAACTTGTTGTCCATAATATTTTATCTAATTTGTTGAAGACTAACGATAAATTATTTTTTATTATCTTAGTCATAATATTCTTTATTGGGCTAGTTGAGCTCACCCTTTTCATCTATTGTCCTCTTCAGAGAATGAGAATGTTACGGGGACTAGTCGGGGAACAGTGTGATGGTCAGAGTTAGATCTGTAGAAGTCCTCACTATTCTATAAAATAGTGGGATAATAATTATAATAAATAAGGAATGAATTTGAATGTTTATATTTTGTATTATATACGATTTGCATTGAAACTCATAGTTGTGTGGTCGTATTTCTCACGACCTTTCGTTATAAAAGATTTGTATTTGGAATTCTGTACCATGTATTTGGCGACTCATAATGGGTTGGTATTGACCCTATTTTGGGGTCGTCACAGTTGGTATCAGAGCTTAGGGATATGATCTCTGGCGGAGATCTGGGAATAGAACTAGGAGGGGAGAGACGAGTAAAACCTTCGCTAGTGTGTCCTACCTAAGCTTATTTGGTATTTAATTAGTCGGTTGGAACATAGGGTTAATATGTGACAGTAATTGAGAATGACAGCTGAAAATCTAAACAATGGAGTGAATGAGACCGTTGAGACACCTTTAATCACCAACCAGGAGAACGTGCAACAGGAAGGCTATATTCCTCCTGTAAATAACCCTACCGAAGAAACGATGAATGATGGGATGTTTAGGAGCTTTTAACAGTTCATGCAAAGCCAGACGAGGGAGACTCGTGTTCATAATACAGGTGGAAATAACAACTCGCGGCTTGTCACTGCCAAGCAGTTCAAAGAGTTGGGACCACCAGAGTTTCTGGGAAAGCCAGATCCAATCAAGGCAGAAAATTGGATTAAGTAAATTACCAAGATATTTGATGTCTTGGGATGCACGGAGGAACAGAAGGTTCCATTTGCCACGTTTATGTTCCGTGGAGAGGCAGATTACTAGTGGGAATCTATGAAGCGTACCCAGCCTGCAGCACTCAAGATGTCTTGGGAGGCGTTCCAGAAACTGTTCAATGACAAATATTTTTCAGAAAGTATTCGTCACATGAAAAAGGTAGAGTTTATCAGACTGGAACAGAACAACATGACGGTGTCCCAGTACGAGGCTAAGTTAGCGGAGTTATCCCGGTTTGCACCTCATTTAGTGGAGAATGAGGAACGTATGACGCGGATGTTTCTGAGAGGTTTGAAACCAGAAATTCGTCAATACCTCATTTCTCAAAAATTTTCTCTATATTCGGATGTAGTGAACAGGGCCCAGTTATTAGAACGAGATAATGATTATGTTCAACCAAGGGACAACAACCAGGGTCATACCGGTGGCAGCAGTGTGACGCCCCCAGAATAGGTCCATTCAACCCAACCCATTCTGAGTCGCCAAATACATGGTACAGAATTCAAATACAAACTTTATATCATACGGTCGTGCAAAATACGACCACACAACTGTGAGTCTCAATACAAATATGTAGAAAATATTAAGATTCAAACTAAGTCCTCATTACAATTATTATCACACTATTTATCAGAAATAGTGAGGACTACTACTGCTCTAACTCGGACCATCACTCTGTCCCCCGACTAGTCCCCGCAACATTCTCATTTCCTGAAGAGGACAACAGATGAAAAGGGTGAGCTCAACTAGCCCAGTAAAGAATATTATGACTAAGATAATGAAAAATAAATTATCGTTAGCCTTCAACAGTTCAGATAAAATATTATTGATAACATGTTTTAGATCAATATTCGCAGCGGAAATAACCGTTCATCATCAATATTTTATCCCTGTAACATCAATCAATATCCATCTCATCAAATATTCATCTTTGCACTACAGGCCAAAGATATTCATTTGTATCATCAGTGGTCATGTTCATCTCAACACCTGTCATCTTTGCACTACAGGCCAAAGATATTCATCAGGTAATCATTCATCTTTGCTCTACAGGCCAAAGATATTCATCAAGTAATCATTCATCTTTTAGGACTGAGGATGATGAAAAACATTTAAAAAAAACGAATCCAGTGAGATAAAAGACAAAGACTAAGGATTCGTATTTTAGTATATCCAATTCAAAAATACATCGTAATAATCAATTATGGAGCAAAATTCAAGAATAGAGCTCAAAACTTGGATACAATCAAAGATAGTAACCTTAACAAGTAATTTGGACAAATAGAAGAAAATTTAATTTTTTCGTGAATAGTGCCGTATACGTGAATAGTAACCCCGACGGAAAAAGTAAGAATTTCAACATAAAATCCATGACAATATTTTTGTATAATGATATTGAGAAGAATAACATCATTTACAAAAGAAATAACATCCCTTACCTCAAAAGAACAGTATCTCTGACTGGAATATCGGATATAATACCGACGAAAGCTTGTACTGAATAGTAATACTCAAAGTATTGAAATACTCACAAAAATACGCTCGATATTATAGAGAGAGAAAACTTATGATTCTGGTGTGATTTTCAATTCTAACCTAAGCACCCTATTTATAGGAAAAACTTAGGATACCAAAGGAGACTAAAATAATAAAATAATATTATTTTTAAAAAATCCTCCAGCCGCCTGCCAAAAATTCAAAAGCCATCAGCCACCATAAGTGGGACCCACCTCCCATTAAACAAATATTTATTTTCTGAAACTTCAATAATTCATAATAAATAGCCCCTTTGTCAGAAAAATACAAATTCGATGTCCTTCTATAGGAAATTTAATTCTCTACAACTTTGCAGAAGAAAGTTTTTCCAAATTCCAAACATAAATTATCCGAAATCCAAAAACAGATGATTTCTCACACCAAAATATTGATAAAAACACATCAGCACTAATTCCTTCTTTAATATCCACAAAATAAATATTTCCTTATCATATAAATCAATAATTAATTATTCACAAATAATATTATAGAACTACAATATTAACAACCAGGTCGTTCCCAGGACAGAGGGGGCCTTCCGATAAGGACTTCTCCTTACTGGCGCGCAATTAAATAACCCCTCCTAGACAGAACTTCCTTAGACATTGTCAATAATGCTATCTAATAATATTATTCAAATAATATGAATTATTGAGTTGATAACGTGAAATACTGTGCAACGACAATTATTGAATCAATACTACAAAATATCAACTGTAGCCATTATTGAATCAATCATAAAAAAAATAGCAACGTAGCAATTATTGAGTCAATAAAATATCAATGCAGCAATTATTGAGTCAATAATATAAAATATCAACGTAGCAATTATTGAGTCAATAATATAAAATATTGAACAGTAAATACTGTAATAATAATTGAGTAGGTTCCTTCTCACGTAAGACTCAATAATTCGAAATACTGTGCAATACCGTGTGCTACTGCGCACCACCGCGTACTGTATTTTAACCACCGGGTTTTTCAACAGTACTAACGGTAGCAACTACGCCGTTATCTTGTAAAAAAGTTATTTCTGTCGCTTTCTATATCCGACAGTTATTCCGTTGTGGGGGCCCACAAATAGCTGCGCCGTCGTACGAATATTCCCCGACAACAAGAATATTCCACGACCAAACGAATATTCCCCGACAACAAGAATATTTTATAACCACTTGCTCATTTTAAAAATATTTGCACATTTCACCCATAACTTTCATATTTATCAAATCAACACCTTACTATTTCGAAATAATATATAAAGAAAATTAAATCTTTATTCATAAAAGTTGGGGTCTTACAAGCAGTCATCGGAACAATGACAACTAGCAGGAAGGAAAGTACCATAACAGAAGCGGTAACCACTCCGGTGGTAATTGTGGCCATGATAATAGAAAAAGTGAGTCGGGGGGAGATTTCAAGAAGAGAATGTACAACAATGAGAACTTGAAAACATAGACAGCAGCACCAACATCAACTGTTTCTAGAGGAGGAGAACGACCGCCGGTCGTATGCTATAAATGCGGGCAAGAGGGACATATCAGTCCCAACTGCACACAGCAATCCAAGGTATGCTATAACTGTGGAAAGGAAGGACATATAGCTCGAGTGTGTCCTGTAGCAAAACTAAGTCCTGCGGGGGTGGTGATTCCTAAAGCTGTTCCGGACAAGTCGAAGTCAGCGGTTCATGAAAGAGCTTTTGTCGTGACTGCTCAACAAGCAAAGAACCCGAATGAGGTTATTACGGGTAAGCTAATCATAAACTCTTGCGAAGTCTATACCTTATTAGATACCGGTGCTACCCATTCTTTTATTTCACCTTCTTGTGCTCAACGTTTAAACTTGACACCTGAGAAATTAGACTTTGACTTATCTGTTGAAACTCCGTTGGGAGAAACCTTTGTTACATCCACAGTTTACAAATCTTGCTTGATTCAAATTGGTACCCTCACCCTACCTGTTGATCTTATATCTTTGAAAATACTTGCATTTGACGTGATTTTAGGAATTGACTGGTTAACCACTTATCATGCCAAAATTGATTGTTTTCATAAGGTTGTTAGTTTTCATATTCCTAACCAACCTGTTGTGCGAACTCAAACCACCAAACCACTAAAATTAGTTAATGTCATTTCAAGTCATAAAGCTATTCGTTTATTGAAAAACGGATGTCAAGCTTTCTTAGCACATGTCACTGATCTAAACCAGAATACGTTAGGTTTGAATGATATTTCTGTTGTTAATGAGTTTCTGGATGTATTTTTCGAAGAATTTTTCGGTTTATCCCCAGAACGTGAAGTTGAATTCTTTATTGATCTTGAACCCGGTACAAAATCCATTTCTAAAATCTCATATCGAATGGCTCCTATTGAACTTCAGGAATTAAAGTGCCAACTACAGGAGTTGTTAGACATCAATTTTATTCGTCCTAGTACGTCTCCTTGGGGTGCTCCTGTTTTATTCGTAAAGAAGAAAGACGGAAGTATGCGACTTTGTATTGACTATCGGGAGTTGAACCATGTTACCATCAAGAATAGGTATCCGTTACCTTGTATTGATGACCTGTTCGACCAGTTGTAAGGTGCACAATTCTTTTCAAAGGTCGATCTTCATTCTGGATATCATCAGCTGAAGATTAAAACTGAGGATATTCTGAAAACTGCCTTCAGAACTCGGTACGGGCATTATGAATTTTTAGTCATATCTTTTGGATTGACTTATGCTCCTGCTACTTTTATGGATATGATGAACCGTGTATTCAAAGAATATTTGGATCAGTTCGTGGTTGTCTTTATTAATGACCTACTCATCTATTCCAAAAGCCGTGAAGATCATGAGCACCACTTAAAGCTGGTACTTTAAAGGCTTCGTGAAAACAAGCTATATGCCAAGCTGAAGAAATGCGAATTCTGGCTTAAAAAGGTAGCATTACTTGGGCACGTGGTATCAAAACGTGGAATATCTGTTGACCCGACGAAGATTGAAGCAATACAAAGTTGGGAGCAACCGAAGTCGGTGATCGAAGTACGTTGCTTTCTGGGTTTAGCTGGTTATTATCAGAGATTCGTGGAAGGAATTTCCCGAATCGCTACTCCATTAACTCAGTTGAATCGGAAAGATACAAAATTTGTATAGAACGAGGAATGTGAGAAGAGCTTTCAAGAGCTCAAGAGGAGACTCATTTCGACAATTGTTCTGACGATACCATCTGGTTCGGATGGATTTGTCATTTACAGCGATGCTTTGGGCAAAGGGTTAGGGTGTGTTCTTATGCAACATGGGAAAGTCATAGCCTATGCCTTGCGACAACTCAAAGAATATGAGAGGAATTATCCTACTCATGATCTAGAGTTGGCAGCAGTCATTTTTGCATTGAAGATCTGGAGACACTACCTGTATGGAGAGAAAGTGGAGATCTATACGGATCATAAGAGCCTCAAATATTTCTTCACTCAAAAGGGCGACAACGGCGTTGGCTTGAGCTGTTGAAAGATTACGACCATACCATCCAATACCATCCTGGAAAAGTAAATGTGGTAGCTAACGCGTTGAGTAGAAGATCATATGCGGGAACGAATGCGATGCTTTCCAAACATATTTTGTGTGATTTACAAAAGATGAAGATAGAGTTCAAGACTTCAGGGACCCATGCGATGATGTCAAGTATACGCGTAGAACCAGCTTTGATTGATAAAGTTAAAGCTGCTCAAGCTACAAACCCGGAGCTGATGAATATGAGGAAGAAGGTGCAAGAAGGTGCTATTCCAGAAGTAAGGATTTATGAAGAAGAAATACTTTGAGTCAACTCCAGACTTTGTGTTCCTAACGATTCTGAGTTGAAGTATAGAATCATGATGGAGGCACACAACACACCGTTTGCAATCCATCCTGGGAGTACCAAAATGTATCGTGATATTCAACATACATTTTGGTGAAGTAATATGAAAAGAGAGATCGCAGAGTTCATCTCGAGGTGTTTAACGTGTCAACGTGTCAAGGCGGAGCATCAAGTGCCAAAAGGTCCATTGCAACCACTTGAGATTTCAAAGTGGAAGTGGAAACACATTACCATGGATTTTGTTACGGGCCTTCCCAAAGTTTCTCAAGGCTTAGTTGCGATTTGGGTTATTGGCGATAGATTAATCAAGTCTGCTCATTTCTTATCGATACAAGAGACTTAATCCCTTGAACGTCTTGCTCGTATGTACGTGAATGAGATTGTGAGATTGCATGGCATGCTAGTATCCATAGTTTCGGATCGTGACCCCAGATTTACTTCATGATTTTGGATCAGTTTGTAGAAAGCTATGTGCACGGATTTACGATTCAGTTCGGCATATCATCCTCAAACAGACGTACAATCAGAAAGGACTATTCAAACTCTTGAAGATCTATTGAGACTTTGTGTTCTAGACTTCAAAGGGAGTTGGGATAAGTACTTACCATTGGTGAAATTCTGCTACAATAATAGTTATCAGGCAAGTATAGGCGTGGCTCCATTCGAAGCGTTGTATGGACGAAAGTGTCGCTCTTCAGTATGCTGGGATGAGGTGGGTGAAGCAACATTATTGGGACCAGAGTTGGTACATATGACTAAGAAAAAGATTCAAATAATCCGACAACGTATACAAACGGCACAGGATCGACAAAAGAGTTATGCGGATCTTCATCGAAAGGACGTGGAATTTAATGTTGGGGATCATTTATTGTTACGTGTTCCTCTATGGAAAGGAGTTACGAGATTCGGGAAGAGAGGAAAGCTCAACCCACGATTCATTGGTCCATTTGAGTTCCTTGACCGAGTAGTAAAAGGTGGCCTATAGACTCGCTTTACCTCCAAGCATGTCTCGTGTTCATAACATCTTTCACATATCCGTGCTTCGCAAATATGTGAAAGACCCAAATCGCATTATTGAGTTAGAACCAGACGAGATAGCCTAAGATTAAACGTACGAGGAGATACCTGTCAAGATATTGGATAAGAAGGACATGTCTTACACTCAAAGGTTATACCTCAAGTCAAAGTTTTATAGAGAAACCATGAAATTGAGGAAATGACCTAGGAGTTGGAATCGGAAATGAAAGCGAGGTGTCCTCACCTTTTCGACATACCAGGTACGTACGTCAATTTCGAGGACGAAATTTCATAAGGAAGGGAGGTTGTAAGACCCCAAATTTTATGATTAAAGATTTAAATTTCTTTATATATTATTTTAAAATAGTAAGGTGTTGATTTGATAAGTGTGATAAGTTATGGGTGAAATGTGCAAATATATCAAAATAAGCAAGTGGTTATAAAATATTCATTGTTGTCGGGGAATATTCGTTTGGTCGTGGAATATTCTTGTTGTCGGTGAATATTCGTACGACTGCGCAGCCATTTGTGGGCCCCACAACTGAATAACTGTCGGATGAAGAAAACGACAAGAATGAGTTTTCTATAAATAACGGCGTAGTTGTTACCGTTAGAACTGTTGAAATACCCGGTGGTTAAAATACAGTAATACGCAGTGTTGCACAGTAGCACACGGTATTACACAGTAATTTTTGATCAGTTCAAGAATTATAGAAGCAATACTTACCGTAGTAAGTTTTAATTTGGGTATATGAAATGAAATATTATCGCTTTCATAATATGGAATATGAAAGAAAATAATATTCTTTATGAATATTAAAAGAAAGTAACATCATTTACGAGAAAAATAATATCCTTTACTTTAGTAAAATACTGGATTTGACTATAATATCGGATATTATTTTGAGAAAATCTTGCACAAAAAGCTACACTCAAAGTATCCTTATATTCAAGAGAAATACTCACAATACTATAGAATAAGAATTTCTGATATTGAAGGTGTGTTTCAGGAAAGAAGGGGTTACCCTTCTATTTATAGCGCAACGGAGGGAGAAAATTCAATAGGCTTGCCTAACTTTTCCTTCTTTTTCTTTTCCTCCGTGCCTAACTTCCTCACATTTCCTTCATGCCTAACTTTTCCTTACATCTTATTGGTTGAGGACCCACCCTTTAGAAAACATATTTTGCAAAGCCTTTGCAGGAGAATATTTCAATGCCTAACTTCACAATTATCAATTGATTGGGGGCCCATAATTGGAAATAACATGCTTTGAAGGAGAAGTTGCCCACCAAAAGGAAACAAATGTGTAGAAGTGCACGCGAAGAATAATTCAAAATCAAAATGATAACCTTCACTCCACTTTTATTCACATGCTGAAAATTATATATTATAATAATAATAATATTATCATTATAAAAAATTTATATTATTATATTATCACATTATTATAATATAATATTATAATAACATATTTGAATGAATATTTCATCGGAGAAAATAATTGCCAAACTTTCAACAAATATTTCATGCTAAAATCCTTCCTTTATATCAAAATTGAATAAATATTTCCTTATCATTTTTATCAATAATCAATTATTCACAAATAATATTACAGAACTACAATATTGACAACCAGGTTGTTCCAAGGAAAGAGGGGGCCTTTCAATAAGGATTTATCCTTATTGGCACGCAATTAAATAACCCCTTCTAGACAGAACTTCCTTAGACATTGCCAATAATGCTATCTAATAATATTATTCAAATAATATGAATTATTGATTTGATAATTTAAAATAATGTGCAATGACAATTATTGAATCAATAAAATATTATGCAATTATCAATGTAGCAATTATTGAATCAATAATATAAAATATTGAACAGTAATTACTGTAACAATTATTGAGTAGTGACTTCTTACGTAAGAATCAATAATTAGAATTTATGTGCAATACCGTGTGTTACTGTGCAACACCGCGTATTACTGTATTTTAACCACCGGATATTTCAACAGTTTTAACGGTAACAACCACGCCGTTATTTTTAAAAAACTCATTTTTGTCATTTTCTTCATCCGACAGTTATTCCGTTGTGGGGCCCACAAATGGCTGCGCCGTCGTACGAATATTTTCCGACAATAAGAATATTCCACGACCAAACGAATATTTCCCGACACAATGAATATTTTATTACCACTTGATAACTCTGAAAATTTTGCACATTTCTCTCATAACTTACCACATTTATCAAGACAACACCTTACTGTTTAAAATAATATATAAAAAAAATTAAATCTTTATTTATAAAATTTTGGGGTCTTACAAAATATATATAAATCCTTACAAATAATTATCATATGTTAAATTATTAAAATTAAATATTAATACAAAGATTACCAAATCTATTTTTTTTATTTTAAAAAAAGGCTTAGTTACCAAAAAAATCAATAAACTTTTAAACATACAAATTAAAATTTAACACGAATAACATTAAACTTTTAAACAATTGACAAAAGTGTTCAAAATTTAATTAATTAAATAATACCCTTTTTATATTGGAAGAGCATACAAAAGGAGGAGGAAAAAATTGAAAAAGAAAAAAAGAAAAAATGACTTATTTGCTCTCTCTCCTCTCTCCCTCTTTCCTAATCCTTAAAATTGTTTTGTTCCTTCAAAGTTGGAAATTTTAACAAATTGTATGTATAAATTTTACAACTTAAATCTTGCAAATTATAAATTTTACGTCTTAAATTTAACAAATTGTATGTATAAATTTTACAACTTAAATCTTGCAAATTATAAATTATATCATAAATTATAAATTTTACGTCTTAAATTTACAAATTTTATCACAACTTAAATTTTACATATTGTATTTATAATTTTATACCGTATTTCTACGGTATTAGTTATTTTTTTAAAAGGGCTAAAAATTATTATATTTATAATTTTAACTTTTTTTGGGGGGCCAAATCATGAATATAGTGGTACTTGATGTAACGGAACTGTAAATAACCCTTTTAAAATAAAGTCAAACCAACTGGTATTAAATACAGAACCCGATCGGATTCTTGGGCAGGTCGGGTATTTCTATCGAATTCTGAAATTGGGGGATAAATTGTATCAAATAAGGTACTTGATGTAGTAAATTGTAAGCCCAAATTCTTTGGGGACCGAATTATGAATTTGATGGAACTTCATGTAACAGAAGTGTAATTAGCCTTATATTCCCGTCATCATCACTCTCTCCCCTATCAACTTGACATCACATTTCAACCCATTTTAAATCTGGAGTATGAAATGGAGACTCTCCATTTCATTTTCATTTCATTTGAAATGGAGAGGATCCTACGTCCCATTTCATGTAGTTTAGTCACTTGCAACTACAGTAGCTACACATATATATATAAGCTTCAACCACGTGACCCCCCACATTATCAAATTGATAATATTATGGTCAGATGATCATGTTATTGGTGAAGCTTGATCCAAATTTTAATTTGTAAAGCTACCCAAAAGGTAATTGAGCCTTACATGGAGCGAAGGGCCGGTAGGTTCTAAGCAGAAGAAACGCCCCCCACAAGCAAATTAGGGTTTTTTATAGTGTTATATAAGAGATTCTGCGATTGTAATATGTACGAATTTTCCAGAAGATAGTTTAACTGATCAGCCGTTGACTTGTGGACTAGCCTAGCATTTGAGTGAACCAAGTAAATTTTGTGTCTTGTGTAATTGTTTTCTGTCGATTTTCTGTGTTTTTGCTGTGTTGTTATTCTCTAACAGATCAGGTCTCCATCCTTATCCTCATCTTCTTCCATGTCTGCTCTGTACTGGCCAACAGTTATTTTGAGTGTTGTTTACAGCTTGTACATCGATGGTAAGCAACACCTCCCTCGGCTACCCTTTACTTGTCCCTAATGTTACTTACATCTTCACTGCTGTCAGTTGTGTAATGTGCAACTGTGATGCTGCATGCAAACAACTTCATGCATGTAATTCCAATAACTTGACAACTTCTCATCCTCTTTTACAATTTTATAGGAATTAATATGATATTTCCTTGTAACTTTTGCTTCATCTTTAGACATTTCACGAAATTAGAACTTCCTTGACATTGGAGAGGCCCATGTCTTCATATACATAAATTATGCATTAATCTGCATTTATATATATTCCTTCCACAACTTAAATAGTTGTTCTTGATCGACTTGAGTTATAGATGGAGTTTTTGGTTAAAAACTTGTTTCTCTTGGACAACAGTATATGATAATAGTGAAGTTTTGATTTCACTATTTAGGCACAAACGGAGAATGAAATGCCAAGTATACATCCAAAGTCCGCTTGATAAACCCGCGCGCATTAATGATCAAGTGGAACCATAAATATGTAAAAGTTGAGTTTGATAATATTGGACGACATTACATTGATCCGGGCAATATATACGTACATTTGTTTGGATCCCGGTTAACTTCTTAATAAGTTCAATACAGTGTTGACATGCAGAGACAGATCACATTTGTCGATACTGTATTAATTGGTCAATTGACCAAAGTTAACTTTATGACTAATTGACAGAAAGGGGTTGGATCTGTTTCTAGGCAACTTGGTTCAATGTAGCCGGTACAACCGTACAAATAATGGGCTTGGCTCAAATAATTGGTGATGGTGTGGTATCCCTTTCATTGAAATGCGTCCTCTCTCTCTCTCTGTGAGTTAGTAGATGTAAAAGTAGAAGCATAATGCTACTATCTTATAAAAATGTCACATACAGCTCACATACTGTTGACGTGACACCCTAACTCCCATAGTATCATGTGAGAAATTAATACATAGGGCATGGGGGCCTACGGTGCCACGTGAGCGGTATATATATGAGCGGTATGTGATGTTTTTATCTGATAGTAGCATTATTCATACTTGAATTATATTCGTTCGAAAAATTCAAACTGCTCGGAATTCGCTAAACGAGCTTTAATCAAATCTTATTTTATACTCGATAAATTTTATAAACCAAATTTAAACAACTCAATACTCGGTTCGAAACGGTTCATTTACACCCCTTAGATGTTCACGTGACTCTAGACTTCTTTGTGATTCGGAATATGTGGGAATATGACGTGATGTATAGCCATTAGTGGAGCAATCCAATTTTATTTCTTCAACCATATAAACCATGGATCCATCAATTTTATTTGGCAGGCATTATAATTGAAATGGAGAGGAAGGTGGCCATAATCGGAGCCGGCATCAGTGGCCTTCTTGCTTGCAAGTACAGTTTGTCAAAGGGTTTCCATCCCATCGTCTTCGAGACACAGAGCGGCATCGGCGGAGTATGGACGAACACCGTTGAGACCACCAAGCTCCAAACTCCAAAACCACTCTATCAGTTTACAGATTATCCTTGGCCGTCTTCAGTCACACAAGACTTTCCCAGTCAAGACCAGGTCTTGGACTATGTTCAATCCTATGCTACCCACTTTGATTTGCTCAGGCACATCAGATTCTGCTGCAAAGTGGAGAGCCTCGTCTATGAAGGCCAATCTGATGATGATGAGATGCAAGCTTGGACACTGTGGGCTGCCGCCGGCGAGGCCTTTAGCTCCAAAGGCAAATGGAACCTCACCGTCGGGGATACGCAAACCCTTTCAACCCAGGTACCTAAAATATTAATGGGTCCTCTTAACATGTATTCTTAGGGCACATACTAAG
This sequence comes from Panax stipuleanatus, assembly GCA_020205555.1. Classification (NCBI taxonomy): domain Eukaryota; kingdom Viridiplantae; phylum Streptophyta; class Magnoliopsida; order Apiales; family Araliaceae; genus Panax; species Panax stipuleanatus. Next base: position 151,085,723 of record CM035115.1, read on the forward strand.
CACACATTTCAGGAGAATATTCTTTTGAATTATGTGCATATTCCATTGATTTCTGCATTTGTACTAAGTTCAAGAGAATATACACACAATTTAAGGGAACATTTCCTTTAAACTGTGTGCTTAGCATGTGCCCTAAGGACACATATTAAGAAATTCTAATATTAATTAGCATATTATCTGTAACATCCCAATCTCACAGTCCCGAAAAAATAAGTTAGTCAATAATACTTTCAAGTCATAACTTTTTTTGAGTGAGATTGTGGTGGACTAAGATAAATCAAGAAAATACTATTAGGACAGCGGTTTAAGGTCTTATTTGGATGAATTTGATTCGATTCGGATTTAAAATTTGACCCAAAATTTATTTCGGACTCGAATTTGACCTGGGTTGTTCCAATATCACTTCCTTTTTTATTTTATTTATTTTATAATTTTTTTTTGTTTTTTTTTACATTTTTGTTCTTGATATGAGCAAGTGGGAAATCAAATGTATATTGATCAAGCCATAATTCTTAAAGAGGGAGACTGAGCTGCTTATATAACATGGGATGGGATGGGATGGGATGGGCGTCTCTAGTTAAAATAATATAAAATTATTAAAAAAGATATTAAAAAAAGAGTAAAATAGACATTATTTTTAGTCAAATTAATTTATTTTAAAATAACTTTAGCCGTTTTAAAATAAATCACAAATAGTTACTTATTTTTTTTGACTTATAAACCAAAAAAATAAGTAGTTACCAAACACTCAAAAAATGAGAATGACTTATAAATTGGTTACCCCCTACCCCCGTACCCCCGTACGCCCCCGCTACCTAAAATATTACCAGCCATAGTCCCTAGTTAGGGCCTGGACTCAACTTTGATATATGGCTTATGCAGGTTTATCAAGCGGACTTTGTGATACTTTGTGTTGGAAGGTTTAGTGATGTGCCAAACATACCAGAATTCCCTCCAAATAAGAGCCCCGAAGCATTCCGTGGCGAAGTCATACACTCCATGGACTATGCCGCCATGGATTACGCAAGCGCTGCTCAATTCGTCACCGGGAAGACAGTCACCGTTGTAGGGCTCTCGAAATCTGCACTCGACATTGCCATGGAATGCTCCACTGCAAATGGTGAGTATAATTCCCCTGCATTTTCGCCCAACATTTCTGTGTCTCGGTGGCTCAAAAATTAATTTGATTTGCAGGAGTAGAACATCCGTGCACAGTTGTATACAGGACGGAACATTGGAACGTGCCCGATTACCTTCCGTGGGGAGTTCCCATAGCATACCTATACCTTAATCGCTTCTCAGAGCTTTTGGTTCATAAGCCTGGTGAAGGTTTTCTCCTTGGTCTTCTTGCAACAATACTTTCACCATTGGTAATTAAATTAACTTACACACACATCATTCTTAAAGAAATACTACTACTACTACATTAACTAGATCTGAATTCTCAAAAGTAGTACTACCCTAATGTTGGAACTTGTGCGAAGGGGAGCGGAGCGAGACACTGGCCCATTGGGTTTGGACCGAAGGTTTGGGGGTACACAGTAAACTCCCGGTATGGTACAATATTACAAGGCCATTAATTATGGGTATTTAGCCTATAATGAAAATTAGAGTTGGGATAGAAGTAGCGATATATATATATATACTCTCTATTGTAAAATCCTATGTACTCAGATTATAAATAAAACAGCTTCTTTCGCCGCTCCCTTGGACGTACCCAAATTGGGTAACCACGTAAATTCGTGTGTTGATTCTTTACTGTTGTGTGCGTGCGTGTGATCGAATTCCAACACCTAAGAAGTTGAACTACTCTTTAATAGTTTCCTTTGATCGATTGCAGAGATGGGGGGTCTCAAAATTTGTGGAAAGCTACATCAAGTCAAAGCTCCGGCTGGTGAAGTTTGGCATGGTACCAAAACATAGTTTCTTAACAGAAATCAGCTCTTGCTCGATGTCGACTGTGCCCAAGGACTTCTACGACAGAGTAGAAGGAGGAAGCATCAAGTTGAAGAAGGCTCAGGGTTTCGGCTTTACCAGGGAAGGGGTTCTAATCGATAATGAGGTCGAACCACTCAAGACGGATATGGTCATATTGGCCACAGGATTTAAGGGTGTCGAAAAGCTCAAAGACATTTTTGTATCCCCAACATTCCAAACTTACATTGCTGGTTCGCCAGAAAATGCAGTTCCACTCTACAGGTTAGTCTGCAATCAAAAACTCTATGTGAACATGAATATTGGACATGGGTAAAAATATAAATAGGTAAAATTCAAATACACTGCGGTCCAATTTTCATGTCCAATATTCATGTCCGCCTAGAAGAGCTCGTCTGCAATTCATGACATTGTTTCTGGTAATACTACAACAACATTAGTATTAGCATGAATGTCCTACTACTTGTTTTGCAAGGGAATGCATTCATCCTTGGATTCCACAGCTAGCGATTATTGGATTCTCGGAGAGCATTTCAAATCTGTACACCTCTGAATTGAGGTGCCAATGGCTAGTAGAGCTTATGGACGGCGCATTCAAGCTACCAAGCATTCGAGAAATGGAGGAAGACATTGCGAAATGGGACGGATACATGAAGGAGTACTCGGGTAAATACTACAGAAAATCATGCATTGGGGCCTTGCATATATGGTATAATGATCAATTGTGCAGAGACATGGGTAGGAATCCCAAGAGGAAAAAGGGATTTTTTTCTGAAATGTTTGAGCCTTATGGCCCTATGGATTATGCTCATCCTTAGTGAAGAAGGAAGCATCTTTGGTGATGGCCCTCAATGGGACTGAAAATTTCTGCTTGTGCTTCCATTTGTTGCATAACTTCTTTGATATCTTCATATCTTCTTCACCTTTTTGTTTGATTTCTTTGTCTGCCTCTGTTTTTCAGTGTATGATTTTCAATATAATTTGTTTTAATTATGGTTTGCTTTCACTCTCAATATAATTTTATTTATTTTAGCTCCTTAAATTCCCATTGTCCTTTTTTTAAAAAAAAAATTGTTCTTTTAGATAAATGTCTTCCATGTTACTCCCTACGTTCCTTTTTAATTGATGGTTTAGGAGAAAATATAAAAATTAAGAAATACAATGAATGACCAAAATAATTAAAATCTCAATAATACTCTTTTAAAATTCACCGCAAAGGATGAAAGAAAAACAAGTTAGTATTTAATGCAGGGATAAAATGAGAAAATAAGTTATTAGTGTTTTATTGAAATTTAAAAATGACAAATAAAAATGAACCAATTTTACTTTTTAGAAAGAAATTAAAAAGAACGAGGAAGTAATTAAATTTATTTTCTTATAAATTATTTTTAAAAAGTCATCGCCATTGAGAGCGGAAACAATAGCATTGAGTTGCGTGCATAGAAAAGGTAACACAACATGTGGGGTCCGTAGTATGTATATGAGATTATTTATGTGATAGTAGCATTATTTAAAAAAAAAAGAATAAACAAGCCCATCCCTTCCATCTGTCATATCTGTGGAAACTGGTAACCTCCTCCTGCATAAGGCTCTAAAATAACAATAATACTACCGTTACATAAAAAAGTCTCACATAATTTTCATATACATATTGGGGGCATCACGTGACACGTGGAGTCCACAAATATACATGTATATGTATATGAATATTATGTAAACCTTTTTTATATGATAGTAGCATTATTCTAAAACAAACTAAATAAATCGGACCCAACTCATTCCATTAAAAATTTAATTCGAGCTCAAACTCTAAATATAAATAATTTAAATATGAAATTTTTTAATTTTTGATAAATTATTCAAAAAAAATTTAATTATAATTCCTATTGATACTCGGATCATATTCGTTTAAAAAATTTAAATTGTTGGGGCTTGATTCAATATCGTACTCAACTCGATAACTAAATAAGTCTCAATCAAACTTTATTTTATACTCAATAAATTTTATATCTCAATACTCAACTCAACTCGATTCATTTACACTCCTACTCCTTTGACATGGTGGTGTTAACGCGCTGGATGTGGATGATCGATTAAAGCAATGATATACTCCTACATTATTACTCCCTCATCCAGACAAAAAGTAGGGTTTGAGTTTTTCTTTAGTGATTTTGTGAAATCTTAGTCTAGTAAATTTAATTATTAATTTTAATTAATGCAATAGTTAATAGTGTAATGTAAATATTTTTATTTAGGATTCCACAATTAATTAACTTAAATTAAAGTTAAATAAAACTTTCTTTGTGAAACAAATAGAATTTTTTTTCGGATACATTTTTTTCAATAATGCTACTATCACATAAAATAATCACATACCGACCTGACAAAATCGGCCCAAGCCCGTCACGGGCCGGAATTTGAGCTTCACATTTTCAGACCATCAAAATCTGGGCCGTTTTGGCCCGGTCTGCCGATGGCCCGACCCGTTTGGGCCAAGCCCAGAAATGTATCAAATTGTAGGCATAAATCAGTCCAGGCCCGCGGGCCGGGCTAGCCTGTCCGTCACGGGCTGAGCTTTGGGCTTCACTTTTTCAGCACATCAAAATCTGGGCTGTTATGGCCCGGCCAGTCAATGGCCCAGCTCGACGATGGCCCGACCCGTTTGGGCCAGCCCGTCCCGTTTGCCAGATCTACCGCTCACATACAGCTGACGTGACATACATGAATTTATTGTTGAGTTAAGTGGATCATGTCAACAACAAATCCATGGGTGCCACGTCAACTGTATGTGAGCGATATACGATTATTTTATGTGATAGTAGCATTATTGCATTTCTTTAGCTTTCTAGCACACAATGTTAGATGCCATGCTAGAAAAAGAAAATAATCGAGAAAATTTACAAGAGATAGAAAATTTGTTCGACTCTCAAAAATTAATCTTCTCAAGAGAAAGAGAAAGAGAAGATTTAAATAATTATTAACATAGGGAATCCTGCACAACTTCCACACTAGAAAGACGAGGGGAAGCAGCTAGCAATCATTTGTTCTTAATTGATAGCATTATTATATATTTTTCCATTAAAAAAAATACATACCATACATAAATTATTAATAAGATAATATTTAATAAAAATGCAAGTATAAATGTACTACTTCCATATTAATTTGTATGTCACATTGGTTTTGATTTAAATAACTATGTTTCAGTTTATTACCTTTTATATGCCATTTTATCATTTTTGTGTACTCATTAATTTCTTCTTTTATAGTGTGTATTTAAGGAACAGAAAAAAAGAGAAAGGTTATTGTATATAGTTTTATGTATCTTTCACAAATCTTTGTGATTCAATAAGTTAGGTTGGAGAAGGTGAAAAAATTTAGTGAGAGAAAGTTCAAAACTAATTAGTGCGTGAAAGTAAAGTGTTTTAGAGATATTAAGTGAATTTTTTTTCATAACTCTATAATTTTATGAATAATAATATTATATAAATTAATAATTGTACAAATATTTTTCTTTTTAAATGGGTCGATTTGGATCATGATCTGTATTTAATTGTTGGATCAAGTGGATTATGGGGCAGATCAATGATCCATTACACAAAGAATCAGATCATTAATTTATTATCACACTTGGTGAATCATATTGGATTAAAGCATGATTTGTTCTGATCTGACTCATTGACAGACCTAGAATGAGTTGTTTGAAATGAAGTTATCTGGACGGCAATGGCTGCTACCAATGCCATCCCCAAAAACTTATCTGGGACAGTTAGTTCCGTCGCATATGATGTATCAACAATGTAGCTTTTGGATGGACATTTTTGTGGCGACGTATCATTTGTTGCAGATAAGGGTATCGGTCGCCATTTTGGGTGCTGGAAAGTTTTGTAGCAAATACTGATTTGTTCGTCGTCAAAAATGCTTTTAGAAATATTTTTCTACCATTTTTTATATAACATAACAAGTTTCAAATTCGTATAATGAAATTAAAACCATATATTCAAAAACATCTTGTTATCATATCAAGATCCGCAACGTTGATATGGAACAATTCACAAACTAAGAATGAGCGTAATCCATAGGCTTGAACAATTCATTATATTAAATGGGGCGCCCATGGAGGGTCCGACCCATTTAGTTATATCAGATAACCCAACTGATCAAGTCAAGAGGACGTTAATATTATATGCCTTATGTGATGGGAGTTGGAGGTTTTAATGTTAGAATATTTTATTCACTTACGTGACCTCTACTATTTATGTAATTATTAGGCTTACATATTGTATTAATTTATTACTTTATTTATGGGTTTGGTAATTAATTGTATGGCCCATAAATATTATTACTAATATTAAATTGGCATAATGGGCTCTAGGGTTTCATAATCTTGATGGACGATTTTGACCCTTAGCTATACTATAAATAAAACAGTTAGGGTTTGGTCCCGGTTGCCGTCTCAAGAACTTTATACACACCTATCCATCCATCCTAAGATTGAGAGAGACAATTGAAGACCTTCACCCTTACCCGCAGCGGAAGCTTGATACATACAAGATATCTTCTCTCAATTCATGTAAGTTCTTAATATTATGATTATTGATGTTATTTTATTCTATGCAATAGCACGTTCCGTTATAATTATTCAACATTTAATAGAGAAGTGGGTTCAACCACTTCGACTATTAAATACTCACGTCTGCTCACTTCAACGTAACAATCATTATCATTCTTCAGTTGGCCAAATACCAAAATACAGAAAGCTATCCCAATACAGAGACCAAACCCAATCGCTACGAACTGTGATATAGTATTCTGTTCTCATACCATAGTTCAGAGACATCGCTGGATTACAGAGAATTACAGAGAATTGGGAATTGCAGGAAGTTTTCCGCGTCAAAGGTTTTCACGCTACAAGAGGTAAGCCTTTGTCCTTCCTGTTATGTGTAAATATATGAAATAGCATGCTTATTAAATCCTTCGTTGGAATAAGAGCGGAGTTTAACGATCTCATGTATGCTATATATGAATAGCATACGTATAAAATTCTTACATTATATTATATTTTATCTTATCTTATTATATTATTGTCTTATTTTTTAATTTTGCAGCATCCTTGCCTAAAGAGTAAATTAAGACTGACCTGTAGAGTGGAACTGCATTTTCTGGCAAAGCGGCAATGCAAGTTTGGAATGTTGGGATACAAAAATGTCTTTGAACTTTTCAACACCCATAAGGGGGAGTGTTTGATAAAATTAAATGAAATAGTTTTAAATGTTTAAGTAATCTGAATGAGCTGAATGAAACATAATTCTGAATATTAAATGAAAAAAGTTGTTTGATAATTGATATGTTTGAAACATCTGAATTACAGATTTTTATTATTTTACCTCTCTGAAAAAATTCAAAATTGTTGTAAATTTATTTAATATTACTTAGTATAATAGTTAATATTGTAAAAAAATATAAAATACTTCATTCAGCTGTCATTCAGCCCATTTAGCAAAAAAATTACACTTGATCATTCAGTCCAAAAATCTAATCGATTTTTTATTTAAAACAAACGCACTGACAACCATTCAGCTCTAAACAAACACCTCCAAGTCCTGTAGCCAGTGTGACCATAATAATTAAAACCCTTTATGTAGAATGATCCAATATGCATACTAGATCACCTCCTTACTTAAAAAGTTAATCTATTAAGTTGAGACTTCACCATACTTATTAACCATCTACACTTTTGAATTTATCCGATGTGAGATTCATGTGAAATATCCTAACAATCTTCACCTTTCACTTAATACACATCACAAGTATCATATTAGAGTTGTCACTATTGAACACAACTTCTTTGAGTCCCTTCATGAGCCATGCTCAACTCTAATACTTCTCCATCACATATACCAGAGCTAAACGAAACATGAAGTACAACATTACTCCTTGTGAACCCTTCACCCTGAGCAGCTTCCTATAGTCATCCCGAACTCGTTTTATTCGACTCAAATCATACTTCATTGCGTAATGGCAAACGCGTGAATGAACCCTTGTGCTCCACCCGACTCAACTTTATTTGCTCCACAGCGCAGAGGGAGTAACACACGGCCTGCGAATGTGCTCCACCATGAAGTTTCAACCTGATACTTTAGTCCATTAAACCATGAACTTCAATACCATTTGTAGCGAAATTGTAAGATTCATCTCACGACAAAAAAATAATTTTACCCAGTGTGATTGTACCCTTGTAAGTCCAGTTTGTCTTAAGGGCTTTCATCCTATCGTCTTCAAAGTCATGGAGTGGCATTGTCGGAATATGGACAAACACAATTTAGACCAACAAGTTCCAAACTCCAAAACCACTACATACATTTTAAACTATAAGTAAATTTATATTACAATTTAAATTTAAAAATTTTACAAATGAGTTTAACCAAAGTTAAAAGTAATTATTTTTTAAGACAAAAGAGATATTTACTATAATTATATATATATATATATATATATATATATATATACGGTCCGGATCTTAAGCTTACCCTTTATTCAACATACCTTCCTTATCCCCTTTAGCGACGGACCGGTAGCGACGGACTGGGCGACGGTTCGGTCCGTCGCTATATACACAACCATCATCTATATGTTGTCCGTCGCTATATGTTGTCTATCGCTTAAAACTAAGACGACGGTCATATATATAGCGACGGACCGAACCGTCGCCCGGTCCGTCGCTAAAGGGGGGTAAGTAAGGTATATTGGATAAATAATAAGTTTAAGATCCGGACCGTATATATATATATACTATATACTAAAACTTAAAACATAAAAAAATAAAAATTAAAGAAAAAAGGAAAGAAAAAGGGACTGACACTCTCTCTGTTGGTGCCGCCCACCTCCACCAATCCTTTCCCATTAGGAGTATTGTCTGCCCCTCTTTTTCTTCAACCAACAACACATGCCCGCCCTTTATTTCTTTCACCAACTTGCCGCCCACCCTCTCCAATCATCTCCCACATGTTCTCTTCTCCTCCTTCTATAAATAGGCAGCTTGCATAAAGAAATGATACACCAACACCAGAAATCAGCAACGCTTCATCCGAGAGTAGAAGAGTAGAGAGAAAGAAAAGTTTCTTCAAAACTTTAGAAAAATAGTGAGAGAAAGATAGTTCAAATAAGAGGGTGTTTTATTTGGTGGTGAAGTAATTTGAGTTTGTACTCAAATTAAAATATCTTTGTATTCTCTGAGTTTATTCTACTGAATTTTTCGGAGATCGTCCCGTGATTTTTTCCTTAGTTTTAGAGGGTTTTTCACATAAAAATCTTGGTGTCTCGTGGTTGAAATTTTTCTACTCATTATTTTTGTAGTGGTTATTATTTTGGCGGAACTGCGAATTTAATCTGTTTGGCATATACTGATATTTTATCCGTTTAATTTATCAAAGACAACAGTATTTGGGAGGCAATTTTTCCCAACAACTGGTATCAGAGCTAAGGTTATTTGCTCGGTTATTTTTGATAAATTTTATGGAGGAATCAGTCGGAGCCATGATTAAATTGACCTCTTCAAATTTTTCGATCTGGAAGCCCAGAATGAAGGATATCCTTTATTGTAAGGATTTGTATGATCCGTTGGAGCTCGAGGGAAAGAAGCCTGCGGATAAATCTGAGGCTGATTGGAATAAAATGATTAAGAAGACTATTGGTCACATCCGGCAGTGGATTGATCAAAGTTTGTTCCACGATGTTTCGCAGGAGATGGATGCTCATACTTTATGGACAACACTAGAGTCTATGTACGAGAAGAAGAATGCACACAATAAAACTTTTATCATCCAAAAAATTGATAACTTGAAGTACAAAGACGGGAGCAGTGTGTCGGAGCATATGAGTGAGTTACCAAGACTTGATGAACCAGCTGTCCACCATGAAGTTGAATCTTGATGATGAGATTCAGGCTCTTCTGCTTCTCAGGTCGTTGTCAAATAGCTGGGAGACTTTGGTGGTGTCTCTAAGTAATTCTGCTCCGAAAAAGATGACTATGCAAATGGTCAAGGACAGTCTCCATAATGAGGAGACAAGGCGAAAGGAGCAAATCGTAAATTTTGAGACACATGCTCTTGTTGCAGAGAACAGGGGCACAAGCAATTTTAGGGGATTTCACAGAGGAGATAAAAGTCGCAGCAAAAGCAAAAATCACAGGAGCAAGTCAAAGACCAGACAAGGTGAAACGTATAGATGCTTCCATTGTAATAAGGAAGGTCATTACAAGAGAAATTACAAAATCTGGTTAGACAAGCAAAAAAATAGTGAGCAAGGAAAAGTTGAGGAGAAGAACATTGCAACCACAATCACTGAAGATGTTGTGATTCTTTCATTTGGGGAAGAAGAATGCTTGCATGTTGATGATCAGAAAGTTGATTGGGTAGTTGATATTGGTGCCACGCATCATGTTACACCCAAGAGAATTTTTCACAACTTACAAAACTGAAGACTTTGGGTACGTGAGAATGGGAAATACTGATCAGTCCAAGATTACTGAAATTGGTGATGTTTTCATTCAGATAGGTGTTGGTTGCACTATTACCTTTAGGGACGTTAGACACGTTCTTGATTTACGTCTCAACTTAATTTCTAGCATGGCTTTAGACAAAGAAGGCTATGAGAATCACTTTGGCAATGGAAAGTGGAAGCTTACCAAGGGCTCTATGGTGATTGCAAGAGGTGTTGCTTGTTATTCGTTGTACAAGACTCATGTGAAGGTGTGTTCTAGCGAGTTGAATGCAGTTGAGGATGACTCTTCACCAAACTTATGGCATAAGAGGCTTGGCCACATGAGTGAGAAAGGGTTATCGTTTTTAGCAAAAAAGTCACTCATTCTTTTTGCTAAAGGTACCATTTTAAACCCTTGTGATTATTGTTTGTTTGGGAAACAACATAGAGTTTCTTTTAGTAGTTCCGCTAAAAGAAAATCAGAGGTACTAGAGAAGGTATATTCTGATGTATGTGGACCCATTGAGGTTGAGTCTTTGGGTGGATATAGGTATTTTGTTACTTTCATTGATGATGCTTCGCGGAAGGTGTGAATATTTTTGTTGAGAACAAAAGACCAGGTATTCCAGTATTTTCAGAGTTTTCATGCTATGGTTGAAAGGGAGACTGGAAAATCATTGAAGTGTCTTCGTAGCGACAACGGAGGGGAATACACTTCAAAGGAGTTTGCTGAATATTGTAGTAAGCATGGCATTCGACATGAGCAGACTGTTCCTGGTACCCCACAGCATAATGGTGTGGCTGAGAGAATGAACCGCACTATTATTGAGAGAGTGCGATGCATGTTGAGAATGTCTAAACTGCCCAAGTCATTCTGGATTGAAGCTGTTCGTACTGCTTGTTACCTGATTAATAGATCTCCATCAGCACCGTTGGATTTTCAGATTTCAGAAAAGATTTGGAGTGGTAAGGATTTGTCTTATTCTTATTTGAGGGTATTCGGGTGCAAGGCTTTTGTACATATCCCCAAGGAACAAAGATCAAAGCTTGATGACAAATCTACTCCATGCGTGTTTATTGGCTATGGGGATGTAGAGTTTGGATACCGGTTATGGGATCCAGTGCAGAAAAAATTATTCAGGAGCAGAGATGTGGTGTTTCATAAGCACCAGAATTATGAGCATTTTGATAATGCTACACAGCCCAGAGATAACAGAGTTCCAGACCTCAGCGAAGTTCCTTCTCCAGTAAAGAATGCCATAGTTGGAGAAGGAGGTCAAAATGAAGATATGACTGATACATATTTGCACGATGGTGATGGGTCAGAGGCAGAAAGTGTTGATTAGGGGGAGCAACCTGACATTGAAGAAGCTCAGCTAAGAAGATCCATGAGAGAACGTGTGCCATCAGTCAGATATCCTTCATCTGAATATCTTTTAGTTGCTGAGGAGGGGGAGCCAAAGGATTTTTAGGAAGTCAAGACTCATAAGGAGAAGAGTAATTGGCTGAGAGCTATGCAAGATGAGTTGGATTCTTTGCACAAGAATCACACCTATGAGTTGACTACTCTTCCGAAGGGCAGGAAAGCATTGAAGAACAAATGGGTATTCAAGCTTAAGAAGGATGGTGAAAAACTAGAGAAGTACAAGGCTCGGTTAGTCGTCAAGAGTTTAGCTCAAAAGCAAGGTATTGACTTCGATGAGATTTTTTCTCCAGTTGTGAAGATGACTTCTATTCGAGTAGTGCTGGGATTAGTTGCTAGTATGGATCTTGAGCTTGAGCAGTTAGATGTAAAGACTGCTTTTCTTCATGGAGATTTGAAGGAAGAAATTTACATGGAGCAGCAAGAGGGATTTGAAGTTAAAGGGAAAGAGCACTTGGTTTGCAAGTTGAAGAAAAGTTTGTACGGCCTGAAACAAGTCCCAAAGGCAGTGGTACATGAAATTTGATTCATTTATGGTGGATCAAGGCTACAGCAGAACAGTTGCAGATCACTGTGTGTATGTCAAGAAGTTCCCGGATGATAACTTCATTATTCTGTTGCTATATGTAGATGATATGTTGATAGTTGGGCAGGATGCTGATATGATTCGCAAACTCAAGGGAGAGTTGCTCAAGTCCTTTGATATGAAGGACTTAGGCTCAGCTAAACAGATTTTGGGCATAAAGATTGTTCGTGACAGGAAAGCCAAGAGACTGTGGTTGTCACAAGAAAAGTATATTGAACGGGTGCTTGCAAGGTTCAACATTGGTGATGCTAAGCCTGTTAGTACACCACTGGCCAGTCATACTAAGCTGACAAAGCGCATGTGTCCTTCTACTAAAGAAGGGAGAGATGATATGACAGCAGTTCTCTACTCGTCTGCTGTAGGGAGTCTTATGTATGCAATAGTGTGTACACGGCTAGATATTGCTCATGCAGTTGGTGTTGTGAGCAGGTATTTGTCAAATCTTGGTAGAGAACATTGGGAAGCAGTTAAGTGGATTCTCAGATACTTGAAAGCTACTTCCAGTTTGTGTTTGGGGTTTGGTTGTTCGAGTCCAGTCTTGGAGGGTTTTACAGATGCAGACATAGCAGGTTCTGAAGAGAAGAAGTCTACTTCGGGGTATTTGTTTACTTTTACAGGGGGAGCAGTATCATGGCAGTCCAAGTTGCAAAAGTGTGTTGCTTTGTCTACAACTAAGTCGGAATACATCGTCGCTACAGAAGCAGGCAAGAAGATGTTATGGTTAAAACTGTTTCAACAAGAGTTGGGTCTGACACAAGATGAGTACGTGGTTTATTGCGATAGTCAGAGTGCAATTGACTTGACCAAGAATGCCACGTATCATAATCGGACCAAGCATATCGATGTTCGTTATCACTGGCTTCGAGAAGTGATGGAAAAGGAATTGATGAAAGTGAAGAAAGTTCACACCGACGAGAACCCCTCTGATATGTTAACAAAAGTTGTCACTCGCGACAAGCTGGAATTTTGCAAAGAATTGGTCGGCATGGATTCCAAGTGACAGAGTCATAATGAATACCTCCCCTAATGGATTCGGAGGGGGAGATTGTTGGTGCCGCCCACCTCCACCAATCCTCTCCCATTAGGAGTATTGCCTGCCCCTCTTTTTCTGCAACCAACAACACATGCCCGCCTCTTATTTCTTTCACCAACTTGCCGCCCACCCTCTCCAATCATCTCCCACATATGCTCTTCTCCTCTTTCTATAAATAGGCAGCTTGCATAAGGAAATGATACACCAACACTAGAAATTAGCAAAGCTTCATCCGAGAGTAGAAGAGTAGAGAGAAAGAAAAGTTTCTTCAGAAACTTTAGAAAAATAGAGAGACAAAGATAGTTCAAATAAAAGAGTGTTTTATTTGGGTTCCATCACATAGTTATTGTGGTGAAGTAATTTGAGTTTGTACTCAAATTAAGATATCTTTGTATTCTCTGAGTTTATTCTACTGAATTTTTCAGAGATCGTCCCGTGGTTTTTACCTCTTAGTTTTAGAGGGTTTTTCACATAAAAATCTTGGTGTCTCGTGGTTGGAATTTTTCTACTCATTATTTCTGCAGTGGTTATTATTTTGGCAGAACTGCGAATTTAATCTGTTTGGCATATACTGATAATTTATCTGTTTAATTTATCAAAGACAACAGTATTTGGGAGATAATTTTTCCCAACACTCTCCTCCCTGCCCTTCATTGTTTTTTTTTTCTTTTTTTGTTGCTAAATTCATTGTTCCCCTTCCCTCTTCCCTCTTCCCTCTTCCCTCTTCCCAAAAATTTAATGGAAAAAACAAAATAGTAAACTATTTTTAAGTTAAGTACAATTTAAATAGTCCAAAATGTTCAAATCAAGTATTGACGAATTGGTTAGGATCTTCCTCAATGCATCGTTCAGTATTTGTCTTCCCATTCCTCCTTCCAACGTATAAATCCCCTCTAATTTAGAAATTAAAAATTAAGATTTATTAATATACGGGTTGATTGGAAAAAAGAAGAGTTTTTTTAGGGAGAAGATGAGTTTTGGGAAGAAACGACCCTTCGATTTTATAATCGAAATTGGAGAGAACGAAGTTAACTCAGATAAGAGGTGATTGACGATTGAATTTATAATTGGACAAACTTGATAAAATAACTCCATACGAACCAAATTGATTCCTAATTAATTAAGAGTCGGCTCAAATTAAGATCGACTTACGACTTGTGATATATTGGTATTGATATTGATATGAAGTACATACTTGTAAATTAAAACTGATCGATAATTTCAAAATTTGTCGAGAGCTATATAAAATGGAAGCTTCAGCTCATGAAGTTTGAAATGGTTCCCAAACGTAGTTTCTATACAGAATTTGTTCTTGCTTGACCTCGACTGTACCTAATATTAGGATATTTCACATAAATCTCATATTCGATAAATTCAGGAGTGTAGATGAGTTAATAAGTAGAATCTCAATCTAATAGGTTAACATTTTAGGTAAGAAGGTGATTCAACATGTTTATTGGGCGAGTCTACACAGATGTGCGCTGAATTGGTGTGATGAATTGATAAGGGCAAAAAGTTATTTTACCCCCACTGTGGTCATACGCTTTTAGCCCACTAAAGTTTTAAGAAATGTAACTGACACACTGAGCTTTTTAAATTTTATTAATTGGACCATTCCGTCAGATTTATTGGGTGGACGTCAAATTCTTTCCTTTATTTTCAGACGTTGCTTTAAAAAGATAAAAGGAAAAGATATGTAAATTATGAGGTAGCTTATTCGGCTAATCAGTTGAGTCCCATGTGACTAGGTCTAGCTCAACAGTTCAGTCAATCTGGTAATCCCCTAATTTTCACTAGTTTTGAATCGGGTCAGAGAAACCCCGGTGCTATCATTGTTTATGATCTGCAATAGGGGTGAGCATGGTGTGGTTTGGTGCAGTTTGAAGTTCAAACAGCACAGAAAATCGATTATGTGCGGTTTAACAAATTCAAAACCGCACATGAAACCATTTGTGATTGTTGCGGTGCGGTTTGAACCGTGCGGTTTGGTTTCATTTGGTGCGATTTTGGTTCTAAAACCAATTGAAATAACAAAACCGTAAAATAGTTAGCAAAATCATCCACACAAGTATTACGCAGTGGACACAATCATGGAGCTAATTAGCAAAATAGTTCCAAGCATCAACAATTATATAGTTGATTAATACTATGTTATCACATTTGATTTAGGAAATACCAAGCCACTCTTGATTTTCAAACATAATTAATACTGTTGATTCTTCATTTAACCACTGCAATATCTGTTTTCTAAAATAAAATAAGGATAATATGATATAGTAGATAAATTATATATACTCGTAGTAAATTTGAGAAAACATGATGGTTATTTGGTGCGGTTTCGGTTTTATACGTGCGATTTTGGCTAGTACCAAGCTGAAATCGTAAATTTGGTTTTTCAATCCACCTAAAACCGCCACATACGCCGGAACCGTTGGTGTGGTTTTAATTGGTGAGGTTTGTGCGATTTTTGGTGCAATTTCGATTCTAATTTGGTTCCTTGCTCAGCCCTAATTTGCAAGAAGGTAGTTTTCGACCCGTTAAAGAAGTTGGCCATTAGAAACTCAACCAAACCTATCCTTTGTTTTTCCTCTTCTTTAAAATCAAATCGCATTGACATAATACTTCTTCAAGCTTCTTTCAATTTGACAATTATCAGACTGAGGGGCTTTGTAAAGCTGAAAAAATATTCCACAAATTACAACTTCAAGACCTCCTGCAAATGGGTCTCCTACCAAAAAAGACAGATTCTTCCAATTCCAACATATTCACCATTGATGTGGGTGGTCAGCATTTTCAAACCACCAAACAAACCCTAACTAGCCATAAATCCCTCTTCTCTAGGGCTTGCGATTTTGATCAACAATCTATCCCTTTCATTAACAGAGACCCTGAATTGTTCTCCATCCTTTTTTCCTTCCTCATAATTGGCAATCTTCCATCCAAATCTAAAACCTTTGATCTTCAAGATCTCGTTTCTGAAGCTCAATTTTATGAAATTGAAGAGTCGTTGCTTCACAGTCAAACCCATCTCAATTCGAAGCTTTTAACCTCGAAAAATCTTTAATCTTGCCCCTTAATGAGAGAGATTCTCCTTCTTCAATCTCAACGACGCCGTATAGATATGTTCATGTAGCTCACCGCCTCACGGTAGCAAAATCATATCTTTTGATTGCTCTTTACAGAGAAAGTCCACAATTTTGACCCAAATCACAGTTGTGGATTCTTTGCTATCATGATTTATGTGGATTCTTTCGCCGAATCTAATGGGACCACTTAAATGAAAATATAAGTCAGGTTAGCATTTATCTGTCTTTTTCTTTTTCTTTTTCTTTTAAAAGTCATGTCTGAAAATCATGTAAGGAAATTAATGTTCATTCAATAAATCTGACGGGATTGTCAAATTAATAAATTTTAAAAAGTTAAGTGGATCAATTGCATTTTTTTAAAGTTGAGTAGGGTTAACGCTTAAAAGGGTATAACCGAAGTGGGGGTAAAACAACTTTTTGCCCACATCAATTCATCACACCAATGCAGTGCACATCTTTGTAGACTGACCTAATAAACATGTTAAATCACTTCCTTACCTAAAAGTTTTAATTAACAAGTACGTACTACATATCAATATCAATACTAATATATCACAAGCCGTAATTTTAAAATAAAAAAAATTCTATTTTTTTCTTGAAAATAATTTTTTATATTTTTTTGAATATATATTTTATGAAGCTTTACTCATTTAAAAAAATAATAATTTTTCTATTTTTTATGAAAATAAAGTTTTATTTTTTTGAATATATATTTTATGAAACTTTACTCATTTTTTTAAAATAAAATAAAATTTTCTATTTTTTCTAAAAATAAAGAAAATAAATTTGGATAACTTGGAGGGAGTAAAGTGCAAAAAATTTCAAATCGAGTAAAAGATAAATGGGTCGGGTTACATTCAAACCGAATAAAATGAACGAAATCGATAAAAAAAAACGTCACTTTAATGTCATAATTGACGAAAAATGAACTTTAGGAACAATTTTAAAAGTGAATAGCAACTTAGAGGAATAGAAGTGTCATTCAGCCATTTAAATTATACTTAACTTTAAAATAGTTTACTTTTTTGTTTTTTCAATTAAATTTTTGGGAAGAACAGGGAAGAGGGAAGAGGGAAGAGGGAAGGGGGAAGGGGGAAGGGGAAGGGCAGGGAGGAAAGAGGGTGGGATTGATCCTTTTTTCTTTAATTTTTAAATTTTATTTATTAATTTTTTTATGTTTTGTGTTTTAGTATATAGTATATATAAATTTATAGTAAATACCTCTTTTGTCTTAAAAAAGAATTAGTTTTAACTTTGATTAAACTCATTTGTAAAATTTTTGAACTTAAATTGTAATATAAATTTACATAATAGTTTAAAATAAGAATTTTATATAACTTGGTAGCACTTTGTAATTTGTAAATAAGTGGAGTTGAAAAGTAAAAAAAAAAAAAACGAAATCGATCATATCTTCTCAAAACTCAAAACAATGGTATGTCTAATGATCCATGATAATTATATTACTATATTACATATATTTACATTCAATTGTTAGTCAATGAATTTATATTTTTTTATTGACTATTATAAATACTTACCTTGCCTTATACGGGTATCATACATACATATATATATATATATATATATATATATATATATATATATATATATATATATATATATACGGTAAGGATCTTAGGCTCACCCAACTAAAAACTCACTCAACTCACCCTCCCTTTAGCGACGGACCGGGCGACGGTTCGTCCGTCGCTATATATACAATCGTCGTCTATTTGTTGTCCGTCGCTATATGTTGTCCGTCGCTAAAAACTAAGACGACGGTTGTATATATAGCGACGGACCAAACCGTCGTCCGGTCCGTCGCTAAAGGGAGGTAAGTTGGGTGAACTTTTAGTTGGGTGAACTTAAAATCCGGACCGTATATATATATATATATATATATATATGAGAATGATCCATAGCTTGCATTAGCTATGATCACTATTCCAGCTAACTCATTTCCTGCCGTCCAATGGAAGATCTAAAGACTTGGTTGGGACTGGCCGCTACTCTCTGTAGCGGCCAACTAAATTCTTTTATGTTGGCCGCTACTCAGTCGTTTTGACTGGCCGCTAGAGGAAACTAGCGGCAACATAAAATAATTTGGCTTAATATGGGACTTAAAATAATTATAATTTAAATTAAAAAATATAGCTAATTAATACTCCACTCGCGAATTGGTTCACAAATATAAAAAATTATACAAATGAGTAGTAGACTAATATAAGGAATATTACTTGACTAGGTATTTTGGGAGTAGTAGTTGACTACCTAATTTGTTTATGGGTAGGAATATAATATAAACTCAAAAACAAATAAATACATTATATCTAGTTGATAATGTTAATTTTTATTACTTAAGAAATTATTCATACAAATAAATACATTGAATATAATTAATAATTTTAAATTTTTATATTTATAAAAATTATTTATAGAAATAAATACATTATATATAGTTGATAATTTTAGTTTTTATTACTTAAGAAATTATTTATACAACTACTTTGTACATTGAAACAATTTAAATCTAACTAAGGTGGGGTATTTTAGACATTTTTCCTGGCAACTACTCCCTCGTGTGGCGAGCAAAAAAAATTCTCCAGGGCACAAGAGGAAGTAGCGGCCAACAAAAAAAAAATTCTCCTAGCCGCTAGAGGGAGTAGCGGCTGGGCCCTTACTTCAGCCATTCAATCTAATTTTGGACGGCTGGATAACAATTTGCTGGAAGAGTGTGCTCATAGCTAACGTGTGCTATGGATCATTCCACATATATATATATATATATATATATATGTCCGAATTTTAGGCTCACCCAACTAAAAGCTCACCCCCTTTAGCGACGGACCGGACGACGGTTTGGTCCGTTGCTATATATACAATCGTTGTCTTAGCTTTTAGCGACGGACAACATATAGCGACAGACAACATATAGACGACAGTTGTATATATAGCGACGGACCAAACCGTCGTCCGGTCCGTCGCGAAAGGGAGGTGAGCTTGGGTGAGCTTTTAGTTGGGTGAGTTTTTAGTTGGGTGAGCTTAAGATCCTTATCGTATATATATATATATATATATATAGTACTACTATATAGTACAGGCTTATGAACCAAAAGCTCTGAGAAGCGATTAAGGTATAAATATGGTAGGGGAACTCCCCATGGAAAATGGTCAGGAATGTTCCAATTTGAGTCCTGGTTCACCAACTGCAATTTATACATTGCTATTAGTTTAGTTATTAATAACAATTTGTTGTCCTTAATTGTAATTACCTTTATATTCCACCTGTACTTCCCTGTCTAATAGTTAGCTTGTTAGTGATACTGATGGTAATCCTAGATACAGCCCGTGTACGTACTCTCTACTTTTTACTAATGTTATTTCCACAACAAAAATGTCGCTATAGATCTTATAGAGACGATTTTCAAACCGTCGCTATACATGTACAACGACACTTTTGTTGTGAAAATACTATCAGATACACACAACCTAATTTGTTCTGTCAATTACAACCAACCACATGATTCATCAAGAAGATGCACACAACAATTTGATTCATTCTTGTTATGAAATGGGTACTAGTTATAAAATATTAAAAATAGTTTTGAGTAATAAGAAATCAGTAATTGTAATAGTTGTTTGGTGCATGCTTTTAGTTAACTGTAGGGTGTTTGGTAACATAGTTAGAAGAGAGTGGAGCTGGTTTCTGAATAAATATGTGGTTTCAGATTGTGAAGTATCCGGATTATGAAATGAATTGTGCTTCTTCTAATATTTTTTCTCTAATTCAGTTTCTTCTCCTTTCTAACTATTTCACAATTTTTACTTTTTTACAACTATATGTTTCAGATTGTTGGGTAGTAAAAATTATTTGGTAACACATTTTCTAGATTTTATTTTTTGGGGGGTGTAATTTGTTCTTCTTTCTAAATCTGTATAAGCCTTAAATCAATTCTCCCAAATCACTCTTTACTACATCTCTAATCTTCCATTTTTTTTCTTTCATCCTAGTATTCTCAGATGAGTTAGTTTCCTCCACCAAATCCCATTAACATTTTCAAATTATAAAATCAATTTGTCCTTAAATCTCTTCATATTCTTACCATAGTTTACCAATTTGGCAAAAAGGGGGTATTACTCCATTGTGATTATCGACTTTTAAACATTAGACCATTGAACTTTAAAAATATGTAATTATCCAACTGGACTTTTAAAAAATTAGAAAATAAACCATTCCGTCAAATTAGTTGGATGGTCGTTTACTTTTATCTACGTGTCTGTGCAAAATAAATTAAAGCATTTAAACCATTACTGACTTGGCAAAAGAACAATAAAAAAATCAAAATAAAATTAGAAAATCAAAATATTTATTACTTAAAAAAAGAATAATACAAAAACTTCAATAAATCTTTTACACATCTGGGTTTAGTTCTTGGATAAGATGAAGTAGAAGCCTCGTTGGTTCGGGATAGGATGAAGCATCAGTTTGGATCGGCCAGAGAATTGTAGAAACCCATCATCTTCTTCTTTCTTCTTTTTTGATTTTATGTATCTTCTTTGTAACACCCCCTTTCCGAAATAGAAAGAGGGGTTACACACAAAACATAACAAAACCACATAACAAATAGAGAGCTCCATACCACAAAAAGAGTATATCCAATAACTGATAAATATAACAATTCAAACTATAATAAATGTCAAACTGGCTCAAACCACATTCTAAAATATTTATTACAACTTCAAATAAATTAATAAATCATAGCCTAAACAGAATATTTAAACCATTGAAAAGAAGGGAGCTCTCATCACACTTGTCCTTGATCCCCCTATTACTTGCCGGAAGAAAAACATAATATGAGCCAAATGCCTAGTACAGATATAGAGTATAAGAATAATAAACGAAATAACTAACTCAATTAATTGAATTGAATTGAAATGATCAAAACTAACACAACGAAATAATATGCGGAATCAAATACTTGGGTGTTATTTGATACCGAGCTCATAACAAAATAGAAATATATCTTGCCATATAGGTAAGTCAAAATAATGTCACAGAGGCATAACATGCATCGAACCGCGCAATCCAGATGCATGCAAAATCGGAAGATGTGTTCTGCACAAACATCACTAATCCGTATAGCAGAATAGAACAGAAAACTAGGGTCAACTCATACGCTTCCCACAACAAAATCACTAAATGGCCAACTCCCACCAGAGCACAAAACGGAGACACTGTGGACAAATCACACTACCACGGAAGGTGTCATGCCTTGGTGCCAAGAGGACATGCATGTGGTATCCCCACAGGTGGTTATAGCTCAAGTATACCCTACGGTATATTCTAACAAAATACTAGGTCACAACACATGCAACATAAAATCAACACAAAGGGGTTCTAATATATATATGTTAAAGTGAAACGAATCATCAACACAAAGTCTCCAAAAATATATATTAACATGTACATTACTACGAATATCAAATTAAATTCTATACATGATGCGCTAGTCTAAAGAGTACAAATAAGAGTTCCAAATATTAACGCCAAAATGAACTACCATAATAAATTTGACAATGAATAATCATGAGAGTAATACTGAATTTCGAAATAAGTAGCAAAACGAACAAATTAAAATTAAAAGATCAATCTTGCTGAAAGAGTACGGAATCCGTACCTAGCGTAAGTAATGTAATACCCAAAATATATTCCAAATATAGCTCTTTAAATTTCCTTCGTCCGATCTAATTAAAAAAATAATAATGCAGTTATAAGTTACTTAATAACTATAATTTATAATAATATGAATTATTTCCCGAATTACATCATTTTTACGAGATAAATCCAAATTAGATTACAATTGCTCTTTTAACCATTTCTTTTTATTTTGACAATTCAGTATCCTATATATACATATACTAGTAGAATACTGGGTATCTGAAACCGATTTTTAGATATGGATTAAGTCCCATCTCTGATTCTAACAATTTGATATGGACTTATAATCAAAATTTTGCTATGTATTGATAATAAAAAACCGAGACGGATTTTGAAACCATCAGCGTCGTCTCAAATTATAGAGACATAATTAGAGACGAATTTAGTCGTCTCAACAATTAAGTATTTTTTTAAAAAAAAGAATAAACACATTTTTGAAATATATGTGAAACCAACGATGCTCGTCTCAGATTACTAATAATAATAATAAAAAATATGTTTGAAACGGATTAGAGATCAAAATTTACGCCTCAGACTTTTATTTTCCCTCCAAATATTAGTCTCCAATTCCCTCCTTATTTTAGAAATAGAATTAGAGACGGATATAGCTGTCTCAAAAATTGATAATTGTTAAACCCATTTTAGAGACGGATATAGTCTGTCTCAGTGTTTTAGTTTCCCTCCAACAATTCCCTCTTACTATATCAACTAAAGAATGAAATCAGACTAAAATAGCCTTAAACAAATAAATAAGGATTGACTGCTTACTCCTTAGTAGGTCTGTAAATAGTAACCGGAAAATTTGTATTCATTTGCATTCGTATTAAAAAAAATGAATATTATTCGCATTTGGAAAAAACCCGGATATATCCATATTCGATTTAAAGGTATTCGTAAATAAACGAATACGAATACGGATATAGTCGTATTCGTATTCGTTTAACATCCGATCGTAAATATATCCGGCGGTTATCCAAAATCCAATAAGCGGATTCGGATCCGTATCCAAAATTCATACCCGAATAACATATATATATATATATATATATATATATGTATATATGCATATCAATAACTTATATATATGTATATACATAAGTATATGTATATATATATATATATATATATATATGATCCATAGCTAACGTTGTCAACTTAAGAATATCCTTACAACACATCGTGATCCTCCATCCAAGATCGAACCGTTTATAGGGCCCCCGTCCGCAGTTTAGTTTTCAGTATTCCGCAGTTTAATACAGCGGACGGGACAAATGACTAAAATACCCCTCTTTGAAAAAGTCTCTCGTCCGCAGTATTAAACTGCGGACGCTAGCTATGGCTGGCTAATTGGAAAACGACGCCGTTTTTAAATAAGTGTCATCCGCAGTATTAAACTACGGGCGTTAGGTATGACCCAAATTCAATTTTTCTTTAATTTTTTCTTTATCACGATAAATCCTATCACTATAATATGGATTGAATACTATTATGCCATCTGCTTATACGAGTGCCAAAAGGGGATTTTATGATGGATCCTATCACTAATATAAAATTTCTACTAGAAGATATTCAGTCAATTACAATTGTACCATCTGCTCATCTTCGGCTTCGGCATCTGCAAATCCAAACTCTCTTTGGCTTTGGCATCTGCAAATTCAAACTCTCTCCGGCCACCAAAACCAAACTCTATCATCAGATGGCAGTATCCAATTTCTTGTCAAATCCATCAGCACTGAAAATAGTATGCACACAAGCCAATCATATTTGATATGATATAGCATATACTTTGTAATCTTTTTCGTTTATTAATAAAACAATTAATTTATTAAAGACATTTTACTTTATTTACATGCTGCTGTTATATTAAATGAGATAAACCCACAGTTTTGAACAATATTTTTAGAATCATGATGATGATCATGCTGATGAGATCTAAATGTTTTTAGAATCATGTTTGAGGTATTATTTTCCAATTGTCATTTAAAGTTTAATTATATTCCTTAAAGGTTTAAAGTTATACACTCAAGTTGTTTATTAGCATTTTCGGGTTAAATGCTTTCCAAGTCACTGTACTTTATGTCAACTTACAGATGGGTCACTAAACCGTTTTTTCTTACAGTCAACTCATTAAACTACATTTTTCTAACACAACGTTGATAAATCCGTTAAGTCAATTGACTTTAGACGGAATTTGCCACATAAGCTGCAGACATGTAAAAAAATTCTGATGTGGCACGGATCAGTCCATGTGGCTTTCATTACGTGAAAATGGAGGAAAATTTACAAATGTAATAATATAAATTAGAAAATTTAGTTAAAAAATAAGAAAATAAATGAAAAATATATTCAATTATTTTGAAATTAATATCCAATGAATTTTTATTTAATTCTTTACAAATATAATAATATAAATTAGAAAAGTTTCTACAAAAATATGAAAATAAATAAAATATATATTCAATTATTTTGTAATTAATATCAAATGAATTTTTATTTAATTCTTTACAAATATAATTAAAAAATATCAAATAGTTTTTTTATAATTAAGCCATTTATAAAACATAAAAACTAAAGATATGGTAATTAAAATTAAGGGAAATATGAATTACATTTAGGAGAAAATGAAAGAAAATTATAATAAAATCAAAAAATTTAGCAAAAAATACATAGTAGAAATTAAAAAATAAAAAGAGTTATTTAGTTCTTTTTTAATTAATAACAAATGTTTTTTATATATAATTAATAACAAATCTAATTGAGAAAATTCTAAAAAATATAAAATTAAAAATATTTTAAAATTAAAAATCTTAACAAGTATATATATTTAGAAAATTATAAAAATATACGTATTTATAAATAAATTAATACATGCCTAATCAATTAATACTTTCAAAAAAACAAAAAAACTATAAATAAAGCTAATCGAACTGTAATAACAAAATGATGAATACGAACTACATGCTCCATATTCCTCTTCCTCTACAAAAATTCCCAAATCAAAACCCTAAACTTCAAACAAATAACTCACGTCATTTCCTTTTACAATCACACTCTGAAACCCATAACATTTATCTGGAAAATAATCGGACAAAGAGATGTGTGGCGGAGCTATCACATTCGACCTAGATCTACCGAGCCGTTCTTCTCGCCGTCTCACTGACGATCTTCTCTGGAACATTGCTCTGAAGAAAAACCCAAACAATTACTACTCCAAGCCCTTGAGATCTGTGTTTGTCGACCTCGACGATGATTTCGAGGCTGATTTTCAAGGTTCCAAGGATTTCTCTGAATATGAAGCTGATGTGAAGCCTTTTGCTTTCTCTGCTTCTAAACAGTCTGGGATTACACGGGGTAAACCATTATACTGTTATGTTCCTAAGGTTTCATTTATTTATAAAATTATAAGGCTAAAATGTGGGCTCCAATGGTGGTCTTCGAAAACCTGGGCTCCAATGGTGGTCTTCGGCTGTCTGTGGATGGGGTTTTGTGTCTTCTGATCTGAATTTTTATGATTTATTGTTACTTTTATTGTTCAGTTTAGATGTTTTGAGAAGCTCGATTGCTGATTTTTCTCCGTCCTCTCTATTAATCAGTTTTGGGTGTTTATTCTTTCATTTTGATTTGTTCAAATGGATGAACAATACGAATTCATGAATATGTTGAAGAAGAAGAAGATGAGCAGTAAACTCATATTACCGACAACTTCATCCTTGCAATCGAAAATTGGAGTTAGGTAGCTATTGAATTGGATGTGTTGAGAAGTTTTTGAGAAGCTTTGTGAATCGAAAATTATTAGTTTTGAAATGAAAATGAACCATGGGTTCATTAATTTTTTTCAGATTAATTAATTCCAATTGTTCAAGTTAGATTATAATTCAAGTGAATTATGTTTTATTTAGTTAATTATTATGTGTATTGCTAATTTATTATAGGCATGTGTGTGTTCTTGGTGTGTTAGTATGTGTGTTTGAATTTATATGTCTGTTCTTGGTGTGTTAGTGTGTGTTCTTGATATATTTACCCTCAAATAATTAATAATTGTTTAAAAAAATATTTGAAATAATTTTTTTAATTACACATAAGCATGTAATTTTTTTAATTTATTTTCTTATTTTTTGGCAATTTTTTTAATTTATATTATTATATTTGTAGAGAATTAAATAAAAATTTATTTGATATTAATTAAAAAATAATTAAATATATTTTTTATCGGATCTTTATTGGGTGGGTCGGATCTTTCTTGGGTAGGTTAGTTTTCCATGGGTGGGCTATAGCTTAGGTGTTTAATTGATTTACACGTAGGTTCCAGCTAGGATTACGTCCAGCTTTCTGTTCAGTCAACTAACGTCTGTTACAAAAATTCAAATTTGTGTTAGAAAAATGTAGTTTAATGAGTTGACTATAAGAAAAAACGGTTTAGTGACCCATCTGTAAGTTGACATAAAGTACAGTGACTTGGAAAGCATTTAACCCTAGCATTTTCTTATCCTTTTACTAATTGCAGTCCTTACAAGATGATCAATTGTAGACCCTTTTCTGAATCATCCCATGAATTGTCAAACTGGTTTGTAATAATTAATGTATTCTACAAGTCAGGTCTCTGCTGGATCATTCCATGCTTGTTGCTGAAATACTTGTGCATAAAATATTGCTTTGTGCATTAAAATGTGCAGGGGTATGTTGCATTTGTTCTTGTGTTGTTGCTGACTGCTGTTGCATGTTGTTGAGTTGCTGCTGCTGCCTGCTGTAGTTCTGTTGCAAGTCAATGCTGCCTGCTAGTGCTAGTGCTGCTAAATGCCTTGATTAATATTATGAGTTTGACATTAATTAAACTTTGTCCAATGAATTACGTACTTACGTTTTGTTAAAAATAGGTTTTGATTTTGGTTATATACCGAAATAACCGAATAGTATATTTGGTTTTCGATTATTCGGATATTAAAATTATACTAAATTCGACATTTAGTTATAACCAAATAGACAACTTCTTTATCCTAATATGTCGGGGTTCACTTTGAATATTGTAGAAATTTGGGTGGTATTTAATTGTTACAAATTTAAATAAAATTTATACTCCCTCCGTCCCAAATTAATTGCTCAGTTTTGACTTTTTTTAGTCATATTGACTATTTTTAAAATTAATAATTAAGCATGTATAAATATATTTTTAACATTATAAAAATTGGTATTAGTAGTAAATTGTATATACTTTTTTTTGTTATAACCTCTTCACCTATATTTTGGCAAAAATGGTACACAAAATAGTTTTAAAAAATAGTCAATTTGACTAAAAAAAGTCAAAATTGAACAATTAATTTGGGACAGAGGGAGTACTAATTTTGATAGAAAAGATAAAAGTTGAACAAAAAAATGTGTAATGGTTACAAAATTGGATAGTACTCGTATTAATTTGCATAGAAAAGAAAAAAAATTGAATAAAACATTTGTGAAACTAAGTTTGTGTTTATAATTATATATTCTCTCTGTCCTCAAAAGAATGTTGGTTTGAAAGACTTTTTTTAAGCATATTAAGAAAATTAAATTTGTAGTGAGAGAATAAAATAAATTTCAAGATTACCCAGAGGTCATAATGGATCCAACATAAGTACTCGAGTGTTTCTTTATTCAACTAGTGGACCCTACTTTTGATAGTAAACTAGTACTCCCTCCGTTCCTAATTATTTGACGTTTCAGATGTGGGCACAAGAATTAAAATAATGATTGAAAAACATTAAATATAATACTCAATTGTCTATAATACCCTTAAATCTTTTGTTGGGATAAAAAGAGTTTTGTTGGGATAAGGAGAGAAAAAGAGTTTAAAGTATCAAAAAATAGGTAGAGTAATGAGGGATAATTTTAAAAAAATTATCATTAATTCTCCTAGATTTGAACAAACGGCAAATAATTAGGGACAACTGAAAAACTCTAAAACGTCAAATAATTAGGGACGGAGAGAGTACTATCTAAATTTATATTAATTAAATACTATCTAAATTTAAAAATATTCCTATATCTATGAGGAATAAAAAAGAATTCTTTCCTATTCAAATGAGTAGAAACTCAACCAACCTCTAATACAAAAAGCAAGTTTAGGCGGTGAAGGAGATCTAGTTGGGCTTGTATTTGGAAACTAGTTGAGATATCTTACTGGATAGAGAGAGAGTTTCATCAGAGATTGGTTAGGAATTCATAAAGAAGATCCAAAATCCAAATAGTAATCTGATTTCTATCGGAAGCTTTATATATATATATATATATATATATATATATATATATATATATATATATATATATATATATATATATATATATATATTCAACCAAGTGATAGAAGGGAGGATGAATATTGCATGCAAATTAAGAATGATGGAATCAATGTTCCATGCCTGCACAAACATGGGGGAGTTCCTTTCACTTGTTCGTCATTGCTCCTCCTCCTCCCACCACATGCAAGCACCACCACCACCACCTTCTTTACCTCTGACCAAAGAGAAGATGGAGAAGAATACGGCTACGGCTATGGCTACGGCTATGGCTATGGCTACGGCTACGGCTACGGATACGGCTACGGATGATCAGGTCATGAGCAATTTTTGGCAGCATCAACTTCCGGGAGATATCATGGAAGCCATCGTCATGCGCTTGAGCCTAACCGATCGCATCCGTATGAGCAGAGTCTGCAAGTCTTGGAGATCTGCTCTTCTCATGGATAACAAAAACTTGATGATCAACGGCGGGGCTGGGGCTGGGGCTGGGGCTGGGGCACTTCCTGGAGAGATTCCTTGGCTACTGTTCCCTCGCGGCGAAGGGCCTGCAGCAGCAGCAACAATAGATAACCCTCGGTTGTTTAGCTTCTATAGCATGTCTGAAGGCAGATTCTATAATCTTGAATTGCCTGAGAGAGCTTTCGGAGGAGGAGGATGTATGGAAAAGTTGTATTGCTTCGGATGTATCAGAGGTTGGCTGGCAATTACCACGGGATCAGATTTCAAAGCTCAGCTTTTTCTATGGAATCCGCTTTCTGGAGCTCTACTCGAACTTCCTCCCTTGACTACAATCCCATGGTTCCAAGAATATCTCAGTGAGGAACACAACTTCTTTTTTATCAACCGGATTGACGTATCATTTGTGAATGGTAGTGCAGAACAACATATAGTAGTAGCAATACTGTGCAATTTCCAAAGAGATTTAGCATTCTGCACACTTGGCGACACAAGGTGGATCATCTTCAAAGAAAACATTGATGGTAAACAGTACACTGATATATTATTCATTAGCAACTTACTATACACTGTAGATTTGGAGGAGAGAGATAGGTAGTGTTGTAGAGACTCACACCATCGTTTTAACAAATAACTGCCAAGTCATGATCAAATCAATCAAACATGTTTTCAATTTCAATCAGGATAAACTCCCTTGCTACGAAATCCAACCGGGAGGATTTGTGATTGGTAAGAACATTGTTTCACTCTTCTCCTTGTTACAGTCGGCCCAAGGAGAGTTGCTGATAGCTCGACAAAACATAGATTTCTTTATGGAAGAAAATGAAGATGGCAATTATGATCTCGATGACAATTATGATTTCGATGACAATTATGGTATTCAATATTATCAAACTACGGGATTTGAAATATTCAAGGTTGATATCCACAGCCCGGAGATGATGCCTAAGTTAACGAGTTTGGGTGACCAAGTGCTATTTCACTCAAAGCATAACTCTCTTTCCATTCCAACTCGAAATTTTGGTGGTCGCGAGTTCCGAAAAGAAAATTGCATTTATTTTGCTTCAACCCCGTTTTGCCCTGATCCTGACAATTCTCTGCAAGTCTCACGTGAAGCCGGAGTGTTCAACCTAGACGATGGGACGATTAAACGATATCTGCCAAGTTTTAAGCTTCCACTCGAGTCTGCCCCAGTTTGGTTGACACCAAATTTACATTTGCTACCTAGGTAGACGACTAAAGAAAGGAAAATGATATGCATTACAAATGTTTACGTCTAACTTTTTGATTACCACCTCTTTTGGAGAGATGTGTACAACTGTAATTCGACAAAAATTTATCGCAAGAATGATATACATTACAAATGTTTAATAGTTTCTGCCTAGCGTCAGACACCAAGAATGAAGTGAGTGAATTTGTTATTGTTATTCTGCATGTTCTTGTGCATGCATGTCTGTGAATCATTTGGTGGAAATTAAGCTAGGAAGTAATAACGGAAATGCAGAGACATTAATGTGCTTCAGAACTGTATGCTCCCTTCTAATGCAGCTTATGACATGTAACTAGACAATTTAACATTTCCATACCTTGCAGAATGTACAAATATACAAAAGGGATATAAAATCATCAAGTCGGAATCTTCCATTCTTCTTTTGATCCATGCTCTGATAATCATTGCAGTAGAAATTAGATAATACCAAATTAGTCCAAATGTTTAACACAAATTTGTTAGAAAGATAAAAACATAATTATAATCAAAGAATGACGACTAGTTAAGAAGTAGAAATTTAGTATAAAAAAAAAAGGTAAATGGTAATAAGAGGACTCAAAACAGATAATGAAAAAAAAAAAATCAAAAGCATAAAGCAGCTCCAATAGAGAGAATCTGTGCGGTAAGCAGCATCTGATCACAAATCCTTATAAAGGTCAAAGGAACTTACTGTATACTCATCAACTTGACTGTGTGAAATTTGATAATCAAATGAGCGTGTCACTCGCATCATTATTTTATGAACTCCGGACTTTTGTATACGAGCCTCATGAATTATATTTCTGTTTTCGTGATTCTGTAGCAACACGTGGTCGACAACCAAACTAAAAAGACAAAAAAGAAAAAAGATATGGTTGAGTTCTTCTTAAGGGCGTTCCAAGGAATGACATATACTACCTAGAACTAAATGAATTCTTGAAATTCAAATGAACGACATAAACCTCTATCACATACATCTACGTCCATCCAATTTTTGTAACAGAATGGTCCAATTTCATTATTTTAATTAGTTTACTGGGGTAATTTGAAAAATTAAAAGTTCGACGGTGTAATTAGTAAAACGTACCAACTACGGTGGCTAATTCATTAGTTTTGACTAAAATTAAAGAAGGGGAGGAGGATAGGAGGAATACGCACAAACAAAAGAAACAGTATAACACATAAAGTTAGTGTACTCAATAGATTACGGTCTTAGCAAGCATATTATCAATTACAAAAAGTGATTGTATAGCTCCCCATAAACATCAAAAAGTGTTAGGGACTGCCCACAACCCCAGCAGCATTCGGAAGGGAGAAGTATTGTTGGAGCTTCTTACCTCATAAACATCATCAGGAACAAGAAATCCACGATCCCTATTAGTACAAACAAATAAACAAGATGGGTTAGATAAGATTTAATGAGTGTATATAATGACTGGTAGACAATGAATTGTTTAGAGACCCAAAGAGTTAAACTAAAATGATACTAGATCAAACAATAAATGCTCTGTATATTACATATTTAAATGCACGTCTCATGAATGCTTATGAATTTATACATTAGAATTACCAATGATATGCGAACAGCCATCAAAACTCTAAAGTCACAGTATAACCTATAAAAACTGAGATGATTCGTAAAGGTGAAAATTAATTGAAGAGGCAAAAGTAAATTTCTCTCAATCCATGCTTTACCAAGTAAATAGAAGTCAAACAAATACGGCAGCTCCCTCGTAACATTCCTCTCTCCTTTTTACAAAAAGAGTCGAACTTGTCTTATTTTTTCCCCGACAAAAAGAGTCCACTTCAGTGATAGAAGTAAAAAATGACACAATGTCCTCAAGTTTGATATCATAATTTCACTTTCATACCACACTACTAAACTAACAACTTATTATTTTTAGTATACATGTCACAAAAATGTAACTTTACTATTCGCAAATTTTGAAAAAAGGGTCTCTTTTTGTGGTACGCATGGAGTAATACAAATGTATCCAGGTCAACATACACCATGGCCATACATAATACTCTCACAATAGTCGCTAAATTTGTCTAATACAATTTTAAAAGCCATGAGATGCTTACACTACAAGAAAAAAGACAAATTCCGACGGAATTATTATATTTTCGACGGAATATTTCGTCGAACCTAATTCTATCTTTAGGCTATGCTCGATGGAATTCTGTCGGAATTAGGCACAGTCCTTGGCACGAAGTGGTCCCGCCAGCGCACGTACTAAATTCGACGGAATTTATGTTAAGGTTGACAAAAAAGTCAGTCGAACATAAATTAAAATGGACGGAATGAATTCTGATGGAATTTTGTCAAAAAAAAAAATTTAATTGAGCGAACCAACCCCGCCCAGCCCACCTCGCCCCAGCCCACCCCACCTGTCTCATCCAAGGGAAAGTGGGAGGAAAATACTCCCATTATTCTACGCCACAAGTAGTAACCTGGACGGCATAAAAGTAAGTAGTACTCGTCCGCAATCTAGAATTAAATATATCGTAAAAGTATTATTAATTAAATTTATTTACATAACTCACAATAAAAAAATATATATTGTACTCACGATGATATTTTTTCAACAGTAGGTTTTAAAAGGTTAAATTTAAAAAAAAAAATTAGGTTGAAATTTATTTAAGCTATGACGGGAAATATTGTACTCTCTTTTTTAGGACCAGACCAAAAGTGTATAATTTTTCAGATTTTATTGAAATGTAGCATCAAAAGAAAATATCTTCATTTTTTCAAAAAAAAAAAATTGTTCTCCAAAAGAAGTGTTTTGAAAAAAATAAAGTAACTATAATTATATATGGAATTATAGTTTAAAATATGTTATTATTGGTAAGGGTATAATAGTTCAAACGATATTTTTTAATCCAATCCTTTAATTAATCCTTGAAAAAACAAACATAACATGGGATTATTTTAAGTTATCCCATGAATAATCCCATAAAAAGCAAACATGTGACTAGGACTATTTAATCCTAGGATTAATAGTCTTGAATTATAATGCTTGCAAACAAACATGGCCTAAGATTATCAGATTTACCCCAGATTGGTGGTGCGCGGCGGCGACTGTTTCGAGCCTCTAGCTATTGTGTTTTTCCTACGTTCAATTTAAAGGTTAGGTGTTACTTGTTTTTGTAGTTAGGGTTAAGAAATCCTAATTTTTTTAAGCCCTAAATTGAAGAAATTATTCATTGCTATATTGTTTTGGATGTATAAAGGCACCTACTGTTATTAGGTGTTAACCAAAAAAGCATACAATTAGCAATAAATTTTGTATTTGCATGAATTTTGTTGGGACCCTGAACAACGGATTGAAGGAATTTTTTCAGTTGTTTTGTTTCGAGTTTTGATAACACACTTCATTGTTTGATTTGGAGCTTGTTCATGTTATTGTTAATAATTTGAATCTGTTAGTTGTTCATGTTAGTGAATCTGTCAGTGAATTTGGTAGGTGTTCATGTTAGTATAATTTGAATGTTTGGAGATTCATGTTACTGCCTATTTTTCAGATTTGAGTAAATACACTTTGTTGAATTATATACACTTGTTGGTTGTTCATCGGATTTGTTGATTGATTGGTATTGGTATTAGTATTCGTATTGTGGGCGTGGTAGGTTTTTTCTAGACGGAATTTCCAACCCAATTTCTTGTATTTTTTGTCTTCATATTTCCTTATTCTTGCTATATATATGGACTGCCTTATGTTTTCATATTGTCATATTTGCTATTTCCGACGGAATTCCCGACATAATTCCTGTCAGAATTCTGCAATTGCAACATATGTGGACCCTTCTTTATTTTATTAATGTATTACACTTAGTTTCCAAATACTAAAATAAACTAAGTAGCATTTACTTAATTTCCTACCTACTAATAAACTAAAATGAAATGAACTAAGTAGCATGTACTTAGTCTTACACTACTTAATAAAAAAAACAATATGATATAATATAATATAGTACAAAATACATAAATTAAATTAAATTAAATTTAATATAATAAAATATAAATAAAATAAAATAAATTTTAAAAACTAAATTAATTTACTTTAATATAATTTAATTTAACTAAATTAAATTAAATAATATAATATAATAAATAAATTAAATTATAAAAAATAATTTAATATATATAATTAAATTAAATTAAATATTCTAATATAATATAATATAATACAAATAAACAATATGAAATAAAATAAATTAAAGTAATTAGATAAATTAAAAGAAATTACAGTATATTAAATTAATTCAAATCATTGGAAATAATATAATATAATCAACTAAGTAGCTTTTACTTGGTTCCACTACTACATAAAATAAAATAAAAATAAACTATAAAATAAACTTAGTTTACTTAGTAGCATTTACTAAACTGAGTAATATTTACTTAGTTTTTCATTGGTAAAATAAACTAAGTAGCATTTGCTTACTTTTCCACAATTAAAAACTGACTAGCATTTACCGAGTAACCTTTACTTGGTAACATTTTCTCATAAATTGAGTAGCATTTATTTAGTTTCTCATTGGTAAAATAAACTAAGTAGCATTTGCTCAGTTTTTCACAATTAAAAAACTGACTAGCATTTACTTAGTAGCATTTTCTCATAAACTGAGTAGCATTTACTTAGTTTCTCATTAGTAAAATAAACTAAGTAGCATTTGTTTAGTTTTTCACAATTAAAATAAACTGAATACATGTGCATGTAATATAGTTTGGAGCTTAGAAACCCGTTTGACATTCACTCGTTAGGAGTGAATGTCGAATAGTCCCCAGTCTGGAACTGTTACTGGATGTTATGTCTCTCACTTAGACTAGTGTCAAGCTTTGAGTACATTTTTTTTAAAGATTTTTCGACTGATATCTCTACGTGTTCTTTGAATGCATACTTAGATTAAATTATCTTAGTCTATATCGTGTACTCGGAGACCATGGGGAGATGCTGCCGAAATTTTCTTGAAACAGAATAAACGTGCTCAAGGTGTTGGCACTAATGAAAAAACACATCCAAGAACGGGATATTCATGCATGGACCATATACATGAATATCCCTATTCTGATTGTCTTTTGTTCAATTAAAAATGTCAGCCGACCGAAGTTAGATGTACCTTAGGGTACCGTTTAATGGAAGGTGGGATTAGTTGATGTGTACCATGATGGGTGTGCAATTTTTTGAACAAAACAATAGAACATGGGGGTGAGATGCCCGTGTCTCAAGTGTAAAAACCTGATTCGGAAGAAAGCCGACTAAATTAAATCGACTTATTTTCACGTGGGTTTGTGAATGGGTATTCCGTATGATTCATCACAGGGAATCAACTTAGTTGAGAGAACTGACCGACGGTGTAGACCAACCTGGGGATTCATACGCCGATAACTATTGATGTAGAGATGTTGGTCGATGCTTATGGTCCTAACAATATTGACTGGCTGAAAACGAGCATCCGTAAAGCAATGCTCAGCAACAGCCAAATGATACAGTTACTGCCTTTTACAAAGATGTTATCAGAATCGGGGGTCCCATTGTATCCTAGAAATGTTAAGCACACCAGGCTATCTACAGTGACGAAGCTCTAACACTTCAAGAATGAGCATGACTGCAGTGAGAGAGGTTTCGACGATTTGATTGCTCTATCAGCGAGTTCTTACCTAAGGATCATACTATGCCCGCGAATTACTATGAAGTGAAGAAGATGATTAAGGGGTTGAATCTGAGGTATGAGAAGATCGATGCTTGTGAGCATATACGAGATCATGTGTACGTACAAAGGATCGCCCGAGCAGTTGTAGACTAGCACAGGACTACGATACGTGATGGGGACTCCAAGTCAAGAACAAAGAAGAGATTTATTTATTATTTGAATTTTTTATTATGTTTAATATAATAGTCGATGTGGTTTATGTATTTTATTTATTAGTGAGGATTTAAGACATTAATTAGTGATTAGAAATTATTAATAAGGGTATTTTAGTCGTTTAATACTTTTATTATTTCGATTTGAGTCTTTTTAAATAGTGATGTAATCCCCACAATTCATTTAGACTACAGATTATTGATATTGAAATTGATTATTTTATTCATACCGTAGAAGTTTTTTATTCATCTTGGTATTGATACGTGGAGTTGATACACTTGAGAGATCCTGGTGGTTTAAACGTGGAGTTTAAATCCTAGTTAATTTTTCGTTAATTCTTCATCTTAAATCTGTCCTACATCAATACGAGATCATCAACCCAGATAGTCTCAGAATCGTACATACTACTGGCTCACAGTCATTTGAGGAGGTTAAGTCGGTATGTATTTATATTTAGATGTTTAGTTTAATATTGTCGAGATCTATACTAAATAAATGTTATATTAATGTATTTACATGCGGGCGAGCTTGGGCCAACCTCCCACCATGGTCGAGTTCTGGGATAGAGCCCACACGCTGAAGGACTCGACAATGTCTCCCGCAACATTAGTTATACGGGTAATACAGTTAATTATAATAATTGTTAATTATTAATATAACATAATTAATAAAATGATTTAATTAACTGACATATACATAATAAATTACAGGACCAGTTTCAGAAGCTCCGGGACCAACATATAGCTTAGTTACGAAATGCTAGGGGCGATTCTGAGATGTTAAATTCCACCATCCCTCCGCTCGAAATTAGTTTATCTGAGAATGAGGAGATGACTCTTTGGGTCGCGTCTCAGGATTCCCCCAGTAACACTACCAGCAGGTAACATTTACACTTCCTGGAGGTATTAAGTTTAAGTATATTTCTCATTTTTTCACAATTTATATCGTGATATAGATTATTATTAATGTTATATTTATTTTTGTAGCCTCTAGCCAGCGCCAGCTTTCGAGAGCACACATTGAACCATCTCATACGAGCGCTAGCTTAGACGACGAGCTATTCCAGAGAGCCATGACGGCGGTGTCGGAGACGTTTGGTACGGATTCAATATTCCGTCGTTAAGAGTTGCCTAGTCAGTTCTCGCCTTCACCAGTTAGCTCAGGATATTACAACAGGGGCCACCTTCGAGAGTACGGATATCCCTCCGGAGCAGCTCATCGCGATACACGACGAGGTAGTCCGGATGGTGATTACCCTACTGTCGGAGGCTTTTGGCCCGATGCTGAGTCAGTCCCGGACTACTTAGGTATTTTATTCATTTTAAGTTGCATATTCTGCATGTTTAATTATCATTTAGCTGCGATTTTAATTCTCAATTATGGACTAATGAGTTATATTTTTAATTGAATCAACAGGGTGGCGATGCCGATCGCGAGCGGGGGATGACGACAATGATTTTCATATATCAGAGCAGCAACGTCGACCCCCGCCCGATGATCCTCCTCACACCGAGGGTAATACTAGTTTGAGTTAGTTTTGTAGATCATTTGTACATAATTTATTCATATTTAATTTAGTTTAGCTTAATTGGATGTAAATCATTGTAGTTTAGTTGAGTTTTGTAAATCATTGTAGTTTAAACATTATAAATCATTGTAGTTTAGAAGTAAATGTTACATTTTGGAACTCCGTCACTACAATGCTTCTAATTCTAGAACACATCTCCGTAACAGCAAAATCTAGTAATGCATTATAAACTGAAGCGCAAAGACGATCACCTCTCCAGTAATCTAAGCTACAAAAAATTAAATAAGTTTCTAAATCAAAAATAAATTATAAAAGAAAGGAAAATAAGAAGAAGAATAACAGAAATGGCAACATTTTCTATTGCTTCCTGCAAGTACAACTTTCAACCCCAATAAATTGAAATCGTTATCCAATAGTAAATACTTCCCAAATTAAGTGAAATAATTTGACCAGCACATAGTTTAAGAAAGAGAATATTTGACCAAAATGAAGTTATTTCTTCTTCATATGCATTTTTAAGCAACATGTGACTTAGGACATAGATTTACAGAAGGTTCTGAATAAAGGTAAAGAATGAGAAAGAAGGGTGAAGGACCTATCTGTGCAAGGAATATCATACAAAAGTGCAAATAAAGAAACCCAGAAGAAAAAGTATATATAATAAAATGTCCTAAATTTTTGGTTTTAAAAGTATAGCAAAATTAAAAAATAAAATTAATAATCATTTTAAATTACCCTAGATCCCCAATTTTTCAATAAAATATATAAAAATATCAATTTCTACTCAATTGAAAACTCTATATAATAAATAACTGAATCTGTAAATGTGTTTCTCATCATAAGGGTACGAAAGATATATGTACATAGACAGAGAATCTTATAACTTATTTTGGGACATTGAAAATGGAAACTTACTTAAGTTGGGATGACAGGATTAGTGTATTAAGACCAACATCACATACGACAGTACATCAGCAGAGAAAGACCATTTATTATGCTTAAAAAATGGCAATGACATCATAAAATCCCAACAAAAATTCTACAAGTATATGTCCAGGCAAAACAAACTAAATTTACAGTACGACAACTCAAGGAATCAGGGATCAATTAAAAGGTCCAACTTAACATTAAAAAAGAGGATGCTAACCTGTAGAAGAAACATGTTAAGTGCAACGAATTCTGAAGGGGAAAAAGGAAAAAGAGATTGTCAAGGAGATTCCAAAATATCACTTTAAAGCAATAACCTAACAATGAGCTTTTGAAATGAAAGGCTAAATAGAGATCGAGAGGTTGTTTGGAATCACTTATAAGCAGTCATATATGCTTATAATCAAGTTTAAGAGGCCAAATGTGTTTGGTAACCTGATTTAAAAACTTCTTATAATCACTTTTTTTAAAAATAATCAGAAGCTCCAATTTAAAGCTTTAAATTGTGTCAAATCTAATAATCAGGCTTGACCAAGTATATTACTAATATATCCCCATTTATTTTAATAATTTCATCCATTACCCATCATTACTTCTTAAAACATTCCCATTTAAAGATTTATACTTGAAATAAGTGATTAAAAAAAATTATACCAAACACTTTTCACTTTTTACTAGTTTAGGTGTTTTTATTTACCAAAAACAAACTACTTTTTTAAAAACAAATTATAAACAAAAGCAGTAATCAGAATCAGTAATCACATTTTTTGTGCAATTCCAAACATAATATGAGATCAACATCTTAAGTCAACGCAAACCAAACAATAAAATAAAAAGAGATAAAACAACATAAGATTTAGCATGGAAAACCCTTAAAGGGAAAAACCACAAGTCAAACTCAGCACACTATAGCAAAATAATGGACTTACAATCCTCCCAAATTTTACGCCCTTTAACTTGAGGTTTCACAATAGTATGACAACTTTTCGCACGGACTAAAAGTTGCAAAGCCCTCCCTCCCAGGATATTACAACTTTTTTGCACTAAATATAAAAGCTGCAAAAACCCACTCCCTTACACACAAAACTCACTCACACCCTCCCTCAACTCTTAAGATGTTACATGACTTTTGATTGTGCTCATTTGAGTTTGAGAATAATCCAAAATGGAAAGTGTTCAATTGGAACATGAAAACGTGACTAAATTGGTCCGCTTCTGATCCATTGGGTCCGTAAACCTCGCTAGGATAGGCGATATTATTGAACCAGACAAAACAACAAGCAATGAAACCAAAGACGAATAAAGCCCCTAAACTATAAGTTAAGTAAGCCTCCCCAAATCATACAAGTGTGCGTCGAGCCCGTGCGAAGGGTAGTGTACTAACAAATCTCCTCTCCCTATTCAAAATAGAACTCCAACCTATAATAAAAAGCCTAATAAAAATAGGACATCTTCCTTTCCATAATAGCAATAATTTTCTAAATATGATTCGAGGAGTAACCCAACAATTCCTCCATCAACTCGAATCCTCAAAACTTCGACTTCATCATTGTCATCGTTGTTTTAGACACCACCATCATCCGCAACATCTGTAGCATCTGCACTATCCGCATTATCCACGTGATCCACACTATCCGCATCATCTGCGTCATCGGCAACATCCACGACATTTGAGTTATCCACAACATCCATGTCATCTACATCTTCAACATCATCATTATCTTCCTATCTTTTCGTCTTCAATATCATCATCAAATCTTGAGTATCATCATTAACTTCAACAACGTCATCATCAACAACAATACCATCATTATCTTCATTTTCATCAACATCTCAATCATCTAGCAATAGCAACAGTGATCCTCCATAAGCGCAAAATCTTTTGTTCATCAACATCATGACGAACGTTTTCAACTCCTTCAATCTTCACTCTCTTTATTTGTCACACCAATATGACTAATTCTCCTCTACCTTGGATCCAATCAACCTAGCTTTAATACCACTTGTTAGAAATTAAGTCAACGCAGACCAAACAATAAAATAAAAAGAGATGAAGCAACAAAAGATTTAACGTGAAAAACTCTTAAAAGGAAAAAACCACAAGCCAAACTCTCAAGCTCCACTATATCAAAATAATGGGCTTACAATCCTCCCAAATTTTACGCCCTTAAACTTGAGGTTCCGCAATACCACGACAAAACTTTTTGCACGCACTAAAAGCTGCAAAACCCTCCATCCCATGGTAGTACAATTTTTTGCATGGAATATAAAAGCTGCAAAAACTCTTTCCCTCACACAAACAAAAAACTCACTTACACCCTTTCTCAAATCTTAGGATACTACATGACTTTTGATTGTGCTACACTTCAACAACTAAATAAAGGACTCTATTTATAGAGAACCAACAAATCTATTCTTCCTATTTAAAATAGGACTCTTACATATAATAAATATTCTATTAAAAATAGGACACCTTTTTGCCATAATAGCAATCCTTTTCTGAATCGGATTCAAGAAGTAACCCAACACATCTTTCAGGTTTGAACTATTTGTCTTCACTTTTAGTCACACGGTCCTTCTCGACTTTTGCAATGGACACTTCTTTTTCTTCGTCTTGTGGGTGGGTGGGTGGGTGGGTGTGGGTGGGTGTGGGGGGGGGGGTGGGAATTGATTTATATATATAAAAAACTGACTTAACAATCTAACAACCATTTGACTTTTTAGGTTATTTCAATGAAACCCGTGAGGAATTTTTGTTAACACCTATAGCCAGTCATAGTTAGTCCATTGTATTCTAAATTAAGAGACTAGAGCACTAAATATATCAAAGTTGACGGCAGACACAAGCTATTACTATAAAATCGACCTAAATACTCATAGAAACCTAGAAGAAAAAGTCTTCACTTAGGTGTCTCTTGCCATTAATTAATAGAATTTGCACTTATTTAGCACCTCAAACTAAACTCTGAACAAAAAAAAAAGAAAGTAAAAGATCAAGCAAACTCATAGTAATTTAAACAGAGTTGGTTACCTTTGAAACTCATAGTTCCATTGCGATCAAAGTCGTACATCCTGCAATATAATACCAAAGCATCAATTAATTGTACGTGTACGGTCATATATGTATTTGGGAGAGAGAAGATTAAACCTGATCATTTGCTGAAGTGAATTCTAAGTTTCCGACATAAAGATAACTCTGATCTCCAATGTTTTTGAAATAATTGAAAGGAACCAAATAAAAAAATCTGAAAGTTAGAACCCTATGAAAGATGGGGGTTTTTAGAGAGAAGAGACGAACCTGGAGCTGGGTGGCTGTGATGCTTCCAGTTTTTTCTGAGTCAACTCGTTCGAGCCACTCTTTCAGAATTGATTCGTTCTCCATTTCAGTACGTTTCTTTTTCTGTAATTCGATGTATCTATAGTAGTTGGAGAAGGAGCATACAAACCAAATAAAGTAATTGTCTATATTAATACTAAAACTGAGGGCTAATTGACTTTTTGATAATAGTACTATGGTGGATTTTCACTGTGGTTACTAATTATTATTTTTTGTTACCCACGTATTATTATATTCGAAAAAAATTATAAAATGGTCATTATTTATAAGTTCTTCCAACAAAATGAACAGAAGTGTTGAGTAAACTAATGGTTAACATGTGTTAATTATGTGTCAGGTGACGTGGATCGAGTTAATTAATGATTTTGTCATTGTACGAAGAGTCGATTTTTATTTTGGTTATTAAAACTTTTTCTTGTTACATTCTCATTATCGAAGTACCAAAAATATTACAAATTAGTAATTTTATAATTTTGTAATATTACAAAATATTATAACGACATTTAGTACTAAGAAAATAAAATGTAAAATAAACATATAAATCGAGTTGCTAGATTCCTAGACCAACTACATTTTAATTGTTGTCGTTCCATAGTAACATTGATGATGAGCTTTTGGTGACTGATCTAATTGATAAATATAGATTTATTTGAAAGGTTGAGATGTAAGGAAGGTTATTTGAAAAAAATTATGTTTACACATACACACTTACAAGTTATTCGGATACGAATTCCAGATGCGGATACGAATCTGAATATCAAATACCGGATATTCGCTATCCGCCGGATATATTTATGGTCGGATGTTAAACGAATATGAATTCGCATATATCCGTATTTGTATCTGTTTATTTACGAATACCTTAAAATCGAATACATATGGATATATCCACTTTGTTTTGAATACGAATAATATCCGATTTTATTTTTTTTACAAATATGGATGCAGACGAATACGAAATTTTCGGTTATCATTTACAGCCTAGTTTATAATTATAATCTAATCAAATATCACTTACAATTTAATTTTAATTTTTCAAATAAAGTTACAGGAATACATGTCATTATAAATAAAGAAATAAACATACACCGTATATTTTTTGATTAAAAAGTTATTTTAATTCTCCATTTATTAGATATCTATCAGTGTAAAATGTATTGTGTAATAAAGTATATTTATAATAATAATTTGATAATTTATACTTGAAAATAATACTTATTATCAAATTTTAATTATATTTTGATTATTCTTTAAGTGAAATAATTAAAATTTAATACTAACATATAAATTTTTATTCTTAAAATTATTTTTTAAAAATTAAAAATCTCATTCAAATCACGAGTGGAAGTGTTTAATGTCAATAGGGCCATCAATAAATATTTTTAATATTTAATTTTTAAAAATCGTAAAGATAAACAAAAACTCCTTATCCAATTTAAAGCAATCAAAGGCAGGTAGCAAACAACAATGGCAACAATACCATCTTCCTCTCTGCAACTCTCAAACCCACTATTCCCATCCCCACTCGCTCTCTCCCGCCACAAACCTCACGCGCCGCGCCGCCTCTCCTTCACAACCCGAGCCACACCGGAAGATTCCTCCGAACCCAACACCCCCGATCCATCAGAACCCGACGACTTCGATTCCAAGCTCTCCCAGATCCGTTTACGGTACAAGAGCGGCACCGGCAAGAAGGCGGAGGTCCGGAAGAGCCGGAAGTCCGGGAAGAAATCCGGAAGCTCGGGAGGAGCCGGAGTGTACTTACCGCCTGTGCCGCTGAAGGAACCCATCTCCGGCGGGCTGAAGGTGGACTTCGGGTTCAGCCCGTATTCGGAGAGGATAAACGGGCGGATCGCGCTACTGGGTCTATCTGCGTTGCTGTTGGTGGAATTGGCTACGGGGAAGAGTGTGATAAGCTATCATACACCGTCGATAATATTCCTACAGG
Source organism: Panax stipuleanatus (assembly GCA_020205555.1). Taxonomy (NCBI): domain Eukaryota; kingdom Viridiplantae; phylum Streptophyta; class Magnoliopsida; order Apiales; family Araliaceae; genus Panax; species Panax stipuleanatus. Next base: position 151,129,571 of record CM035115.1, read on the forward strand.
TGTACTTTGTGTCTACAGTTTCAGGCAATTTTTGTGAAGGCGGAGAAAGAGAAAATTAGTGTTTGGCCGCAATCTTCCTCTTCTCAAAAATAATGGAGGAAATATTTTCAATTCATTAATCATTTCCTTTTCCATTTCTCCACATATTTTAAGTTTATTTATGAGCTTTTTTTGTTTTTTTATTTTTTTTATTTTTGTACTCCCATAATGTAATGTAAAAAAATGAGAATTTGATTTCAACTGGCTCCTTAATTTATTTTTTTCACGCATGTTAAGATTTTTTCATAAAATCCCCTTAAAGTTATATTTAAAAAACTTTTGTTTAGGAGATATTTTGATAAATATTGTTAATAGATCAAAGAACAAAATAAACAAACACAAATATAAATTGTAAAAAGTAAAGTGAAAAACTATAAATGAGAAGAGAGATTTTTATGTGGTATGTGACAAGTAATTTTTTTACAATACTTTCCTTTTTTATTGAGAATGAATATTTTCAAACGATCTCACTAAGAATTTTTAGTTTATGATATCTAAAAACTTTTAAAACTTAGTTTTGCAAAAAATCGACTTGGCACAAAAGTAAATTCACAAAAACTTATAAAATATAGGCTTAAATATAAATTATTATCCTAAACTATGGATCTTATTTTATTTCGGTGATCCACCTTTTAATTTTATTAATTAAATTATTAATTTTTACACTTTCATTCAATTGAACCTGTCACGTCATAAATTGATGACGTGGCTCCTTAGGTAGGCCATGGTTCAGCTTATGTGCAACTAAAAAAGAGTATTTTACTCTCTCCCTCCAGCGTCAGTCAACAATGTCATCAGAAAACAGCATACTCAGATCCGAATCAACCCCCAACGGAGCCGAACCCAATCGCAAAGTAGCCTTAATCACTGGGATCACTGGCCAAGATGACTCATATCTTACATAATTCCTCCTTAACAAAGGCTACCAAGTCTATGGCCTGATCCGACGTTCCTCAAGCTTCAACACTCAACTCTGATAAATCGGACGAGAATCAAACGGGAATCAGATCCGGCGTAGGATCTGTGTCCATATCTGGTTATGTATGCTTATTGAATATCATGTATGTTAACCAGATTAGTGGCGCTGATGGTTCCATTTCTTAACTTAATTTCGGGCCCATTGCTTATTTAATCTGCTTTAGGCTGATTTAGTGTACCCTGCTTCTGTTTTTTGGGGTTTGGGAAGTTAATGGTTGACCCATCTCCGGCACCTCCATTTCATCCGGCCCTCCCACTCTCTCCTTCCTCCCTCCTTCCTCCTATACGACCCACCATCTCTCCTTCTTCCTTCTCCCACCGCTTGCGGTTTACTTGGGTGAGATCTCCGAAAATCTCATTTTCGATCTATTTTATGCCGAGTCCCGAGGATTTATAGATCGTAGGGCTTACTGTGAGATTAGTAGAGGTGATGTCCTTGTCTGTGTGCTGAAATTAGGTGTTATAATCTGTTGTGGGGGATCTGAGTTGGGATTTATGGTCTGGGGGTTTGGATCTTGATGTTATGATTCTAATAAGGCTGTAAACGAGTCAAACGGTTCGGGCTCGATTCGAAAAAATACGAGCGAGACTCGGATTCGTTAATAATATGATCCAAATCTGAGCATTAAAAATAGTTCGAATAAAAATCTGAGTAAGGTTATACTCAATTCGTTTAATATTCAAACTACTCGAATTCTTGAGTGTGATTCGATAAATACTCGATTGCTACAAATTCGATTAGATACTCGATACATTCTCTTATAATATATACAAATTTAAATCAAATTAGAATAATTAATTATTATTATTATTATTATTATTATTATTATTTAATTTTAATTGTGATTTTATATTTGTAAAGTGTAATAGTAAATATATTTTCTCATTTCTAAGTAAAATAACAAATTCAATTTATAATACTTATTATAAAACTAATTATTATGTAGAGACTCGAATTCGAGCTTGAATTTGAAGCTCGAGAGTAGTTTGATTATAATTCGAACCGAGTTGGATCGAATTCGAGTAGTAAATATTTGAGTCGAGACGAATTTGAATAGAATTTTTCAAATACAATTCGAATTCGTGTCGAATTTGAGTACGAATTTATCATTTCGAGTCGAATCCGAGTAGCTCACTGTTCGCTTCGATTCAACTCGTTTACACATTTAGATTTTAGTGTTGTTTTGGAAAATGTTCGATATAGATCTGGTTTGTGTGCATATTGTTTATCTTGTCCTTCAATCAGACTTGTGTTGTTGATGATTCCACTCCAACTTGATTTCGGACCTATTGCTTATTTAATTTGTTTAAGGTTGTTTGGAGTTCTTCTCTATCGTCTCCAGTCACGGTAGCTTTTGTCAGAATCTGGTTTCTTTAGGTTATGTTTTCCTTAGTTCATTTTAGCATGTTTTGGATGTTGCTATTTTGTCCATTGGTGTTTGGGTTTGTGTTTCATTATACTACCTCCGTCCTATAATAAGTGTTTTTTTAGCTTAAATTACACAAATCAATACACAAGTTAAAATGGCAAAAATACCCTTAATATACTTTTTTTGTTTTGTTTGACACTTTTTTTATTGCCTTTTGGTCTCTCTTTCTCTTTCTTCAACCTTTCAACTTCTCAATAAATACCCAATAAATACCATTGGATGCATAAGGGCACATATGAAAAAATATTGTAAAATTTGTATTGGAGTTCTAACACATCACTTATTTTGGAAAAAATTATTAAGCCTAAAAAAGCACTTATTGTGGGACGGAGGTAGTAGTATTTTCAGTGGGGTTTGCTGCTGCTGCTGGGTTCTGGTTACGCTGGTGGGAGAGTGAGAGAGAGGGGTAGATTTGACAAATTTGCCCTTTAATATATAATAAATGTGTAAATAGATATTAAAATACTCTTTTTAGTTACACATCAGCTGAACTATGGCCTACCCAGGTAATCACGTCATCAATTTTTGACGTGACAAGTCCAATTAAATGAAAGTTGAAAAAATTAATAGTTTATTCATCTAATTGACAAAATTGAAAAGTGGATCATCGAAGTGGAATAACGCCAATAGTTTAGGGTAATAATTTATATTTAAATATAAAATATAAGTTGCGAATATGAATATATGTAATACCCAATTATGAGCGGATTCAACCTCTTAGGTCAGTAATATGAATATATGTGATAGTTAATTAAGGGCGGATTCAACCTCTCGGGTTATTAAATCAAATTTTAAAAAAAATCTTGCAAAAAAATAAAAATATAGTAAAATAAATGATAAAACTAAATAATGTGTGACGCCTCCAGAATAGGTCCATTCAACCCAACCCATTCTGAGTCGCCAAATATATGGTACAGAATTCAAATATAAACTTTATATCATACGGTCGTGCAAAATACGATCACACAACTGTGAGTGTCAATACAAATATGTAGAAAATATTAAGATTCAAACTAAGTCCTCATTACAATTATTATCACACTATTTATCAGAAATAGTGAGGACTATTACTGCTCTAATTCGGACCATCACTCTGTCCCCCGACTAGTTCCCGCAACATTCTCATTATGTGTGTTGCCGTATGTTCACGTTATGTTTAATAGTTAATTTTGGTGAGAGAATTTGTGTTTTCTAATATATATTTTGACGACTAAAATTGGATGATATAGTCGCGAATTTGGGAGCATCACACAAATAATATTTGGGCATTATGTAAGACCCCAATTTTATGAATAAAGATTTAGTTTTCTTTATATATTATTTCGAAACAGTAAGGTGTTGTTTTGATAAATATGAAAGTTATAGGTGAAATGTGCAAATATTTTTAAAATGAGCAAGTGGTTATAAAATGTTCTTGTTGTCGGGGAATATTCGTTTGGTCGTGGAATATTCTTGTTGTCGGGGAATATTCGTACGACGGCGCAGCTATTTATAGGCCCCCACAACGGAATAACTGTCGGATATAGAAAGCGACAGAAATAATTTTTTTACAAAATAATGACGTGGTTGTTACCGTTAGTACTGTTGAAATACCTGGTGGTTAAAATACAGTGATACGCGGTGTTGCACAGTAGCACACGGTATTGCACAGTATTTCGAATTATTGAGTCTTACGTGAGAAGCCATTACTCAATTATTGTTACAGTAATTACTGTTCAATATTTTATATTATTGACTCAATAATTGCTACGTTGATATTTTATATTATTGACTCAATAATTGTTACATTGATATTTTATTGACTCAATAATTGCTACGTTGCCATTTTATATGATTGATTCAATAATGGCTACAGTTGATATTTTGTAGTATTGATTCAATAATTGTCGTTGCACAGTATTTCACGTTATCAACTCAATAATTCATATTATTTGAATAATATTATTAGATAGCATTATTGACAATGTCTAAGGAAGTTCTGTCTAGGAGGAGTTATTTAATTGCGCGCCAGTAAGGAGAAGTCCTTATCGGAAGGCCCCCTCTGTCTTGGAAACGACCTGGTTGTTAATATTGTAGTTCAATAATATTATTTGTGAATAATTAATTATTGATTTATATGATAAGGAAATATTTATTTTGTGGATATTAAAGAAGGAATTGGCGCTGATGAGTTTTTATCAATATTTTGGTGTGAGAAATCATCTGTTTTTGAATTTCGGATAATTTATGTTTGGAATTTGGAAAAACTTCCTTCTGCAAAGTTGTAGAGAATTAAATTTCCTATGGAAGGACATAGAATTTGTATTTTTCTGACAAAGGGGCTATTTGTTATGAATTATTGAAGTTTCGGAAAATATATATATTATTTAATGGGTGGGCCCCACTTTTGTTGAAAATCTGATTTTGGGCAGCAGCCGGCGGCAGAGGAAATTTAAAAAAAAAAATATTTTTATTATTTTAGTCTCCTTTGGCATCCTAAGCTTTTCCTATAAATAGGGTGCTTAGGTTAGAATTGAAAATCACACCAGAATCAGAAGTTTTCTCTCTCTATAATATCGAGCGTATTTTTGTGAGTATTTCAATACTTTGAGTATTAGTATTCAGCGCAAGTTTCCTTCGGTATTATATCCGATATTCCAGTCAGAGGTACTATCTTTTTGAGGTAAGGGATGTTATTTTCTTTCGTAAATGATGTTATTCTTTTCAATATCATTATACAGAAATATTGTCATGGATTTTATGTTGAAATTCTTACTTTTTTCGTCGGGGTTACTATTCACGTATACGGCACTATTCACGGAAAAATTAAATTTTCTTCTATTTGTCCAAATTGCTTGTTGAGGTTACTATTTTGATTGTATCCAAGTTTTGAGCTCTATTCTTGAATTTTGCTCCATAACTGATTATTACGAGGTATTTTTGAATTGGATATACTAAAATACGAATCCTTAGTCTTTGTCTTTTATCTCACTGGATTCGTTTTTTTAAAATGTTTTTCATCATTCTCAGTCCTAAAAGGTGATGTAACTGAATATCTTTGGCCTGTAGAGCAAAGATGAATGATTACTTGATGAATATCTTTGGCCTGTAGAGCAAAGATGAATGATTACCTGATGAATATCTTTGGCCTGTAGTGCAAAGATGACAGGTGTTGAGATGAATATGACCACTGATGATACAAATGAATATCTTTGGCCTGTAGTGCAAAGATGAATATTTGATTCGAGATGTATATTGATTGATGTTACAGGGATAAAATATTGATGATGGACTTTTAAATCATAGAAGATAGTAGACTTGATTCTCTGCTTAACTCTTCTAATGATTTGTTATTTTCGCTGCGAATATTGATCTAAGATTGGTTGTCCATTATATTTTATCTGATTTATTGAAGGCTAACGATAATTTATTTTTCATTATCTTAGTCATAATATTCTTTACTGAGCTAGTTGAGCTCACCCTTTTCATCTGTTGTCCTCTTCAGGAAATGAGAATGTTGCGAGAATTAGTCGGGGGACAGAGTGATGGTCCGAGTTAGAGCAGTAGTAGTCCTCACTATTTCTGATAAATAGTGTGATAATAATTGTAATGAGGACTTAGTTTGAATCTTAATATTTTCTACATATTTGTATTGACACTCACAGTTGTGTGGTCGTATTTTGCACGACCGTATGATATAAAGTTTGTATTTGAATTCTGTACCATGTATTTGGCGACTCAGAATGGGTTGGGTTGAATGGACCTATTCTGGGGGCGTCACATTCACCACCCGTCTTTGCTTGTAACATCAAATGTCATGATAATACCAAATCACAATTCCTGCTTATAATCATGTCAATCAACAATTCATATTTGCACCCAAGCCAAATATAACTTTCTTCACGTGTCTTTGTCACACAGACTAAAGACACTCAACAATAATATTGTCTTTGTAGTCGGGCCAAATACATTTACAACAACTTAGCCTTGATAATTCATACAAATAACAATAATATGAAAGATGGACAAAAATAATCAGAATAAATAAATATAGAACAAACATTTAGCGATTTTCAATTTAATTTATCTAGAGTCTAAATTGTAAACAAGATATCCAAAAAATCAGTTAGAGTTCATGATAAAATATAAAGTTCAAGAAAATATAAGGTTCACAATTCAAATATAACGATTAAAATTAATAAAAATATTTGGGTAAAAAGATATTAGATGAAACACAAATCATTAATAAAGATAGATTTATTTGGAAGGTTTAAATGCTAGACGGTAAGGTAGAACTGAGCGATATATATTATTAAAAAGATCCATCTTTCCTTTAAAGCTCGTGGAGCCGAACTGGTTTGACACTACAATTCTCATGGGAGTAATTCGGTTAAATCGGTTTATCACATAGCAGTCTAAAGAAAACGTGATAATCTCAATAGGGGAAATACTTCACAGGTTTGTAATTCTTTGTGGAAATTGATTTGGAATTTGAAAGTTCCTCCTAAAATTAGACTTTTCTTGTGCACGCTACTCTTTGTCGGCATTGAATGGGGTCAGATCTTTCATGTCCTGTGTGTAATTTTCATACTGAGTTTGTTTTCCATGCTCTGTTAGGCTGCCCAATAATGGTAGCAGCATGGTTCGTGACTCGTGAGCCTTCTTGGACTCCTTTGTGACCGGATAGCTAAAGGTAGTTTTGGTGATTCGTTTGCTGGTTTAAAGGAACATTTGAACACTGATCATATTTACTTACAAAATATTGCAAATTATAAAATATTACAAAATATTAAAATCACTAATTTGTAATATTTTTGGTACTTCAATAATGAAAATGTAACAAAAAAAAAATAGTAACCAAAATGAAAATCAACCCCAAGTACAATAAACAAAATATCGATTAACCCAATTCACGTCTCCTGCCATATAATCAACACTTGTCAACTGTTAGTGTGCTTAGGACTTTAGTTCATTTTGTTGGACGGAATCATAATTAATAATCATTTGTAAGTTTTTTTTGAGTATAATAATACGTTTGTAATAAAAAACAATTGGATAAAAACAATTAAAATTGACCCCTAACATAGTGACCAAAAATTAATCCTTAATAACTAATATTAGTATTAATATAAACAATTGCTTTATTTGGTTTGTATGCTCCTTCTCGAACTACTATAGATACATCGAGTAACAGAGAAAGAAACGTATTGAAATGGAGAGCGAATCAATTCTGAAAGAGTGGTTCGAACGAGTTGACTCAGAAAAAACTGGAAGCATCACAGCCACCCAGCTCAAGGTTTGTCTCTTCTCTCTAAAAACCCCCATCTTTCATAGGGTTCTAACTTTCAGATTTTTTTCTTTGGTTCCTTTCAATTATTTCAAAAACATTGGAGATCAGAGTTATCTTTCTGTCGGAAACTTAGAATTCACTTCAGAAAATGATCAGGTTTAATCTTCTCTCTCCCAAATACATATATGAGACCGTACACATACAATTAATTGATGCTTTGGTATTATATTGCAGGATGTACGACTTTGATCGCAATGGAACTATGAGTTTCAAAGGTAATCAACTCTGTTTAAATTACTATGAGTTTGCTTGATCTTTTACTTCTTCTTTTTTCTTTTTTTTGTTTAGAGTTTAGTTTGAGGTGCTAAATAAGTGCAAATTCTATTAATTAATGGCAAGAGACACCTAAGTGAAGACTTTTTCTTCTAGGTTTCTATGAGTATTTAGGTCGATTTTATAGTAATAGCTTGTGTCTGCCGTCAACTTTGATATATTTAGTGCTCTAGTCTCTTAATTTTAGAATACAATGGACTAACTATGAATGGCTAGAGGTGTTAAAAAAAATTCCTCACGGGTTTCATTGAAATAACCTAAAAAGTCAAATGGTTGTTAGATTGTTAAGTCAGTTTTTTTTATATATAAATCAATTCCCACCCCACCCCACCCCACCCACCCACCCACCCACCCACAAGAAGAAGAAGAAAAAGAAGTGTCCGTTGCAAAAGTCGAGAAGGATCGTGTGACTAAAAGTGAAGACAAATAGTTCAAACCTGAAAGATGTGTTGGGTTACTTCTTGAATCCTATTCAGAAAAGAATTGCTATTATGGAAAAAAGGTATCTTATTTTTAATAGAATATTTATTATATGTAAGAGTCCTATTTTAAATAGGAAGAATAGATTTGTTGGTGCTTTATAAATAGTCTTTTATTTAGTTGTTGAAGTGTAGCACTATTAAAAGTCATGTAGTATCCTAAGATTTGAGAGAGGGTGTGAGTGAGTTTTTTGTTTGTGTGAGGGAAAGAGTTTTTGCAGCTTTTATATTCTATGCTAAAAGTTGTAATACCATGGGATGGAGGATTTTGCAGCTTTTAGTGCGTGCAAAAAGTTTTGTCGTGGTGTTGCGGAACCTCAAGTTTAAGGCGTAAAATTTGGGAGGATTGTAAGCCCATTATTTTGATATAGTGCAGGTTCAGAGTTTGGCTTGTGGTTTTCCCTTTAAGAGTTTTTCACGTTAAATCTTTTGTTGCTTTATCTCTTTTTATTTTATTGTTTGGTCTGCGTTGACTTAATTCCTAACAAGTGGTATTAGAGCTAGGTTGATTGGATCCAAGGTAGAGGAGAATTAGTCGTATTGGTGTGACAAAGAGAGGAAGATTGAAGGAGACGTTCGTCATGATGTTGATGAACAAAAGATTTTGCGCTTATGGATGATCATTGTTGCTATTGCTAGATGATTGAGATAATGATGAAAATGAAAATAATGATGGTATTGCTGTTGATGATGACGTTGTTGAAGTTAATGATGATACTCAAGATTTGATGATGATATTGAAGACGAAAAGATAGGAAGATAATGATGCTGTTGAAGATGTAGATGATATGGATGTTGTGGATAACACAAATGTCGTGGATGTTGCCGATGACGCAGATGATGCAGATAGTGTGGATCACGTGGATAATGCGGATAGTGCAGATGCTATGGATGTTGCGGATGATGGTGGTGTCTAAAACAACGATGACAATGATGAAGTCGAAGTTTTGAGGATTCGAGTTGATGGAGGAATTGTTGGGTTACTCTCGAATCATATTTAAAAAATTATTGCTATTATGGAATAGGAAGATTTCCTATTTTTACTAGGATTTTTATTATAGGTTGGAGTTCTATTTTGAATAGGGAGAGGAGATTTGTTAGTACACTACCCTTCGCATGGGCTCGACGCGCACGTGTATGATTTGGGGAGGCTTACTTATCTTATAGTTTAGCGGCTTTATCCGTCTTTGGTTTCATTGCTTGTTGTTTTGTCTGGTTCAATAATACCCCCTATCCTAGCGAGTTTTACAGGACCCACTAGACCAGAAGCGGACCAATTTAGTCACGTTTTCATATTCCAATTGAACATTTTCTATTTTGAATTATTCTCAAACTCAAATGAACACAATCAAAAGTCATGTAACATCTTAAGAGTTGAGAGAGGGTGTGAGTGAGTTTTGTGTGTGTAAGGGAGTGGGTTTTTACAGCTTTTATATTTAGTGCAAAAAAGTTGTAATATCCTAGGAGGGAGGGCTTTGCAAATTTTAGTCCATGCGAAAAGGCTGTGTCGTACTATTGTGAAACTTCAAGTTAAAGGGCGTAAAACTTGGGAAGATTGTAAGTCCATTATTTTGATATAGTGTGCTGAGTTTGACTTGTGGTTTTTCCCTTTAAGGGTTTTTTATGTTAAATCTTATGTTGTTTTATCGATTTTTATTTTATTGTTTGGTTTGCGTTGACTTAAGATGTTGATCTCATATTATGTTTGGAATTGCACAAAAAATGTGATTACTGATTCTGATTACTGCTTTTGTTTATAATTTGTTTTTAAAAAAGTAGTTTGTTTTTGGTAAATAAAAACACCTAAACTAGTAAAAAAGTGATAAGTGTTTGGTATCATTTTTTTAATCACTTATTTCAAGTATAAATCACTAAATGGGAATGTTTTAAGAAGTAAAGATGGGTAATTGATGAAATTATTAAAATAAATGGGGATAGATTAGTAATATATTTGGTCAAGCCTGATTATTAGATTTGACACAATTTAAAGCTCCAAATTGGACCTTCTGATTATTTTTATAAAAAGTGATTATAAGAAGTTTTAAAATCAGGTTACCAAACACATTTGGCCTCTTAAACTTGATTATAAGCATATTTGACTGCTTATAAGTGATTCCAAACTACCTCTCGATCTCTATTTAGCCTTTCATTTCAAAAGCTCATTGTTAGGTAATTGCTTTAAAGTGATATTTTGGAATCTCCTTGACAATCTCTTTTACCTTTTTCCCCTTCAGAATTCGTTGCACTTAATATGTTTCTTCTACAGGTTTGCATCCTCTTTTTTAATGTTAAGTTGGACCTTTTAATTAATCCCTGATTCCTTAAGTTGTCGTACTGTAAATTTAGTTTGTTATGCCTGGACATATACTAGTTGAATTTTTGTTGGGGTTTTATGATGTATTTGCCATTTTTTAAGGATAATAAATGGTCTTTCTCTGCTGATGTACTGTCGTATGTGATGTTGGTCTTAATACACTAATCCTGTCATCCCAACTTAAGTAAGTTTCCATATTCAATGTCCCAAAATAAGTAATTATAAGATTCTCTTTGTCTATGTACATATATCTTTCGTACCCTTATGATGATAAACACATTATAGATTCAGTTATTTATTATATAGAGTTTTCAATTGAGTAGAAATTGATATTTTTATATATATTATTGAAAAATTGGGGATCTAGGGTAATTTGAAATGATTATTAATTTTATTTTTTAATTTTGCTATACTTTTAAAACCAAAAATTTAGGACATTTTATTATATAGACTTTTTCTTATGAGTTTCTTCATTTGCACTTTTGTATGATATTCCTTGCACAGATAGGTCCTTTACCCTTCTTTCTCATTCTTTACCTTTATTCAGAACCTTCTGTAAACTATGTCCTAAGTCACATGTTACTTCAAAAATGCATATGAAGAAGAAATAACTTCATTTTGGTCAAATATTCTCTTTCTTAAACTATGCGCTGGTCAAATTATTTCACTTAATTTGGGAAGTATTTACTATTGGATAGCGATTTCAATTTATTGGGGTTGAAAGTTGTACTTGCAGGAAGCAATAGAAAATGTTGCCATTTCTTTTATTCTTCTTCTTTTTTTCCTTTCTTTTATAATTTATTTTTGATTTAGAAACTTATTTAATTTTTTGTAGCTTAGATTACTGGAGAGGTGATCGTCTTTGCGCTTCAGTTTATAATGCATTACTAGATTTTGCTGTTACGGAGATGTGTTCTAGAATTAGAAGCATTGTAGTGACGGAGTTCCAAAATGTAACATTTACTTCTAAACTACAATGATTTATAATGTTTAAACTACAATGATTTACAAAACTCAACTAAACTACAATGATTTACATCCAATTAAGCTAAACTAAAGTAAATATGAATAAATTATGTACAAATGATCTACAAAATAACAAAACTAACTCAAACTAGTATTACCCCCGGTGTGAGGAGGATCATCGGGCGGGGGTCGACGGTGCTGCTTTGGTATATGAAAATCATCGTCGTCATCCCCCGCTCGCGATCGGCATCGCCACCGTGTTGATACAATTAAAAATATAACTCATTAGTCCGTAATTGAGAATTAAAATCGTAGCTAAATGATAATTAAACATGCAGAATATACAACTTAAAATGAATAAAATACCTAAGTAGTCGGGGACTGGCCAAAAGCCTCCGACAGTAGGGTAACCACCATCCGGACTACCTCGTCGTGTATCGCGACGAACTGCTCTGGAGGGAAATCCGTACTCTCGAAGGTGGCTCCTGTTGCAATATCCTGAGTTAACTGGTGAAGGCGAGCACGACTAGGCAACTCTTAATGACGGAATATTGGATCCGTACCAAAAGTCTCCGACACCGCCGCCATGGCTCTCTAGAATAGCTCGTCATCCAAGCTAGCGCTCGTATGAGATGGTTCAACAGGTGCTCTCAAATGCTGGTGCTGGCTAGAGGCTGCAAAAATAAATATAACATTAATAATAATCTATATCACGATAAAAATTGTGAAAAATGAGAAATATACTTAAACTTAATACCTCCAGGAAGTGTAAATGTTTCCTGCTGGTAGTGTTACTGGGGAAATCCTGAGACGCGACCCAAAGAGTCATCTCCTCATTTTGAGATAAACTAATCTCGAGCGGAGGGATGGTGGAATCTAACATCTCGGAATTGCCCCTAGCATTTCGTAACTCAGCTATATGTTGGTTCCGGAGTTTCTGAAACCGGTCCTGTAATTTATTATGTATATGTGAGTTAATTAAATCATTTTATTAATTATGTAATATTAATAATTAACAATTATTATAATTAACTGTATTACACGTATAACTAATGCTGCGGGAGACATCGTCGAGTCCTTCGGCGTGTGGGCTCTATCCTAGAACTCGACCATGGTGGGAGGTTGGCCCATGCTCGCCCGCATGTAAATACATTAATATAACATTTATTTAGTATAGATCTCGACAATATTAAACTAAACAGCTAAATATGAATACATACCGACTTAACCTCCTCAAATGACTGTGAGCCAGTAGTATGTACGATTCTGAGACTATCTGGGTTGATGATCTCGTATTGATGTAGGACAGATTTAAGATGAAGAATTAATGAAAAATTACCTAGGATTTAAACTCCACGTTTAAACCACTAGGATCTTCCAAGTGTATCAACTCCACCTATCAACACCAAGATGAATAAAATACCTCTACGGTATGAATAAAATAATCAATTTCAATATCAATAATCTGTAGTCTAAATGAATTGTGGGGATTACATCACTATTTAAAAAGACTTAAAATCGAAATAATAAAAGTATTAAACGACTAAAATACCCTTATTAATAATTTCTAATCACTAATTAATGTCCTAAATTCCCACTAATAAATAAAATACATAAACCACAACAACTATTATATTAAACATAATAAAAACTCCAAATAATAAATAAATCTCTTCTTTGTTCTTGACTTGGAGTCCCCATCACCGTATCGTAGTCCTGGGCTAGTCTACAACTGCTCGGGCGGTCCTCTGTACGTACACATGATCTCGTATATGCTCACAAGCATCGATCTTCTCATACCTCAGATTCAACCCCTTTATTATCTTCTTCACTTCATAGTAATTCGCGGGCATAGTATGATCCTTAGGTAAGTACTCGCTGATATGAGCAATCAAATCGTCGAAACCTCTCTCACTGCAGTAATGCTCATTCTTGAAGTGTACAAGCTTCGTCACTGTAGATAGCCCGGTGTGCTTAACATTTATAGGATACAATGGGACCCCCGATTCAGATAACATCTTTGTAAAAGACAGTAACTGTATCATTTGGCTGTTGCTGAGCATTGCTTTACGGATGCTCGTTTTCAGCCAGTCAATATTGTTAGGGCCATAAGCATAGACCAATATCTCCACATCATCATAGTTATTGGCGTATGAATCCCTAGGTTGGTCTACACCGTCGGTCAGTTCTCTCAACCCAGTTGATTCCCTGTGATGAATCATACGGAATACCCATTCACAAACCCACGTGAATATAAGTGGATTTAATTTCGTCGGCTTTCTTCTGGATCAGGTTTTTACACTTGAGACACGGGCATCTCATCACCATGTTCTATTGTTTTGTTCAAAAAATTGGACACCCCATCATGGTACACATCAACTAATCCCCCTTTCCATTAAACGGTATCCTACGGTACATCCAACTTCGGTCGGCTGACATCTTTAATTGAACAAAAGACACAATCAGAATAGGGATATTCATGTATGTGGTCCATGCATGAATATCCCGTTCCTGGATGCGTCTTTTCATTAGTGCCAACACCTTGAGCACGTTTTCTTCTGTTTCAAGAAAATTTCGGCAGCAACTCTCTATGGTCTCCAAGTACACGAAATAGACTAAGATACCTTAATCTAAGTATGCACTCGAAGAACATGTAGATATATCAGTCGAAAAATCTTTAAAAAAAACGTACTCAAAGCATTGACATTGGCCTAAGTGAGAGACATAACATCCAGTAACAGTTCCAGACTAGGGACTATTCGACATTCACTCCTAATGAGTGAATGTCAAACGGGTTTTTAAGCTCCAAACTATAATACATGCACATGTATTCAGCTTATTTTAATTGTGAAAAACTGAGCAAATGCTACTTAGTTTATTTTACCAATGCGAAACTAAGTAAACGCTACTCAGTTTATGAGAAAATGCTACTAAGTAAATGCTAGTCAGTTTTTTAATCGTGGAAAACTAAGCAAATGCTACTTAGTTTATTTTACCAATGAGAAACTAAATAAATGCTACTCAATTTATGAGAAAATGTTACCAAGTAAAGGTTACTAGGTAAATGCTAGTCAGTTTTTAATTGTGAAAAAGTAAGCAAATGCTACTTAGTTTATTTTACCAATGAAAAACTAAGTAAATGCTACTCAGTTTAGTAAATGCTGCTAAGTAAACTAAGTTTATTTTATAGTTTGTTTTTATTTTATGTAGTAATGGAACCAAGTAAAAGCTACTTAGTTGATTATATTATATTATTTCCAATGATTTGAATTAATTTAATATACTGTAATTTCTTTTAATTTAATTTAATTTATCTAATTACTTTAATTTATTTTATTTCATTTTGTTTATTTGTATTATATTATATTATATTAGAATATTTAATTTAATTTAATTTAATTATATTATATTAAATTATTTTTTATAATTTAATTAATTTATTTTTTTATTATATTATATTATTTTATTTAATTTAGTTCAATTAAATTAATTTAGTTTTTAAAATTTATTTTATTTATATCTTATCTTATTATATTAAATTTAATTAAATTTATTTTAATTTATTTATTTTGTACTATATTATATTATATTATTTTTTTATTAAGTAGTGTAAGACTAAGTACGTGCTCCTTAGTTCATTTCATTTTAGTTTATTAGTAGGTAGGAAACTAAGTAAATGCTACTTAGTTTATTTTAGTATTTGGAAACTAAGTGTAATACATTAAAAAAATAAAGAAGGGTCCACATATGTTGCAATAGCAGAATTCTGACAGAAATTATATATGTCGGGAATTCCGTCTGAAATAGCAAATATGACAATATGAAGACATAAGGCAGTCCATATATATAGCAAGAATAAGGAAAGATGAAGACAAAAAATGCAAGAAATTGGGTTGGAAATTTCGTCTAGAAAAAACCTACCACGCCCACAATACCAATACTAATACCAATCAATCAACAAATCCAATGAACAACCAACAAGTGTATATAATTCAACAAGTGTATTTACTCAAATCTGAAAAATAGACAGTAACATGAATCTCCAAACATTCAAATTATACTAACATGAACACCTAACAAATTCACTGACAGATTCACTAACATGAAATAACAGATTCAAATTACTAACAATAACATGAACAAGCTCCAAATCAAACAATGAAGTGTTTTATCAAAACTCGAAACAAAACAACTGAAAAAATTCCTTCAATCCGTTGTTCAGGGTCCCAACAAAACTCATGCAAATACAAAATTTATTGCTAATTGTATGCTTATTTGGTTAACACCTAATAACAATAGGTGCCTTTATACATCCAAAACAATATAGCAATGAATAATTTCTTCAATTTGGGGCTTAAAAAAATTAGGATTTCTTAACCCTAACTACAAAAACAAGTAACACCTAACCTTTAAATTGAACGTAGGAAGAACACAATAGCTAGAGGCTCGGAACAGTCGTCGCCGCGCACCACCAATCTGGGGTAAATCTGAAAATCTTAAGGTTTATCTATGGAGAAAAATTGGGAGTTTAAAGCTAGATTAAGGCATAAAAATAGATGAAAAGAGGAGATGAGAAGATATAATTAGGGCTTAAATGATTGTAGGAGGTTAAGGTGATGAACAATTGCCGCCGTTGAGAGTAGTGAGAACAGTTGCCGCTGTTGAGAGTAGTGAGAACAGTTCCATCGAGCATAGCCTAAATTCGATAGAATTAGGTTTGACGGAATATTCCGTCGAAAATATACTAATTCCGAGGGAATTAATTTCGTCGAACATAATTCCGTCGGAATTAGTCTTTTTTCTTGTAGTGTAAGCATCTCATGACTTTTAAAATTGTATTAGACAAATTTAGCGACTATTGTGAGAGTATTATGTATGACCATGATGTACACCTGGATACATCTATGTTACTCCATGCGTACCTTTTTTCAAAATTTGCTAATAGTAAAGATACATTTTTGTGACATGTATACTAAAAATAATAAGTTGTTAGTTTAGTAGTGTGGTATGAAAGTGAAATTATGGTATCAAACTTGAGGACATTGTGTCATTCTTTACTTCTATCACTAAAGTGGACTTTTTTGTCGGGGAAAAAATAAGACAAATTCTACTCTTTTTGTAAAATGGAGAGAGGAATGTTACGAGGGAGCTGCCGTATTTATTTGACTTCTATTTTACTTGGTAAAGCATGGATTGAGAGAAATTTACTTTTGTCTCTTCAATTAATTTTCACCTTTACGAATCATGTCAGTTTTTATAGGTTATACTGTGGCTTTAGAGTTTTAATGGATGTTCGCATATCATTGGTAGTTCTAATGTATAAATTCATAAGCATTCATGAGACGTGCATTTAAATATGTAATATACAGGGCATTTATTACTTGATCTAGTATCATTAGTTTTAACTCTTTGGGTCTCTAAACAATTCATTGTCTACCAGCCATTATATACACTCATTAAATCTTATCTAACCCATCTTGTTTATTTGTTTGTACAGGGCATTTATTGCTTGATCGTGGATTTCTTGTTCCTGATGATGTTTACGAGGTAAGAAGCTCCAACAATACCTCTCCCTTCCGAATGCTGCTGGGGCTGTGGGCAGTCCCTAACACTTTTTGATGTTTATGGGGAGTTATACAGTCACTTTTTGTAATTGATAATATGCTTGCTAAGACCGTAATCTATTGAGTACACTAACGTTATGTGTTATACTGTTTCTTTTGTGTGCGCGCATTCCGCCTATCCTCCTCCCCTTTCTTTAATTTTAGGCAAAACTAATGAATTAGCCACCGTAGTTGGTACGTTTTACTGATTACACCATCGAACTTTTAATTTTTCAAATTACCCCAGTAAACTAATTAAAATAATGAAATTGGACCATTCTATTACAAAAATTAAATGGACGTTAAGCTTTTTCCTACATGGCAAAAAATAAGGAAATAAAATCATTAATTATGTGGCAAAAAATAATTGAATATAATTAAAACAAAAGAAGAAAACCTACCCCCTTCTTTCCCTGAATTTCTCCTTTCTGAACACGAGCAAGGAGGGAAAAATGGATGGATATATTTACAAAAAATTACAAGTCCAAAACATCATTATATAATCACAATTCTCCCTTTTCATCTTTCAAAGCTCTATCAATGGAGTTTAAATTTGAAATCTTCATACCAAAATGCAAGTTCTCTCACCAATTTCACGCTACAGATCCTCATCTGAAATTCAAGAAGAGCTATGAATAGTAGTGTTAATCTCCAGTAAGGAACAACACCATGAGCAATGGTACCCCGAATAATGGCAAATTTTCTCAAGAATCATAGTGCTACTCTCCGAGAAAGTCACTTTTCTATACTCTGCTTTAGGAAAACTCCCCGAAACACATCAAATCAAGATATTTGGGCAGATCAGTATGAGAAAAAGAGGAAAAATACTTTCATGTTGAGAGTTTAATTCCCAGATTTATAAGTGGAATGGATTCATCTCTAAAATAGAAGCACTTGGCCCAAAATATTAATTTTTTTTATATTTAAACTCATGGAAGCATCTCTGTTTAGTCCAGATCTGTTCCATCTTTGGTATTCTTTAGCGAAATAGATTACATCTTATGATATCTCGTTGATTGAAAGATTTTGATATCTTATTTGCACAATTTGGAGTAAAGATAAGAGAGTTATGGCTCTTAACCCATTTAGTAAGTGTTCGGGTTGGGTTTTAACTAGCTAGAGGTTGAAGATGACAACCTTTTTGGGTCTTTAAATTTTTTTTGATTATTTTCTTCTTAAATAACATACTTGTCTCTCTTTTTTTCCACGCCATTTCTTTAATTTTTTGTTTTTTACACAGTCACGAAGGAATTTCCACATTAGTATATATATTTCCTTTTAACTTTATTTCTTTGCTACCGTGTTGGAAAAAACGGAAGCAATTTAACGTCCATCCAATTTTTTGTAACGCAATGGTCCAATTTAACTATTTTAATTATTTTACTGAGGTAATTTGAAAAATTAAAAGTTCGATGGTATAATCAGTAAACGTACCAACTACAGTGGCTAATTCATTCGTTTTGCCTTTATTTTTACTTATCAACCTGAATAGGTGAAAATTTTACATCCTTCTCGATACTATATTTTTATTTTTTCCCCAGGTCAAGTGATTGAAATATAAAATATATTCTTATTTTCTCTCCTCCCATTTTTTCAATGTGATATGCATGTAATATTAATGTTCGAGTGTATTTATGTGTATATGTATTTGTTAATTTCGTTTCCCTACCATAGACCATAGTGTAGGCATAAAAAGACTTTATATTTCTTCCTTATACATAGATCTCTATTTCTTTTAACTGTTTCATAATGGTTAGGCTTCTCGTTCGACTATCCTGCATTTTACATAGTGAGGTAAAATCATATATTGTATCTTGTATTGGAGAAAATAAATATGAACAGTTAAAAAGAGATGATTGTGTAAAACAGGAATTGACGATCTTGTAATGTATATTTAATCAGGACCAGAGAAAAGGTACATAGGTACTGTTGTGAATCAAGATACTGAAAAGTGAAAACATGCAAATAACTAGGGGGTGTTTGTTTAAAGTTGAATGGAGCTGAATGGTTGAATCGATCAGCCATTCAGTGCGTTTGTTTTGAATAAAAATCGTCTGAATGACTTGAATAGGTCATATTTTTGGGCTGAATGGTCAAGTGTAATTTTTTTAACTGAATGACTGCTGAATGAAGTATTTTATATATATACACATATATTTACAATATTAACTATTATATCAAGTAAAATTAAATAAATTTATAACAATTTTAAATTTTTTCAGAGGGATAAAATAATAAAAATTTGTACTTCAGATGTTTCAGACATGTCAGTTATCAAACAACTTTTTTCATTCAGTATTTAGAATTCTACTTCATTCAGATTACTTAAACATTCAAAACTATTTCATTCAGTTTTATCAAACACCCCCCGAGTCTAAATGATCAATGACTTGAGGGTAGATCAGGGACAAAACTAGGATTTGTTTTTAGGGGGGCCAAAAATTTTTTTAATGACATAATATATATTCAAAAAAAGGATACGCAGAAAGAATGCATCGATATGGACTGTAATTGATGTAAGTTCGTCGAACTTTATCACACCACGACATTTTCATATTTTGATACGTTTCCATGATCACGCTCCAAATAATTAATATCTCATTTTTTACCTTCAATTCTTGGTGATTTTAGAGAACGCTGTTCTTATTCAAAGGTAGGCAGAGATGTTTGAACATTAGGCTCAGGGATAAGCAGATATGTGTCAACATGATTTGATTGTTTTTTCTTGAAAAATGAATCAATAGTATGTGATTTTCCCATGATTCTAAAGCAAAAAATAAAAAAATTCAATTAACTACACTGCAAGAATGAGTTAATCAATATTATTGGACCATTTATTGAACTTTTTAATAATAAAATTTTCATAAATTTGCAATCAAATAAGTAAGGTTTTAGTTGGTTACCGGAAAACAAATTGAATATGCAATTGGAATTAACATATACAATATTATGATCACTCATTAAACTTTTAAAAATTAAAATATCAAGTTTCATAAAATAAACAAAGAATAAAAAAAATTAAATAAGGGTTTAAGTTGGTTACTTGGATATAAATGTATCATTCAATTGGAATAACACATACAATATTATGCTCCAATTAGACAAACTTACAATTATAATGAATTTAAATTTTTTTTTACTGAATTTCTACTTGGATATAAATGTATCATTTTTTTTTTTTACTGAATTTCTACTTCTTAACTAGTCGTCATTCTTTGATTATAATTATGTTTTTATCTTTCTAACAAATTAGTTAAAAATTATTATGCATAGTATATCCTTATAAGGGTTTTAATTGTTTTATGTTTGATGTTATATATGTTAAATTGGACCTGAATTTGCCTATTCTAATATTATTTTAATTTACATATGTATTCTGCAAGTTTTTTATTTTAATGTTTAGTACTCTGGGAGTGAGGATTTGTGTTAAACATTTGGACTAATTTGGTATTATCTAATTTCTACTGCAATGATTATCAGAGCTTCGATCAAAAGAAGAATGGAAGATTCCGACTTGATGATTTTATATCCCTTTGTATATTACTTCCTAGCTTAATTTCAACCAAATGATTCACAGACATGCATGCACAATAACATGCAGAAACAAAAGCACACATACTAGCACAAATTCACTCCCTTCATTCTTGGTGTCTGACGTTAGGCAGAAACTATTAAACATGGTATTTTGCATGTTTCGTGCATCAAATTTTAACAGTGCTACGGTGCAGATTATTTATTCTCTTCTCATCTTGTATTTCTTAGGAACCTGTTTAATTCATTTGGTACAAGCAAGCAAGGCAGGGTGACTCTCGACCTCAATCAATTTATTTATTGCAGTGAGTTTACTGACTTTTCTATCACTATGTTATTAACCTGCATCCTTTTGAAGTCTTCCACTTTGTATGCATCAGTATAAACATTAAATGTACCCTAAAAATAGAAATGTGCTACGCATATTATGACTCCTAGCAGATAGCTTGATGCTGACGAACCGACTGGTCAAAGAATAAGAATTCTTTTAGAAGTCTTGTTATGTATTGCGATAAATTTTTGTCGAATTACAATTGTGAAACATATCAATATATTACGTATCTCTCCAAAAGAGCTGGTAATCAAAAAGTTGGATAATGCATATCATTTTCCTTTCTTTAGTCGTCTACCTAGGTAGCAAATGTAAATTTGGTGTCAACCAAACTGGGGCAGACTCGAGTGGAAGCTTAAAACTTGGCAGATATCGTTTAATCGTCCCATCGTCTAGGTTGAACACTCCGGCTTCACGTGAGACTTGCAGAGAATTGTCAGGATCAGGGCAAAACGGGGTTGAAGCAAAATAAATGCAATTTTCTTTTCGGAACTCGCGACCACCAAAATTTCGAGTAGGAATGGAAAGAGAGTTATGCTTTGAGTGAAATAGCACTTGGTCACCCAAACTCGTTAACTTATGCATCATCTCCGGACTGTGGATATCAACCTTGAATATTTCAAATCCCGTAGTTTGATAATATTGAATACCATAATTGTCATCGAAATCATAATTGTCATCGAGATCATAATTGTCATCTTCATTTTCTTCCATAAAGAAATCTATGTTTTGTCGAGCTATCAGCAACTCTCCTTGGGCCGACTGTAACAAGGAGCAGAGTGAAACAATGTTCTTACCAATCACAAATCCTCCTGGTTGGATTTCGTAGCAAGGGAGTTTATCCTGATTGAAATTGAAAACATGTTTGATTGATTTGATCATGACTTGGCAGTTATTTGTTAAAACGATGGTGTGAGTCTCTACAACACTACTATCTCTCTCCTCCAAATCTACAGTGTATAGTAAGTTGCTAATGAATAATATATCAGTGTACTGTTTACCATCAATGTTTTCTTTGAAGATGATCCACCTTGTGTTGCCAAGTGTGCAGAATGCTAAATCTCTTTGGAAATTGCACAGTATTGCTACTACTATATGTTGTTCTGCACTACCATTCACAAATGATACGTCAATCCGGTTGATAAAAAAGAAGTTGTGTTCCTCACTGAGATATTCTTGGAAACATGGGATTGTAGTCAAGGGAGGAAGTTCGAGTAGACCTCCAGAAAGCGGATTCCATAGAAAAAGCTGAGATTTGAAATCTGATCCCGTGGTAATTGCCAGCCAACCTCTGATACATCCGAAGCAATACAACTTTTCCATACATCCTCCTCCTCCGAAAGCTCTCTCAGGCAATTCAAGATTATAGAATCTGCCTTCAGACATGCTATAGAAGCTAAACAACCGAGGGTTATCTATTGTTGCTGCTGCTGCAGGCCCTTCGCCGCGAGGGAACAGTAGCCAAGGAATCTCTCCAGGAAGTGCCCCAGCCCCAGCCCCAGCCCCAGCCCCAGCCCCGCCGTTGATCATCAAGTTTTTGTTATCCATGAGAAGAGCAGATCTCCAAGACTTGCAGACTCTGCTCATGCGGATGCGATCGGTTAGGCTCAAGTGCATGACGATGGCTTCCATGATATCTCCCTGAAGTTGATGCTGCCAAAAACTGCTCATGACCTGATCATCCGTAGCCATAGCCGTAGCCGTAGCAGTATTCTCTTTGGTCAAAGGTAAAGAAGGTGGAGGAGGTGGTGGTGGTGGTAGTACTTGTATGTGAATTGGACTAGTATTAACTGACTTGAGGAGAGCAGAAGAGTAGTGGGAGGAGGAGGAGCAATGACGAACAAGTGAAAGGAACTCCCCCATGTTTGTGCAGGCATGGAACATTGATTCCATCATTCTTAATTTGCATGCAATATTCATCCTCCCTCCTATCACTTGGTTGAATATATATATTTATATATATATATATATATATATATATATATATATATATATATTAAGCTTCCGAAAGAAATCAGATTACTATTTGGATTTTGGATCTTCTTTATGAATTCCTAACCAATCTCTGATGAAACTCTCTCTCTATCCATTAAGATATCTCAACTAGTTTCCAAATACAAGCCCAACTAGATCTCCTTCACCGCCTAAACTTGCTTTTTGTATTAGAGGTTGGTTGAGTTTCTACTCATTTGAATAGGAAAGAATTCTTTTTTATTCCTCATAGATATAGGAATATTTTTAAATTTAGATAGTATTTAATTAATATAAATTTAGATAATACTATTTTACTATCAAAAGTAGGGTCCACTAGTTGAATAAAGAAACACAAGTACTTATGTTGGGTTCATTATGACCTATGGGTAATCTTGAAATTTATTTTAAATTTAATTTTTTTTATATGCTTAAAAAAAGTCTTTCAAACCAACATTCTTTCGAGGACTGAGAGAATATATAATTATAAACACAAACTTAGTTTTACAAATTTTTGATTCAATTTTTTTTCTTTTCTATGCAAATTAATACAAGTACTATCCTATTTTGTAACCATTACACATTTTTTTTTGTTCAACTTTTATCTTTTCTATCAAAATTAGTATAAATTTTATTCAAATTTGTAACAATTAAATACCACTCAAATTTCTACAATATTCAAAGGGAACCTCGACATATTAGGATAAAGAAATTGTCTATTCGGTTATAATTAAATGCCGAATTTAGTATAATTTTAATATCCGAATAATCGAATAAAACCAAATATACTATTCGGTTATTTCGGTATATAACCGAAATCAAAACCTATCTTTATCAAACAAAAAAATTCATTTCAAATTTCTTTCCAAGCAAATATTTAAGCATAATCCACAACCATAATCATTCATAAGCTAGTTTAATGATTTCAAATTAACAAAACATAAGTAGGTAATCCATAGGACAAAGTCTAATTAATGTCAAACTCATAATATTAATTAAGGCATTTAGCAGGACCAGCACTAGCAGTTTGCAGGCAGAATTGACTTTCAACAGAACAACAGCAGGCAACAGCAACATGCAACAGCAGTCAGCAGCACCCAGCATAACATACCCCTGCACATTTTAATTAAACTTTAAATGACCATGGGAAAATAATACCTCAAACAAGCATAATAATAACACCAATTAAGGGGATACTGACCAAAACCACTCTCAAATTTGTAATTTAACAAAAAGAAAAGAATGGAAATCTTCGCAGGCAACTCAAAGGCTGACCCTTTGCAGGCTCAGAATTGTAGTACAAGAATCTGTGTGTTTTGGTCCTGCTAAAAACACTCATTTATATAAACAGTTAATTACTAGTACAACTGATAAGAGGTAATCCACTTATAAAAGAAAATAAATCCACATCAAGCAACAAATTTTGCCTAATCGTTACGGTGGCTAATTGATTATCTGGCTAATCAAATATAATGACGAGCAGGCCCCGATTAAATAATGCTAGTTCCAAATAACCAAAATAGGATGAGTCAAAGTGAGATACTACCAAAACTTCCTTTAAAAGAATCATAACGCACAAGCTCGCTAGTGAAATAATCAATGTATCCGAATAGAATTTCAAGTCAAACATCTTCAAATTATCATCTATAGATCAAGTAAGAATTAGTATAGCCATGTCCTCATGGAAAACCATCTAAATATAAGTGTAACCACCATGGATACAAATGAATTAATGATGCCAAAATATAAGTGTAACAAGTATCTTCTTACCTTAGCAGACTTATTAAATCCACTGATGGCTTGAGAGTCTGAGACCGAAGGGCTACGCATAATTAAAAAAATTTATTTTGTTTTATTATATTTATGGAGAGTAATTATAAAAAATTTATTTTATTTTATTATATTATATTTATGGAGAGTGCGAGTTATAATGTATGTGTGACAACTAGTTAATCTAACTTGATCCAAAATGACATTGGACTTATTTTAAATATTTGGACTTCTAATTTCTAAAAAATTGGACAAATGAATTTGATAATACTTCATAGTCCATCCACACCGAAAATTCATAAATGTGAATTAATTTATTCAACCCTTCCTCCACCCGAAAATTCACAAACGTGAATTAATGTAAGTTATTAATGAATGTAAGTTATTAATATAACGCCCCTACACCCAGGTCTATCTTCAAAATCGGAAATTGGTGCGTTTCATCCAAAACATCTTATTACATCATAAGAATAAACATAATATCCTTACAAAAATAATGCGGAATCTTACATTCTACTCTCATGTACGAAGACCTTAACCAATACATAGTCTAATATTACTTTACAATATTACAACAGTACTAATTATTACAATTAATACACAAATTTTATAACTTTAGCTTCTTCTTCTCTTCGACGATACCAAATTCTTCGGTATGCTCTGGCTTAGATGCAATTATATTAGAATTTGCAAGAGTGAGCATTTAATTGCCCAACAATTCATAACAATTGAATAAACAACAAAATCAAGAATCATATCATAATTCTTTGAAAATTTCATTAACTAACAGTAGTTATGAAGCAACTTGAATAAATAGGAATTAAATTAGATTTCTATCATTTAACACCTCCATTACCATTTTAAAAGAAAACACTCTCTAATCCTTTTATTAAAAGGTTCATCTAGACTTTTGGCTTTTCTTCTACTCATGAAGGTTGAACAATATTTTCTAACTGTAAACTTACATACCACCAACATCATATGTAAGTGATCATAAACACCTAAGACCATCTATCTTTTCATATTTATTAAGAACAATATTCTCTTATAACGCTTCTAGGACTCAACTCATCCTACACAAATACATCTGTGAAAAGAATCATCTTCTCAACATATAAGAACAGCACAACACAAGTGTTTAACAGTTGTCAATGTAGTGAACTAAGTGGCTCTCCACCTAAGAACTAATGAATTAGTTTATCGTCTCATCTACACTGTCTCGATAGTGAGCTAGATCTGTTTCCTAACTTAGCTTAAACCTCTGTCCATACAAAGGAGTTGTTCTACTCAATTACTACACATCAACGATTAAAAAACATGTGACTGTACTTACAACTTAAACCTAGTTAACATCGTAACATTTGTCTAACCAAAGTAATTAGCCTCGACATACTTCTTAACACCATTCGCTAACACAAGAAACTTACAATTTTGAACAGTTCCGTTTTTAGAACTTTTCTTCTTAAGTTTGCGCGTAAGTGCGAATTTTGGTTAGATACAATCTTCCGTATAACCGTCAACAACCACGTTATTGCATAGAGTGCAATCTTATCCCTAATTGCTCATCTAGCATACTTAGAAAATATAGCAATATCTTTCTCATATAACACACATTCTTGTACAGAGTGCAAGACAACACCATCTTATGTCCAAATTATTTGATTGGCACAAACACATTTTCATGCTTCCTAGAATTATCACCTATAATTTCTACAATAATATGTATTCTATTTAGAATAGTTCAACGAATGAGTTAAGTTGAATCAAATGGCTAACAGCTCTTTCCACAAATCATACAATGAATTGCATATAACAAATGAAATTCCACATTTTAAGTACATGCGTTGCACCAAAAAAGAGAGAGTACAAGATCATACAATATTTGCATTCAATTCAACATTGTGAATGAAGTTATAAAACTTGCTTAATATCACAAATTAAACAAAAGTTAGAAACCAGCGTTATTTAATTTACTGCATACTTTACTCGTCTTTCAAATGTCCGGCACATTTAATTAATAATAAAATCCAATTAGTCACATAAAGACTATATATTGGTTTACGCTACATTGTTACTCATTTTATATTGTTCGCATTTTATAATTTAAGTAACGCGACCCCCCTTCAAAAACTTCCCACGGCATCGCGGCGTTTGGGGACGCCTCGACTCTCTTAACGACCCCCTACGGTGGCCTATATTCATTATTATTCATTGGGCTATACACTTCTGTCCATCGAAGTATGACCCATTTTACACTTATGATCCTAATGCTTAAAATTTTACATTAGCATACTCCAAGTACACTTAAGTAAACAAAAGTAACCCCAAAATTTTTTTCAGCCAAAAAATACGCCTGAATGCTGACGTAGCACTGAAAATGAGTATTTTTATAATTTTCAACGTATTTCACTATATTTTACCATTGAAAAAATAATGCATACATATCTTTTACATATTTATTATATATCAGAGGGTAAATATGTCAAAACACTATACAAATTAAAATACAAAATCAAAATCAAATATTATCAATATTAAAATATACAAATTAGAAATAAAATACAAACAAACTAATTATTATTTTAAAAAAACTAATTCAAATTCCAAATATATAAATAAAAAATTTATAAATTAATTATGATTTATAAATTTGAAAATTACAATTATTATTATTTATATAATTAAATAACTAGATCAAGGTTTAATTATAAGATAAACAAATATTAGAAAAAGATTTAAACACTTAAATATATCAAATTATTTGTTAATTAAAAGAAATCAAAGAACTTCAAAGCTTCATTCCCAAACTAGATATGCGGATAGAAACAAACTCAAATTTTAATTCAAACCAAACTCTAAAACTAACTGAAATCAAGGAACACAAACTCCGGCACAGACCCCCAAGAAATCCGGCCAAGGGGCGTAACACCAAATCTGAACATGTACCAAGATAAACATTAAACAAACATGAATCCAGATCTGAGAGCATGGACCAACACCATAAATTCCGGCAAGAACACCCCAGAATATGCGGAATTGATCCAAAAGATACACCAAAATTGACCAACAGAGGAACAAATTAACACAAAAATAGATCAATAAATGGAAAAGGCAGACCATCATAAACCAAAATTGTGACGCCCCCAAAATAGGTCCAATACACAACCCATTGTGAGTCACCAAATACATGGTACAAAATCCAAATACAAATCTTATTACATTAAACTGTCGTGCAAAATACGACCACACAAACTGTAAGCTTCCATACAGATATTATGTCGTATATAATACGAAAATATCAACACTCAAATTAAGTCCTCATTGCAATTATTATCACAATATTTTACAAAATAGTGAGGACTACTATATCACTATCTCGGACCATCACTCTATTCCCCGACTAGTCCCAGCTATATTCTCATTTCCTGTAGAAAATAATGAAAGAAAAGGATGAGCTCAACTAGCCCAGTAAATAATATTATGACTAAGATAATGTAGAACAAATTATCCTTAGTCCTCAACAGGGAAAAATATGATAGAATACAATAGACAACAAGTTTTAGATCAACAACTGCAGCAAAAATATCAATCCATTAGAAGAGTCAAGTAGAGCATGATGTCTACTATCTTCTATGATTTAAAAGTCCATCATCAATATTTCATCCCTGTAACATCAATAAATATTTTAAATCAATAATTTATCTTTGCACACGGGCCAAAGATATTCCTTTGTATCACTAGTGGTCATGATCATGCCAAACACCTGTTCATCTTTGCATTACGAACCAAAGATATTTATCAACCAACAGTTTATCTTTGCACTACGGGCCAAATATATTCATCAATCAACACTTCATCTTTGCACTGCAGGCCAAAGATAACTTTCACCACAATTTAAGACGGAGTGTAAGACCCTAACTTTTATGAATAAAAAATTGAATTTCCTCTATATATTATTTTGAAATAGTCAGGGGTTAATTTGATAATGTGGAATGTTATGGGTAAAATGCACAAATATTTTAAATAAGCAAGTGGTTATAAAATATTCATTGTTGTCGAAGAATATTCGTTTGGTCATGGAATATTCTTGCTGTCGGGAAATATTCGTACGACGGCGTAGCCATTTGTGAGCCCATAACGGAAAACTGTCGGATGAAGAAAACGACAAGAATAAATTTTTTATAAATAACGACCTAGTTGTTACCGTTAACACTGTTGGAATATCCGGTGGATAAAGTAAAGTAATACGTGTTGTTGCACAGTAGTAATACGCGTTATTTTATTAAATTTTCTGTTTTGGCGTTCTAAGCATTTTTCTATAAATAGGGTGCTTAGTTAGAATTTGAAAATCACACCAAAATCAGAAGTTTTTTCTCTCTATAATATCGAGCGTTTTTTTGTGAGTATTCCGATACTTTGAGTGTTACTATTCAGTGCAAGTTTTCTTCAGTATTATATCCGATATTCCAGTTCGAAGTACTGTTCTTTTGAGGTAAGTGATGTTAGTTTCTTTCGTAAATGATGTTATTCTTTTCAATATCATTATACCAAAATATTGGCATGAATTTTATTATGAAATTCTTACTTTTTCTCTCGGGGTTACTATTCACGTATACAGCACTATTCACGTATATGGCACTATTCACGAAAAAATTAAATTTTCTTCTATTTGTCCAAGTTGGTTATTATGGGTTCTATCTTTGATTGGATTCAAGTTTTGAGCTTTATTCTTGAATTTTGCTCCACAAAGTATTATTAAAGAGTATTTTTGAACTTGGATAAAATAAGTTTCGAATTCCTAATTTTTGTCCTTTATCTCACTAGATTCGTTCTTTAAAATATTTTTCATCATCCTCAGTCCTAAATAATGATATAACTGAATATCTTTGGCCTATAGTGCAAAGATGGATGATTATTTGATGAATATCTTTGGCCTGTAGTGCAAAGATGAATGATTACCTGATGAATATCTTTGGCCCGTAGCGCAAAGATGAATATTTGATTCAAGATATATATTGATTGATGTTACAGGGATAAAATATTAATGATGGACTTTTAAATCATAGAAGATAGTAGACTTCATTCTCTACGCAACTCTTCTAATGAATTGATATTTTCGCTGTAGTTGTTGATCTAAAACTTGTTGTCCATAATATTTTATCTGAATTGTTGAAGACTAACGATAAATTATTCTTTATTATCTTAGTCATAATATTCTTTATTGGTCTAGTTGAGCTCACCCTTTTCATCTATTGTCCTTTTCAGGAAATGAGAATGTCGCAGGAACTAGTCGGGGGACAGAGTGATGGTCCGAGTTAGAGCAGTAGTAGTCCTCACTATTTCTAATAAATAGTGTGATAATAATTGTAATGAGGACTTAGTTTGAATGTTAATATTTTTTACATATTTGTAGTGACACTCACAGTTGTGTGGTTGTATTTTGCACGACCGTGTGATATAAAAGATTGTATTTGGATTCTGTACCATGTATTTGGCGACTCAGAATGGGTTGGGTTGACTCGACCTATTCTGGGGGCGTCACAGTTGGTATCAAAGCTTAGGGATATGGTCTCTGGCGGAGATCGAAAAATAGAGCTAGGAGGGAAGAGACGAGTAAATCCTTCACTAGTATGTCCTACCTAAGCTTATGTGGTATTTAATTGGTCAGTCGGAGCATAGGGTTAATATGTGATATGTTAATTTGTTTAATTAACCCTTGTTTTATGACAGTATTTGAGAATGGCAGCTGAGAATGTTAACAATGGAGTGAATGAGACCGTGGAGACACCTTTAATCACCAACCAGGAGAACATACAATAGGAAGACGATGTTCATCCTGAAAACAACACTGATTAGACGATAAACGATGAGATGTTTAGAAGCATTTTGCAGTTCATGCAAAACCAGACGAGGGAGACTCGTGTGCAAAATACAGGTGGAGATAATAACAACACGCGAATTGTCACTGCCAAGCAGTTCAAAGAGTTGGGACCACCAGAGTTTTAGGGAAAGCCAAATCCAATCAAGGCAAAGACGTGGGTTAAGCAAATTACCAAGATATTTGATGTCTTGGGATGCACGGAGGAACAGAAGGTTCCATTCGCCACCTTTATGTTCCGTGGAGAGACAGATTACTGGTGGGAGTCTGTGAAGCGTACCTAGCCTGCCGCACTCAAGATATCTTGGGAAGCGTTCCAGAAACTGTTCAATGACAAGTACTTTCCTAAAAGTATTCGTCATATAAAGGAGGTAGAGTTTATCAGACTAGAACAAAATAACATGACTGTGTCCCAGTACGAGGCTAAGTTCGCGGAGTTATCCAGGTTTGCACCTCATTTGGTAGAGGATGAAGAACGTATGACGCGGATGTTTCTGAGAGGTTTAAAACCCGAAATACATCAATACCTCATTTCTCACAAATTTTTTTTATATTCAGATGTAGTAAACAGGGCTCAGTTATTAGAACGAGATAATGAATATGTTCAACCAAGGGACCACAACCAGGGTCATACCGGTGGCAGCAGTCATAGGAGCAATGACAACCAGCGAGGAGGAAAGTATGACAGAAGCGGTAACCACTCCGGTGGTAATCGTAGCCATGATAGTAGAAAAAGTGAATCGGGAGGAGATTTCAAAAAGATAAGGTACAACAATGAGAACGTGAAGACGTCGACAGCAGCACCAGCATCAACTGTTTCTAGGGGAGGAGAACGACCACCGGTCATATGCTATAAATGCGGGAAAGAGGGACACATCAGCCCAAACTGCCCACAACAATTCAAAGCATGCTATAACTGTGGAAAAGAAGGACATATAGCTCGAGATTGTCCTGTAGCAAAACCAAGTCCAGTGGGGATGGTGATTCCAAAGACGATTTTGGACAAGTCAAATTCGGTGGTTTCTGGAAGAGCGTTTGTCGTAACAGCCCAAAACGCGAGGAACCTACACGAGGTGATTACGGATAAGCTAATCATAAACTCTTGCGAAGTTTACACCTTGTTAGATACCGGTGCTACCCATTCTTTTATTTCACATGCTTGTGCTCAACAATTA
Source organism: Panax stipuleanatus (assembly GCA_020205555.1). Lineage (NCBI taxonomy): Eukaryota > Viridiplantae > Streptophyta > Magnoliopsida > Apiales > Araliaceae > Panax > Panax stipuleanatus. The sequence goes on from CM035115.1 coordinate 151,161,638, forward strand.
AATTTGACACCTGAGAAGTTAGACTTTGACTTATCTGTTGAAACTCCGTTAGGAGAAACCTTCGTTACATCTACAGTTTATAAATCTTGCTTGATTCAGATTGGTACCCTTACTTTACTTGTTGATCTTATATCTTTGAAAATACTTGCATTTGACGTGATTTTAGGAATTGACTGATTAACCACTTACCATGCCAAAATTGATTGTTTTCGTAAGGTTGTTAGTTTTTATATTCCTAACCAACCTGTTGTGCGAATCCAAACAACCAAACCACTAAAATAAGTCAATGTCATTTCAAGTCACAAAGCTATTCGTTTATTGAAAAATAGATGTCAAGCTTTCTTAGCTCATGTCACTGATCTAAACCAAAATACATCAGATTTGAATAATATTTCTGTTGTTAATGAGTTTCCTGATGTATTTCCCGAAGAACTTCCCGGTCTACCCCCAGAACGTGAAGTTGAATTCTTTATTGACCTTGAGCCCGGTACAAAACCCATTTCTAAAACTCCATATTGAATGTCTTCTATTGAACTTCAGGAGTTAAAGGTCCAACTACAGGAGTTGTTAGACATCGGTTTCATTCGTCCTAGTATGTCTCCTTGTGGTGCTCCTGTTTTATTCGTAAAGAAGAAAGACGGGAGTATGCGACTTTGTATTGACTATCGGGAGTTGAACCATATCACCATCAAGAATAGGTATCCGCTACCTCGTATTGATGACCTGTTCGACCAGTTGCAAGGAGCACAATTCTTTTCAAAGATCGATCTTCGTTCTGGATATCATCAGCTGAAGATTAAAACTGAGGATATTCCGAAGACTGCCTTCAGAACTCGGTACGGGCATTATGAGTTCTTAGTCATGTCTTTTGGATTGACTAATGCTCCTGCAGCTTTCATGGATATGATGAACCGTGTATTCAAGGAATATTTGGATCAGTTCGTGGTTGTCTTTATTGATGACATCCTCATCTATTCCAAAAGCCGTGAAGATCATGAGCACCACTTGAAGTTGGTACTTCAAAGACTTCGTGAAAACAAGTTATATGCTAAGTTGAAGAAATGCGAGTTCTGACTTGAGGAAGTAGCATTCCTTGGGCACGTGGTATCGAAACATGGAGTATCTGTTGACCTGGAGAAGATTTAAGCAATACAAAGTTGGGAGCAACCAAAGTCGGTGACTGAAGTGCGTAGCTTTCTGGGCTTAGCTGGTTATTATTGGAGGTTCGTGGAGGGATTCTCTCGAATAGCTACTCCATTAACTCAGCTGACTCGAAAAGATACAAAATTCGTTTGGAGCGAGGAATGCGAGAAGAGCTTCCAAGAGCTCAAGAGGAGACTTATCTCGGCACCTGTTCTGACAATACCATCTGGTTCGGATGGATTTGTTATCTACAACGATGCTTCGGGCAAAGGGTTAGGATGTGTTCTCATACAACATGGGAAAGTCATAGCCTATGCCTCGCGACAACTCAAGGAGTATGAGAGGAATTATCCTACTCATGATCTAGAGTTGGCAGCAGTCTTTTTCGCGTTGAAGATCTGGAGACACTACCTGTACGCGGAGAAAGTGGAGATTTATACGGATCATAAGAGCCTTAAATATTTCTTCACTCAAAAGGAACTCAATATGCGGCAACGACGTTGGCTTGAGCTGTTGAAAGATTACGATCATACCATCCAATACCATCCGAAAAAAGCGAACGTGGTAGCTGACGCGTTGAGTAGAAGATCATATGCGGGAACAAGTGCGATGATGTCAAGTATACGCGTAGAACCAGCTTTGATTGATAAAGTTAAAGCTGCTCAAGCTACAGATCCGGAGCTGATGAAGATGAAGAAGAAGGTGAAAGAAGGTGTAGTTCCAGAAGCAAGAATCGATGAAGAAGGAATACTCTGAGTTAACTCCAGACTTTGTGTTCCTAACGATTCTGATTTGAAGTATAGAATCATGATGGAGGCACACAACACACCGTTTGCAATCCATCCTGGGAGTACCAAAATGTATCGTGATCTTCGACATATATTTTGGTGGAGCAATATGAAGAGAGAGATCGCGGAGTTTATTTCGAGATGTTTAACTTATCAACGTGTAAAGGCGGAGCATCAAGTGCCGAAGGGTCCATTGAAACCACTGGAGATTCCGAAGTGAGAGTGGGAACACATTACGATGGATTTCGTTACGGGTCTTTCCAAGGTTTCTCAAGGCATAGATGCGATTTGGGTTATTGTTGATAGATTAACCAAGTCTGCTCATTTCTTGCCGATACGGGAGAACTATTCCCTTGAATGACTTCCTCGTGTGTACGTGAATGAGATTGTGAGGTTGCATGGTATGCCAGTATCCATAGTTTCGGACCGTGACCCAAGATTTACTTCACGATTTTGGGTTAACTTGTAGAAAGCTATGGGCATGAACTTACGATTCAGTTCGGCATATCATCCTCAAACGGACGGGCAATCGAAAAGGACTATTCAAACTCTTGAAGATCTATTGAGACTCTGTGTTCTAGGCTTCAAAGGGAGTTGGGATAAGTACCTACCATTGGTGGAATTCTCCTACAATAACAGTTATCAGGCAAGTATAGGTGTGGCTCCATTCGAGGCTTTGTATGGGAGAAAGTGTCGTTCTCCAGTATGTTGGGATGAGGTGAGTGAGGCAACATTAATCGGACCGGAGTTAGTACGTATGACTACAGAAAAGATCCAAATGATCCGATAACGTATACAAACGGCACAGAATCGACAAAAGAGTTATGCGGATCTTCATCGAAAGGACGTGGAATTTAATGTTGGGGACCATGTATTGTTACGTGTTGCTCCGTGGAAAGGAGTTACGAGGTTTGGGAAGAGAGAAAAGCTCAACCCACGATTCAATGGTCCTTTTGAGATTCTTGACCGAGTAGAAAATGTGGCCTATAGACTCGCATTACCTCCAAGCATGTTTCGTGTTCATAACGTGTTTCACATATCTGTGTTACGTAAATATGTGAAAGACCCGAGCCACATTATTGAGTTATAACCGAACGTGATAGTCGAAGATTTAACGTACGAGGAGGTACCTGTCAAGATTTTGGATAGGAAGGAGCATGTCCTACGCACAAAGGTTATACCACAAGTCAAAGTTTTTTGGAGGAACCATGCTATTGAGGAAATGACCTGGGAGTTGGAATCGAAAATGAAAGCGAGGTATCCTCACCTTTTCGAAACACCAGGTACGTACGTCAATTTCGAGGACAAAATTTCATAAGGAGGGGAGGTTGTAAGACCCCAACTTTTATGAATAAAAAATTAAATTTTCTCTATATTTTATTTTGAAATAGTCAGGGGTTAATTAGATAATGTGAAATGTTATGGGTAAAATGCTCAAATATTTTAAATAAGCAAGTGGTTATAAAATATTCATTGTTGTCGGGGAATATTCATTTGGTCGTGGAATATTCTTGATGTCAGGGAATATTCGTACGACGGCGCAGTCATTTGTGGGCCCCATAACGGAAAACTGTCGGATAAAAAAAACGACAAGAATAAGTTTTTTATAAATAACAGCGTAGTTGTTACCGTTAATACTGTTGGAATATCCGGTGGGTAAAGTAAAGTAATACGCGTTGTTGCACAGTAGCACACGGTATTGCACAGTATTTTTATATTATTGCTAATTCAATAATTGTCACAGCACAGTATTTTTCATTATCAGATCAATAATTCATATTATTTGAATAATATTATTAGATAATATTATTGGCAATGTCTAAGGAAGTTCTGTCTAGGAGGGGTTATTTAATTGCCCGCCAGTAAGGAGAAATCCTTATCGGAAGGCCCCCTCTTTCCTGGGAACGACCTGGTTGTCAATATTGTAGTTCTGTAATATTATTTGTGAATAATTAATTATTGATTTATATGATAAGAAAATATTTATTTTTGTGAATATAAAAGAAAGAATTAGTGATGAGGTGTTTTTATCAGTATTTTGGTGTGAAAAATCATCCGTTTATGGATTTCGGATAATTTATGTTTTGAATTTGGAAAAACCTTCTTCTACAAAGTTGTAGAGAATTAAATTTTCAATGGAAAAGACATAAGATTTGTATTTTTCTGATAAAAGAATTATTTTTCATGAATTATTGAAGTTCTAGAATTTTGGGTCAAAAGTAATTTTTGGGGTTACAAATATTTTTTTTAAGAAAAATATTTTTTTAATGGGAGGTGGGCCCCACTGGTGGCTGATGAATTTTAGTCAAGAGGTGGGCGTGAAATTATTTTTTTAAAACTATTATTTTATTAAATTTTCTGTTTTTGGCGTTCTAAGTATTTTTCTATAAATATGGTGCTTAGTTAGAATTTGAAAATCACACCAGAATCAGAAGTTTTCTCTCTCTATAATATTGAGCGTATTTTTGTGAGTATTCTGATACATTCTCTCCCCCTTATAAGGATTCCGTCCTCGGAATCACCGAAACTTCCTCTACTCGGTGTTATTCTGAATATTACATATTCTTTAGAATAATTTATCCATTTTCTTTTCAGAAGTTTTATTATTATAACCTTCTCAATCGCATTCTGCACTTTCTTCTTTCTAAGGAACATTCTACTTACTACATTCATCCTTCAGAAGAATAAGATTCTTCCACGATTTTTCAATAATCGGGAAGTAGTATGAATAACTCAGATTCCAAATTATGCTGAGGGGTCACAAGACCGTGAACTTTTCTCCAGGTTTACTAATGCTTCAACACAATTCTTCACACCGTAAACTAGAGTGTTTATCAATCACAAAGACTGAAAACACCCTCCACGCGTACTCTAGGTGGCCGGCCTATTGTACCACTACGTTGGGCCGCAACGTAGTGTTTTGTAACGACTATATGCGTTACGCTCGGAACCATTGTCCCCGAAAACATGTTCCCTTATAGGGTTGTTCACCTCAGCTTTTCAACAACAAAATCCGCACCAGAGCAATCTGGTTTGGCATAAATACACAAGAATGCTTGAATTCTATAATCTCTTTTCAACAGTCGCCTAGCCGAATCAAATAGCTTAGACTCTCATCAACAATTCGGACATCAATCGAAATAATTTAGTCAACTTAATTGACCTTCTTCATAATTTACAAGAAAACTAAAAATTCTTTTATGACGTCATGATACCATACCAGATTAGTAGTACGTTGAGGATTCCGCCATTTTATGACTTTGTCATATTACATCATACCATAGTGGGCTGACGATCTTTCGATCACAATCAACACTAGGTTCGATTGCATTGATGACTCTATCGTTTACCATTCTACATCATATCAAATGATGCATATGGTCAAAATATATTTTGAAAGATTTTCAAATCATTTTTTGTCTTGGCCGAAACAAATAGCATAGACATATGAATAACGATATTATTTTTAAAACTCATTGGTTCAGTCATCTGACCCAATGTTTTTCTCAAGAAAATCGAAGTGCAAACACTAGCACGAAGTCAATAAATTTTGAAAATCTAGCGTAGCTAGAGGATTTAGGAAAATCCAATTTCTCCATCACTTCAATCTCTTACTCCATCAATGCTCACTATTCTAAAACTCTTACATAATATATCTATTCTCAGTACAGTTCACCAACTTACCACACTATGGAAGCTCAGGAACTTACCACAATTATATGGGTGTAAGAACTTATCCTAGTCAGACCAAAGTCGTCCATTCGCTAAGGGTTCCCACCATACAATTATGAGTCACGAACTCGTCATAGGCATGAGTCTTAAGAACTCGCACCTAATCTTAGTATTATCTAATTACATCTTAGAAATCTCTATCTATCAAAATAAATATGAGAAAAGAATCACCTTTCCGCCATATGTATAATGATACCGCGACACTAACATTCCAACCATTATCAATGTGACGCACTCAGTGCAAGCACAAAACCTCTGTCCATACAAAAGTTTGTACAACTAAGCCATCACATGAGTCCTCAATGGAAGTCCAACACTTAACTCTATCTTACTCTATCACTTGCTCATTACGAACTTTCTATGTTTCATCACATACAACTCCTCATAAGTTCATCTCGTATTTTTTATAGTACATTCTCTCATAGCATCAAGCTATACACACTTAGTCGTTACAGACTATCTATCATTTCACAGTTCAATCTGATCACGTCGTGATCATCGATTTATCTTAGGGTTCTTTCCCTATTATCAACTAAACTCCATTCGAGTTCATTCTCACTATTTTCGTTATATACATCTTATAGACATCATCTTAACATTTTTATTATCGGAGTTAGGAAACTCCTGATTTTCATTCTCTATATACTTCAAGATTCTTCTTTGAATCTTCGCTTAGATATATTTTAATATTTATCTTTTCCTCTCTCAGGTTATAGTCTAAGGTACACTTACCTAAGGTTTATAATCTACAGCTTTGATACCAACCTGTGACGCCCCCAAATCCATGTTCCTTCGAAACCTCGGATTCGGTGTAGTCACGATACTACTAGTCAAATATTTACATCTTTTATTCATAACTTAAAGAATAAAACTTGCTTTATTATAATTTAGAATATAAATTATATTCATATCTAGGATCTTGTATGATGACTCTAAACTTTTACAAGTTCAAATCTCGGTCATATACCGTCCCTGTCTATACATCATACCCGATGTTACTAAAATGCGGAATAACTTAAACTTTTCAATATCCTTTGAATAAAATCTTTTTATTGATTTCATAACTTTGAATCAATTACAATTCTTGAATCAACTATATAATATGATTCACTATTCGAATTACTGTATAGATTTTTACATCTCAACTCGATATCCTCTATGTATTACTAATACATCTATACAACACAACATGTAGCAATCATTGTAACCACTATCATGTACATCTCCTAGAACCTAAATAGGGTTTAAACGATACTCTAAATAGTATTCTCCGTTGCGATACTATCTATCTTTATCAATCAAGAAGCACAAAATCTTTATCGTATGTCCTTAACCTGTAAAAGTGGTTATTTGCAAGAGTGAGCTCAACAGCTCAGCAATTCTAACAGTTTTCATGCATCACATAGCGTACAACATCATACTCAGTTCATGCATTTATAAACAATTTATATTTACTATGCATGTTACTTTTCACATAACAAGTATATCATCAAAGATCGATTTTCAATCTCATTTATATCTCATATACAGTTCATATATAAGTTCATATTATCACAGCATAATATAATTCAACTAACAGTTATTGAATTCATATATCAAATAGGAACTGAAAGACTTGCCTGATTCGTAGTTTAACAACTACGACTTAACTGCTTAAGAATATCTGCACTTCGTGTAATCCTACACAATTATATAATCATGGATTCACACTTATCAGTTATATGTATCTATACATTCCCAATATAATAATAAGTATTACATTGTTTTCTATCTTGGTTCTTAGAACCTTTGTTTCACTTTCTTAACATACTCTTATAATAGCTAGGTATGTATAGGTATACTTTTAATATCAACATTCATACACCTTTACTCTATTCGCTATGTATTCGACACGTATTTAAAGCTCATAGATACATGATCTATATTGCTCTCATGTTTCTCAAACCTTATCGAAACCATTACTTTCAAACTTTCTAAGTTTCACCTTTCAAAATCCTTGTTGTATTTAAACTAGTCATGCACGGTTACTATGTTCATCATATAGTCATAAACCAGTAGGGTCAGACCATGATTTGCAGTTTTAAGTAATAATACAAGTCTACTACAAAATCAAGAACAAACAGACTGCACAAATCTTGAAAACAGGCTGGCGCAGCTGCGCAGGTATTGGCCTTAAGAGTGGCGCAGCTGCGCCACTCACTGGTTAAACCAGAAATGACATTTCATGCTGCTGGACAACCCGAGGTCATTCACTAGCATTCAGATTACTAATATCCATTACGTACATATGTCTAAGGGTCATTAACTCAAGTTTGAAACCTAGCATGCACATTCAAATCCAATTCAAAGTTACATGGTTTTCATGCCGGACTTTCATATACCTTAAGTAAATCAAGTCCATGCTTCATGGTCAGCTACTAAAGTCATGTTACCACATAACAAGACCAAACAATGTTTAAGTAGTCATGCTTGTGCGTATACTACACATGTATACATTAATCACATAGTTCATGCCTTAGAAATTTATTTCTTGAATACGTGTGCATAGGTGGTATTCACATTTCAACCAAATGATGCTTATATCAACATGTCTATAGGCATAATAAAATTCTAATATACATGCTTGCATGATCATAATGTAACTCACACGGTGTTTGATGCTATTACCCTTCACATTCTAAGTTTTCATAAAAATTGCACTAAGTCAACAAAGGTAACTTAGTATATGCAAAGTACCTCGTAGCCATGACTCTCATATATTAGAACACATATATAAGTCACATACACATAGTCAAATGGTCAGAATCTAAAAGACATAAGTCTTGGTCAATTTCGCTTCAAAAAGTTTTTAAGTTTCTCTTTGAAATCGTTTGAATCTTGCAATCACGTATGCTAGTTTATTCAACACTTTAAACGTACATTTCATGTCAATATAGACTATATGATCATGTTCACAAAAATCAGAATGCTCACATGAAATGTTTGTGATGAAGTTCACTTTAATCATTTCTAAGTTCACTTCTAACTAGAAAGCTTTTTATCAAAAGTGTATGCTATTATGGCCATAAACATTCATGTTGTATCAAGGGACATGTTATAGGAGTTATACCAGTTTTCATGCTTGTCTTAAATAATATCAACAAGTTATCACATAGCAGGCTGCTGTAGAAAACAGAAAACAAAACTGGTTCGAGGACCCTGCGCAGCTGCGCTGCTCCCAGGTATTAACCCGGCGCAGCTGCGCCGGTGTCCGGCCAGTTCAGGAATTGTTCTACTTAGGTAGAAATCAGCCCAAATCACAAATTTTCTCAACGAAATCCATTACAGTCATGTTATAAAATAATCCTAACATGTTTATAGCCTTATATAACACTTAACAAACATATCTTAACTCAATAATTAATCTATCCATGCTCAATTCAAGAATCAAAACTTGGATTTTCACATAAAAGAAGAACATGAGTATAAAGGATTATACCTTTGCAAAAACATAAATTGAACTTGCTAATGCTACTATAGAAATCCTCCCTTAACTGTAAACCATCTTGCTAGCAATATACTCTCAATTCACACTTAACATAATTCTCAGCAATGAAAACATGAAGGATAAGAGCTCCATTTATAGACCAATTGATACATAGACAATGCTCTTACCTTCCAAACCAAGCCAAATGATTTCAAGATTGTACAATAGTTAAGGGAGAGTGGTTGAGAGTTGTTGGAACTCATCATGAATTCCTTACCCTTGCTCATCATTTGCTATGGAATGCTGAGTTTGAGAGCAATAGGGAGTAGACTAGCAATTTAGTTATTCACGTGAGAAGAAATTGTGCCTCTCATTATGGGACAATGCTTAATAAACTCAGCATTGTATTCCTTTGTGCAACATACATATGTATATTACATATATTCCTACATCAATGTAAAATTATTCACTTAAATTAATACCTCCATATACACAATATATATACTATAATGTATGTTCACATAGTATATTTTTAAGTCACAATGTCCATTCTAAATACAATGTAACAAATAGGTATATACACCAACATATAATCCATTTACTTTTCATTCTACTGGATATAATTCTTTCGGGTACCATCACATGGTATTGTCTTTTAACTTTTATTAATTCAATAAGTGTTTACAATATATCCATGATATATTATTTTATTGTACACTCATATACACATTGTCACACACATTTCATGTACCTCTTACAACTCAATAAACTTTACTATATAGTTTATCTTTATAAATAACATAGTCGCATTGCACTTTACGCTTCGCATAACATATAGTTAACTATCATACGTTATACTTTTAATATCGCATTGTTGCACATTAATAAATTACTTATCTCATCAATTAATTAATAATAATATTAATTAATCCATTTCTCATTAATCAATAAAATTATAATTTCTACACTAATTGATTAACACTTTATATGATTTATTATCATGTTAAATAAATATAAATCTTATCATATTTAAAAATTATTTACTCATTAATCAACGTATTATCACATAATTACTTGATAATATTATATTATCCATAATAATATAATAGGATAATATACCTCATTCCTTATCAATACAATTTTCGATCATATTCATAATCAATCTCTTTATTATTATATTATCACTAGCCATAATAATAAAGCAATATACTATTATAATAACAATTAATAATTAACATAGATTAATTGTTTAATTAATAATTCCTTCATCCTTGAATTAATTAATCGTCGGATCCATTATCGTGCCACACAAGGCATTTCACCCAAGCTTACATCGAGCTTATTATCATTCTCAACACTTATTTATTTCCACCACACTTATTATTCTTTTAATATAATATTTGTGTGACTCAAATATTTTAATGCTAAGTTACCTCAATTAATTATACACTTATAATTTGTATAACCTTTATGCTTATAATAATTAATAAATATTCTATTAATCATTATAAATAATAATATACGCGATAAAATAATAACTTAAGTTATTAAAATAACTTAGTTTCCTTTCATTAATTAAACTCCCTTGAAAATACATTAGAAATTATATATTTAGCCAGAACATAAAATATTATGTTTTCTCCAAATAAGCACATTCATTATTAGAAAATAATTTACTTATTGTCTCAAGATATTATAATTAATATAATATCTATTAGAAATAATCATATGTACGGTACATGTACATTATATATAGAAAATAGATAATAAATTTATTTTCTATTATAATAAGTTATTTCCATCAATTTATTTACATATAGCAAATAAGTTTTAATATATTTATCATATTAATTACACATTTTACCTTATACAAAGACATATAAGGTCATGTTATTATTTAGAATAACAGTCTCCCATTTATTAAAATAATTCATTATTAGAAATTATTTCAATATTCTTTATTAGAAATATAATTTTTTTTTCTTTTCTATAAATTATCCCCAAAATAATTTCTTCAAATATTAAATATTCGCTTAAAGATATAAGGATTTTCATCTCCCTTTAATAACGTATATATATTTATTAACGCTATTCACACATTAGATTTTCTCACATATTATCATCTAAGTAATATATAGAAGGTACTAACTATAATTACATAATCAACACATATATTAATTCATTCCTTTATTAAAAGTAAATTAAACACTTTACTATATCATCATAGTTAGTTAAGGTTTAACATTCACATTATATTATTTCATAATATAACTCTCGACTATCAATTAACCAATATTTATTCTTATTAGTTAATTTTCTTAACTAACTCATGCTTCACTATCCAAACTTATTCACGGATAGCTTAAGTACTATCAATAACCTATATTATAAACATACTAGTTATTAGTACACATACACAAGAATATGGTGATTATACATTAAGGATATTTAATGTCACCAACTTACTATGATAAAATAATTCTATAAATTATTTAATATCGATAGAAATTTATCCACTTCCTTTATCTCCACTGAATTGTCTCTACGCTAAATAACAAATATATATTAATAATATATTTATAAATCACAAAAACACATATTACATAGTCCATATTACCCTATGTAATATAATATCACATACCTCATATCACATATATATATTTTCTTATTCGAACCCATCTCACAGTTTAAGAATTTTATTTATTAAATCCTTATCTAATAATATCTGAAAATTCAGGTTCTTACAGAGTTACTATTCACGTATACGGCACTATTCACGAAAAAATTAAATTTTCTTCTATTTGTCCAAGTTGGTTATTATGATTTTTATCTTTGATTGGATTCAAGTTTTGAGTTTTATTCTTGAATTTTGCTCTATAAAGTATTATTAAGGAGTATTTTTGAACTTGGATAAAATAAGTTCCGAATTCCTAATTTTTGTCCTTTATCTCACTAGATTCGTTATTTAAAATATTTTTCATCATCCTCAGTCCTAAATAATGATATAACTGAATATCTTTGGCTTATAGTGCAAAAATGGATGATTATTTGATGAATATCTTTGGCCTATAGTGCAAAGATGAATGATTATTTGATGAATATCTTTAGCTTGTAGTGCAAAGATGAATGATTACCTGATAAATATCTTTGGCCCGTAGTGCAAAGATGAATATTTGATTCAAGATATATATTGATTGATGTTACAAGGATAAAATATTAATGATGGACTTTTAAATCATAGAAGATAGTATAGTAGACTTCATTCTCTACGTAACTCTTCTAATGAATTGATATTTTCGCTACAGTTGTTGATCTAAAACTTGTTGTCCATAATATTTTATCTGAGTTGTTGAAGACTAACGATAAATTATTCTTTATTATCTTAGTCATAATATTCTTTACTAGGCTAGTTGAGCTCACCCTTTTCATCTATTGTCCTCTTTAAAAAATGAGAATGTCGCAAGAACTATTCGGGGGATAGAATGATGGTCCGAGTTAGAGCAGTAGTAGTCCTCACTATTTCTAATAAATAGTGTGATAATAATTATAACGAGGACTTAGTTTGAATGTTAATATTTTTTACATATTTGTATTGACACTCACAGTTGTGTGGTCATATTTTGCACAACCGTGTGATATAAAAGATTGTATTTGAATTCTGTACCATGTATTTAGCGACTCAGAATGGGTTGGGTTGACTGGACCTATTCTGGGGGCGTCACACTGAGGATAATGAAAAATGATATAAAGAACCAACCAAGTGAGATCAAGGACAAATATTAGAGATTCGTAATTTAATTTATCCAAGTTCAAGAATGTTCAATAATAATCAATTGTGGAGCAAAATTCAAGAATGATATTCATATATCAAAAATAATTTGGACAGAAAAAAATTAATTTTTATCGTGAATAGCACTCCGTGAATAGTACTGTATGAATAGTATCCCGTGAATAGTATCGTATGAATAGTACTCTGTATGAAAATATTAAAATTTGATAAAAAAAAAGTTCAAACCAGTATTCCGGTGAAATGATATTAGATGAAGCGCAAAACTCAAAGAATTTCTAATCATTTCAGGAATTATAGAAGCAATACTTACCATAGTAAGTTTAAATTTAAGAATATGAAATGAAATACACTTTCATAATATGGAATATGAAAGAAAATAATATTCTTTACGAATATTGAAAGAAAATAATATTCTTTACGAATATTGAAACAAAATAACATCCTTTACCTCAGTAGAAAACTAAATTTGACTAGTATATCAGATATTATTCTGAGAAAATTTTGCACTAAAAACTACACTCAAAGTATCCTTATACTCAAAAAAATACTCACAATATAATAGTAGAAAAACTTATGTTTTTTGGTGTGTTTTTGAATGAAGGGTAACCCTCCTTTTATAGTGCATACTTGAAAGAAAAATAAAATAAACTGCCTAACTTTTTTCTTTCTTTCTCCGCCTAACTGTCCTTTTTCCTTTGCCTAACCTGCCTAACTTTCTTTTTCCTCCACCTAACTTTTCTCTCTTCCTTTCTTTCTTTCTTTCTTTTCTTCCTTCATTTCTTTCTTTCCTTTTTTCTTATTGGTTGAGGGCCCACACATTTAGAAGTGCACGAGAAGTTTTGAAAAATTTAACAATCTGACAAAGTTAATATAATATTTTAATATTATATTATCATAATATTATATTAAAAAAAACTATACTATTATAATATAATATAATAATAATATATTTGAATGAATATTTTATCGGAGAAGATAATTATAATTCCACAGAAAAATGCCAAACTTTCAACAAATAACTCATTCTAAATTCTTCCATTTGTAACAAAAATTGCACAAATATCCACCACATAATAATTATTCACAATTAATATTATAAGCTCACTATATTGACAACCAGATCGTTCCCAAAAAAGAGAGGGACTTTTCAATAAGGATTTATCCTTATTGGCGAGTAATTATATAACCTAACCCCTTTTATTGACAAAATTTTCTAGACATTGTCAATAATGTTATCTAATAATATCATTAAAATAACATGAGTTACTGTGTTATGGCAAATATTGATTTGATAATATAAAATATTATGCAATTATCACTATAGCAATTATTGAATGAAATATTGAGTGACTTCTTACGTAAGCATCAATAATAAGAGATATTGTGCAATACCGTGTGCTACTGTGCAACAACGTGTATTACTGTACCTTTATCATTGGGTATTTCAACAGTTAACGGTAAAAGTTCCGCCGTCAATTTTTAGAAAACTTATTTTTGTCGTTTTTTTCATCCGACAGTTATTCTGTTATGGGCTCACCAATGATTGCGTCGTCATACGAATATTATCCGACAAAACGAATATTTCCCGAATATTTTATGACAACTTGCTTACTTTGTAAAATTTGCACATTTTAATCAAAACTATCACATTTATCAAATTCACACTTTACTATTTAAAATAATATATAAAAAAAATTAAATCTTATTCATAAAAAATTGGGCTCTTACAAAAATAGCCATGAATAAGTCAAAAAATTCAATAAACCCAGATTTCCTCTAAATTAGATAATCATAGGAATTTAGGGAAGCACCCAATCAGCCGATAGAAGATACAGACACAAATCTCTGAATCAAACTGAATAGGAATAGCGAGCCTAGCCAACATCCAACATAACAGACAAAAATTTTGAAAAACACAAAAGCCAAATCGCCATATCTACAACCAGATCCGAACTTCTCTGACCCTACAAATTATAATCAACCTAAAAAAATACTCCTTTACTCACGGCGGAAGAGCGACGGAGCAGGAATCAGAGAGGGGCTTTTGTTGAAGTGAGAGAGAAATGGAGAGACCTTGGTAGGGTTGACGAGTTTTGTCTCAGTGATGGGAAGAAGGGTATTTTGGGGATTGAGTGTGTAGTTGTATTTGATTTAACTGTATATACATGAATTTATTTTGTTTTAATGCCAAAATACATTGAAATACGATTTAAATTATAAAATATGGTGAAATACATTTTTTCTCTGGTGACACGTCAGCAGCCTATTTTTTGGTCGAAAAAGTTCACTACTAAAAAACAATAAAAAAATGACACTTAATAGAGTGGTATTTTTTTACATAACGTTTTTTTGAAAAAGTGTTGTAGTTTGATATAAAGAAACGTTGTGGATTGAGAAGATATAATTTTTCGTGTTAAAATTATAACGTTTTCTTAAGAAAACGTTATCTATAAAAAAAACACGGAGCTTCTCTTGCTCTCTCTCTCGTTTTCTGACTCTCTCTGGTTCGCGTAGTAGTCATCTGGGATTACAAATCCCTTTCAATCTTCTTTCAGTCCTCTCTATGCTCTCTAACCTTTCAATCTCCTGACTCCCAACCTCAAAACCTAAATCTTCTTAGCCGAATCACACCCTAGACGGTCACTCTCAATCGAAGGTCGCTCTTAATCGTTGGCTCTGACATCTTCTCAATCACCAGCCAAGAATCCCACCTCCACGCCGGTCCCTCCATCGTCCTATCATATGCCGCCTCCGGCCTCTCCGCCCTCCTCTCCGTTTTCTGCTACACTGAAATCTCTGTCGAAATCTCCGGATACATGTTGCTTTGAGCCCTAGATCACCGGCGGTTTGTTTCTATATTATTTAATTGTTCATTTTGTTTTTTGGCATATTATTCTTGTCAGATGTGAGACTAACAGTTTGGTCAATTTGGTTCTTGTTAAATTGAACGGAAAATAGTTGAATAATTATTGCTATTGATCACACAACAGCAGCACCCCCAAAATTAGATGGAATCCCCCCCCCCCCCCCAACACTTACTTGAGTCTTGTGGGTTGATTCAGTCCTAATGTTAACTCCAAATACTGTGGCACAAATTAATAATTGAAGACCTTTGAATTGATTCTTACAGGAGGGTGAGGAAACTAGTGCGACTGAAGTTAAGAATTCGAACCCGGCCACTTTAGAAGTTAGCTGCCATGGTTTATGGTTGTTTTAGTTTGGTTGTCCAAGAAGTAATACATACTTTTGTTCTGGGCCTCATTTACAGTCTATAGCAGTATAACACATACACTTCTTATACCCAAAACCCAGAACCAATGATACTATGTTTAGCGAAATGGTATAACACCCTTTTTTCAGAAAGAAAATCAGAGATTGTCTGGACCTTACATTCTATTATGTCTTGGAGTATTGTATATTTCATTGTTATATGATAAAAGTTTCTAAATAAACTTACTAGCTTATATGTGGAAACGATTTCGTGTTTGCTGTATGTCTTGGATTGTATTGCTTGCTTGACTGATGAACAAATTTAATATATACACCTGCCTTGGAGGAGAAATGCCACTGCATTGACTTGGATGTTAAAGTCTACCAATATGTTGTCAAAGATGCATCATATCAGTTGTATCAATGAGTGAGGGTCAATTGTTTGTGCTGTGAATAGCTATTTGAGGACATAGAAATTTGATTTTACTTATTGTAAAAAGTTATATTGGCTTTTGTATTGTTTCACAATAGTTTTTCTGTTCTGAAAATAGGTCAGCTTTATAATATTTCTTTATGCTTTAGTAAGTTCAAGCATGTAAGTTCAAGCATGTAATTCATATATGAACTCATATGGCTGTGACGATTGAAGGTTCAAGAAAATGTGGGATTGAAGACATTGTGAAAACTTAATTCTTATATGGTAACATTTGAATTATGTAATGTGCTAACATTTAAAAATAACCAGTTCTTATATGGTCACACCTCATAAGTGCCTAACACTCCAATGAAATATCAAGATATGGCTAATGCCTGTGAATGGTATGCATCTAGTTTGGTCTTAAGCTTTCTTTATTGAGAGGCTCTTACTTTCCCGATATTGATGTATATTTGAAATATTTTCTTTCATGATGCCAAAATGTAAGTTTCATATTTTGGTTATTGTTGTCTTATCTTTCAGGTTCTCCCTCCAGTTCGTCCTGCGGATGTGACCTTACAATCATATCATCAGACCCTCCCAGTGGGAGTTGTTTTATCGGTATGTTTATAGGAAAGAAGTAATCCTGAATCTGATTAAGAACATAATAGAGTTCTTCTAATGGTATCTCCTGCATGAAAGTTGTCTGCAGATTTCTGAGAATTATTCAATTAAAGTACTAAATAAGAAGTATAAATTGATAGTAATTTTCTCTCACACTATTGTTGGTCTCTTGCCTCTGTTATATAGAGAATATGTTACATGATTTACATGACATCTAATTCAAAATCAAAATCAATCCTAATCTCTCTAAATCAAATATTTGTTACAGTTGTGGATATGATACTATCCTTATCAAATACATTAGCTTGGTTGAAGAATCCTAGTGTATGAGAAACTCTGTGTCAATACCCCCCGTCAAGCTGATGGGGGTGGAATCACTGTCAGCTTGTTACGAAAAAACTCAAACTTCGCAGTTTCTAATGGCTTAGTGAAAATGTCGGCAATTTGATCATTTGTGGAGATGTAGCGAACAAGCAAATCTTTCCGTGCCACCTTTTCGCGCACAAAATGGAAGTCAATTTCAATGTGTTTAGTACGAGCATGGAACACTGGATTTGCAGCCAAGTAAGTTGCCCCGATATTGTCACACCAAAGTATGGGAGGCTCTTTCAGAAAAACACCCAATTCAGAAAGTAAAGTTTGTACCCAAGTCAATTCTGCAGTTGTATCTGCCAGAGATTTATACTCAGCCTCTGTGGAGGATCTTGCCACAGTCTTTTGCTTGCGCGAGCACCAAGAAATTAAGTTGCGTCCCATATAAATGGCATAACCAGCGGTTGATTTTCTGTCTAGAGGAGAGCCTGCCCAGTCAGAATCACAAAAGGCCTGTATCTTAAATGGTTCGGTGCTGTGAACAAGAGACAAACCATAAGCATTTGTGGCTTGTAAATAACGAATAATTCGTTTAACTGCAACCCAATTAGATTCTGTAGGATTGTGCATTGACTGGCACACTTTGTTAACAGCAAAAGAGAGATCCGGTCGAGTTAAGGTAGTGTATTGCAAAGCACCCACTATTTGTCTGAAAAATGATGGATCGGAGAACAACGGATCAGAGGCAGGATTAGTTCGGACAATAGCGGAAGGAGTACGGACTGGTTTGCAGTCCACCATATTAGCACGTTGGATAATATCACGTATGTATTTTCTTTGTGACAGCACAAGTCCAGTAGAACTCCGAATAGCTTCAATTCCAAGAAAAAAATTGAGTGGTCCAAGATCTTTTAGAGCAAACTCGCGACCAAGTGCGGCCATTAATTCTGATATAGCTGTAGAAGAATTGCCTGTGATAATTATATCATCAACATAAACTAATACAATTAATCGAATATGACCAATAGTAAGCAAAAATAAGGATGTGTCAGATTTAGAAATAGTGAATCCCAATTGTTGAAGAAAATCCGACAAACGTTGATACCACGCCCGAGGAGTCTGTTTGAGGCCATACAAAGATTTCCTTAGAAGAAAAACATGGTGCGGGTGAGTTTTATCCTCAAAGCCAGGTGGTTGGGACATAAACACAGTTTCATCAAGAGTACCATTTAAGAAGGCATTATTCACATCTAATTGATGGATATGCCAAGATTGGGCAACAGCCATGGATAAAACAGTACGAACTGTGACCGATTTTACTACCGGACTAAAAGTCTCACTGTAATCTATCCCTTCTTCTTGATTGAAACCCTTGGCAACTAAGCGTGCCTTGTAACGTTCAATGGAGCCATCTGCTTTTCGCTTAACACGAAAGACCCATTTACAGCCTACCACATTCATATGAGGCAAGTTGGGAACTAATTCCCATGTACCTTGAGAAATGAGAGCATTGACTTCAGAATTCATTGCATCACGCCACTCTTTTGATCGAACAGCCTGAGTATAACATGTAGGTTCTGCACTGGTGGTAGAAATCGCCATAAGAGCTTGAGCATGTAACTGATTTTGTTTTCTAAGCATGGCTCTAGTCATGACGCCGGATGGAGGTAGTATTGTGGGGACCACTAAAGAAGTAGTTGCTTGACCGGAGGAATCAGAACCCACTATGGAATTAAGACCGGGTGGCATGACTTGTGGATTAGATGATGAAGAAGAATCCCGAGATAACATAGGAGATGGAGATGTGTGAACATCCAAAGAGGATGAGGTAGTCGGATTATATATATAGTGTATAGATCGGAATTTAGGTGGAGTGTTGGAGCTCAGGTCTGTGGATTGAAGATGTGATGTTGGCGACAAAGGAGGCAATGAAGAGTGCTGAGGTGATGGCACGGAAGAAGTGGAATGTGGAAAGTGTGGATCGTTGAAGGGAACTATTGAGTTGGTTGCCCATGGGAGGTTGGATTGGGATGATGAAACTGAGGTGCTGGTCTGTTGAGAAAATGGAAAACAATGTTCATTAAATCGCACATGACGGGCAATATAAAATTTCTGATGTTGGAGATCCAGACACCGATATCCCAAATGATTAGAACTGTAACCTAGAAAAACACATGAAACTGATCTATAATCCATTTTATGAGAATTATATGGTCGAATAAAAGGATAACAGACACACCCAAAAGTACGTAAAAATGAATAGTCTGGAGAACGATGAAAAACACTTTCATAGGGGATTTTATTTGGAGAAACGGATGATGGCATACGATTAATGAGATAGACAGCTGTTTCAAATGCAAAATGCCAATAACGAAATGGAACGTGAGAGTTGGCTAACAAAGTTAGACCGATTTCAACAATATGACGATTACGCCTTTCAACCATATCATTTTGTTCATGAGGGTGAGGACATGTAAGGCGGTGATTAATACCAATGGATGAAAAAAAATTTGTTGAGTGAGCGATATTCACCACCCCAATCAGTCTGAACTGCTTTTATTTTTGAATTAAATTGTCTTTCAACAAATAATTGAAATTTAAGAAATATGGCATACACCTCAGACTTGGCTTGCATAGGATAAAACCATATGTATTTCGAAAAGGCATCAACAAAAATAACAAAATACTTATGGCCATCACAAGAGAGAGTGGGAGAAGGACCCCACACATCACTGTATACTAAATCCAGTATGGAAGATACATGGTGATTAGTAATAGGCAAATGAAGTCGTGAAGATTTGCCCAACTGGCAAGCATGACAAAAGGAGAAATCGTTACCAGATACAGGTAATGCATTACTTGAAATAATTTTATTGAGAATTTTGAAATGAGGATGTCCTAATCTATTATGCCAGCAAGTAGATGAGACTTTGGTTGCAGCAAAAGCAACAGGTCTTTTATGGTCTGGAAAGGCGGATTGAGAAAGAGAATAGAGGCCCTGATCATTCGGTCCGGTTAGCAACAATTTCTTCGTTGTGCGATCCTTCACAGAAAAACAAGTTGGGTGAAATTCAAAATAAACATCATTATCAGATGTAAATTTATTCACAGATAATAATGACTTTGTGACATCTGGAACATGCAGAATATTATTTAACTGGAAAGAGTGATTATTGGAATGAAAAGTAGCCGAACCAGTGTGACTAATTTTTAGGCCTTTACCATTACCAACCCTTAAGGTGTCTGATCCAGTATAAGGAGTAGAATGATCGAGAGACTGAAGATCTAGAGTAACATGGTGTGTTGCACCAGTATCTGGGAACCAAGCATCCGTGAAGTTATTCTGATAAAATGAAGCTGTATTTGCACTGGGCGGATGGGCATGATTATAACGCTAACGACAACTGTCTGCAGTGTGATTAAATCGATGACATATCTGGCACTGCACAGAATGATTTGAAGATTACCGGTTGTTATTGTTATAATTGTTTCGTCGTGGCCCGGAATTGTATCGTTGTCGATTGTTGTTATGTGGCCTAGAGTTATTTCTGTTAGTATAGTTAGGGCCTGTTGAATACCCAGAATAGGAGTGAGAGCTTTGCCCCTTTTGTGCAAGATTTGCAGATGCTTTGGAATTTCTAATAACATCGACATCAACTTTGGGTATAGAAGAATCGGAGAAATTGTGTACCAACATTTCATGATTCAATAGAGCACTGAGAAGATCCATGAATGAAATTGGAGTTTTGTTGGCTGCAAGTGTTGGAATGATAGTGTGGAATTCATGTCTTAGTCCCTTAAAAATGATGCAGTTGAAGTCACCAGCAGATACCGGTCGTCCTGCGGCAGCAAGTTGATCACTGATTGTTTTAGCTTTGTATAAATAATCAGTTATGGGGTCATCATTTTGCTTCAGATCCTGTAAACTCAAAAGAAGGTTCAACATTCTTGTGGTAGAAGGCGAGGCATAGGCTGTCTCGAGCATGGTCCACAGCTCTTGAGATGTTTTGGCATCAATAATAAGTGGAATAATATCCTCACGAAGGGAGGAGATAAGAAGACTCAGTAAATTTTGGTCTTGTTGGTACCAAATGTGATAATCAGGATTATCCACCGTTGGTGTGTTCGCATCAGTTGCGGGTAGCTTGGCTGGAGGTGCTGTTTCTGTTCCATTGACAAAGCGAATGAGATTGTTACCACGAAACAGTGGCATTAATTGAGCCTTCCAAGATAAATAATTTCCAGGATTAAGTTTCATCACCAACATCTGTGTTGGGTTTGAGAGATTCAGCGGCGAGGTTAGAGTGTTTGCAGCCATTAGTTGCCGCTGGTTTGAGCTTGAGGCATTCAATGAAAATGTGGAGGAAGATGACGACATAATGTCGATTTTGAGCTCTGATACCAAAATAAGAAGTATAAATTGATAGTAATTTTCTCTCACACTATTGTTGGTCTCTTGCCTCTGTTATATAGAGAATATGTTACATGATTTACATGACATCTAATTCAAAATCAAAATCAATCCTAATCTCTCTAAATCAAATATTTGTTACAGTTGTGGATATGATACTATCCTTATCAAATACATTAGCTTGGTTGAAGAATCCTAGCGTATGAGAAACTCTGTGTCAATAGTACTAAACAATAACTATCATTTTCCTGAAGATTTCATTTTCCTGAAATTCGTTGATATGCAAATGTGTCGGTGCATTTGTCATGCCTTCTACATCTTGGAATGGAATCCATTTTGCAGATTATGACTAAATCTTTGTGATGGTTTTTGTTGTTCAGATTTGAGGAATGATGAGGAATGATATAGCTCTCAAAGGAAATATTGATGGTGTTGAAATCCTGATCTTCCCATCCAATCGGCTTCCTGTGAAATCCCAGCGTAAAGATTAAAACTTGCTGCTTTCTTAGATGTGAATAATAATTGTAACAATCTGTATTATATATGCTCTTAGTGTATGAATTTTGTGATAATGAATTGAGGCTATTATGTTCTGTCCCTTGCTGCAACATATTGATGCGTGGCTATATTGAGGACCTGTAAGTCTTGACTCGTAAGGATGTAATTGAGGGGTAAGCACCGATGGACATGCCTTATGCATTAGATGCATGCCCTAGAATGCAATGTTTTAGCCATTCTATTGCTCATGCTTGTCTTTATCTTCTATGCCGAAAAGTTTGTCATAACTGAATACCATGTATATATTTGTATCATGTCCTACTACACGTGTGTTCCCTTGTATGTGGAATCAATTAGAAGTTGTACTCGACTTGGTGAAACATTATCCTGGTTACTTGGGGTCTGTCATTGTTTCAGTTGGTGATATTTTTATTTAACATGATTTAGCAGCCTTTGTAATTCCGAAACTTGTAATTGTTTATAGAAGCTTAATTGTGATGCTATACGTGGTACACATAGGTCTACACTTATTGTTGGTTATCATGAACTACCCAATAATTTGTACTTAGATACTTCTCATAAGTTTTGTTGTTCTAGAACACTAGAGGCATGAATGAACAACCGAGTGCTTTCCAATGACTGGACACCTCTTCTGTAGTGGCATCCATATGGGTTGATGTTTGTTTCTCCATTAAACTCGTTGAGATTGAAGGAGTTAATTCAATGAAGTATTTTTAGTAAAGATTCAAATTGATGAATAAAATGATAGGAATACCGAATACCTCCAGGGGAGAGGGAGAGAGAGAGAGAGAAGGAATAAGAAAAGATATATACCCAACTAGTTGGTTTTCCCAAATCATCATTGTCATATATTGTGTTAAAGGGGTATGGCCAATCACTATGGACTATGGTTAATGCATGTAATGTTTAGAGCCAATGGGGGCTGTGGTTATGTGAAGAAGCCTGAGATTCTTATGAAGAAAGGTCCGCACGAGGTATTTGATCCTAAAGTAACATTGCCGGTGAAAAAAACTTTAAAGGTGAGTGAATTATTGTAGTTTGTAGAGAATTTCATTTGTGTCATAATTTTACCTTGAAATAATCATTTATTTGACAGGTAAAAGTATACATGGGGGATGGATGGCGTTTGGATTTTAGCAATACGCACTTTGATGCATATTCACCACCAGATTTTTATACAAAGGTTAGTTAGAGTAAACTAGTAAAATGTTTGCAAAAATTCTCATAAAAAATGAAACACAACATTTCATGATGCTATGGACGAGTGTATACCCATTGGCAGGAAGGAAAGTGATAATGGCATTATATTCTACGAAAACTGTTATCCTTTTTTATCAAACTTAATTACTGCTGCATTATCTTTTTATTTCATGTTTATTGACAATAATGTTGTAGAAAAGGTTTAATCTGTTTTATTTGTCGCACACAATTAAAGGGCTCAACAGGGGTCCAGGAGCAAGGTCAATCTGAGAGCTTCATGCATATCTTTTGGGAATTGTTATATCCTTAAGTAAAATTTGATATTTCCACAAGTTCCCTCTCACATGAGTGTGGGACCCATTTACTAATCAATTTACTTGTGGAAATATTAACTCCCCATATTTTCTGTGATCCTTGACCATCTACTGAGCAAAGTTATCGTCATAGACCTGTTATCCAACACTCAGCTAGGAACTAATATAGTTGGCAGCTAACTTGTGCTCTATGTATAGATTTTAGAGTCTGCATTTATTGGTTGTGCGAGTAAAACTACAACTCAGAATTTACTACTATGAACACTTGCAATGTCATGTGACTACTATAAGTAAGTAAACACAGAAACAACAGGAAGTTGAAGAAAAATAGTACTTGACCATATTACTATCTATGCTGACAAATTTGAGTTGCAGGTATATATTGTTGGAGTGCCAGCAGACATCGCAAAGATGAAAACGAAGATCATTGAGGATGATTGGATACCTATTTGGGATGAGGAGTTTGCATTCCTATTGACAGTCCCGGAGCTGGCTTTGATTCGGATAGTAGTACAGGAGTATGATATGTCCGAGAAGGATGAATTCGGTGGGCAGACATGTTTATTCCATATATTATTTCATTAGGTACATATATTCAACTTTGTGTAGAATGCTTCAAAATTTATGTTATGGGATGCCTGTACTAATCTGCTTCGTATTGGGATTTATTGTCCTATTATTACGTAGATGATTTATGTTATGGGATGCCTGTACTAATATGCTTCAAAATTTCGTCGAACATAATTCCGTCGGAATTAGTCTTTTTTCTTGTAGTGTAAGCATCTCATGACTTTTAAAATTGTATTAGACAAATTTAGCGACTATTGTGAGAGTATTATGTATGACCATGATGTACACCTGGATACATCTATGTTACTCCATGCGTACCTTTTTTCAAAATTTGCTAATAGTAAAGATACATTTTTGTGACATGTATACTAAAAATAATAAGTTGTTAGTTTAGTAGTGTGGTATAAAAGTGAAATTATGATATCAAACTTGAGGACATTGTGTCATTTTTTACTTCTATCACTAAAGTGGACTTTTTTGTCGGGGAAAAAATAAGACAAATTCTACTCTTTTTGTAAAATGGAGAGAGGAATGTTACGAGGGAGCTGCCGTATTTATTTGACTTCTATTTTACTTGGTCAAGCATGGATTGAGAGAAATTTACTTTTGTCTCTTCAATTAATTTTCACCTTTACGAATCATGTCAGTTTTTATAGGTTATACTGTGGCTTTAGAGTTTTAATGGATGTTCGAATATCATTGGTAGTTCTAATGTATAAATTCATAAGCATTCATGAGACGTGCATTTAAATATGTAATATACAGGGCATTTATTACTTGATCTAGTATCATTAGTTTTAACTCTTTGGGTCTCTAAACAATTCATTGTCTACCAGTCATTATACACACTCATTAAATCTTATCTAACCCATCTTGTTTATTTGTTTGTACAGGGCATTTATTGCTTGATCGTGGATTTCTTGTTCTTGATGATGTTTATGAGGTAAGAAGCTCCAACAATACCTCTCCCTTCCGAATGCTGCTGGGGCTGTGGGCAGTCCCTAACACTTTTTGATGTTTATGGGGAGTTATACAGTCACTTTTTGTAATTGATAATACGCTTGCTAAGACCGTAATCTATTGAGTACACTAACGTTATGTGTTATACTGTTTCTTTTGTGTGCGCATATTCCGCCTATCCTCCTCCCCTTTCTTTAATTTTAGGCAAAACTAATGAATTAGCCACCGTAGTTGGTACGTTTTACTGATTACACCATCGAACTTTTAATTTTTCAAATTACCCCAGTAAACTAATTAAAATAATGAAATTGGACCATTCTGTTACAAAAATTGAATGGACGTTAAGTTTTTTCCTACATGGCAAAAAATAAGGAAATAAAATCATTAATTATGTGGCAAAAAATAATTGAATATAATTAAAACAAAAGAAGAAAACCTACCCCCTTCTTTCCCTGAATTTCTCCTTTCTGAACACATGAGCAAGCGGGCAAAAATGGATGGATTCACAGAAAATTACAAGTGCAGTACATCATTACATAATCACAATTCTCCCTTTTCATCTTTCGAAGCTCTATCAATGGAGTTTAAATTTGAAATCTTCATACCAAATGCAAGTTCTCTCACCAATTTCACGCTACAGATCCTCATCTGAAATTCAAGAAGAGCTATGAATAGTAGTGTTAATCTCCGGGAAGGAACAACACCATCAGCAATGGTACCCCGAATAAAGGCAAATTTTCTCAAGAATCATAGTGCTACTCTCCGAGAAAGTCACTTTTCTATACTCTGCTTTAGGAAAACTCCCCGAAACACATCAAATCAAGATATTTGGGCAGATCAGTATGAAAAAAAGAGGAAAAATACTTTCATGTTGAGAGTTTAATTCCCAGATTTATAAGTGGAATGGATTCATCTCTAAAATAGAAGCACTTGGCCCAAAATATTATTTTTTTATATTTAAACTCTTGGAAGCATCTCTGTTTAGTCCAGATCTGTTCCATCTTTGGTATTCTTTAGCGAAATAGATTACATCTTATGATATCTCGTTGATCGAAAGATTTTGACATCTTATTTGCACGATTTGGAGTAAAGATAAGAGAGTTGGGGCTCTCAACCCATTTAGTAAGTGTTCGGGTCGGGTTTTAACTAGCTAGAGGTTGAAGATGACAACCTTTTTGGGACTTTAATTTTTTTTAATTTTCTTCTTAAATAACATACTTGTCTCTCATTTTTTCCATGCCATTTCTTTAATTTTTTGTTTTTTACACAGTCACGAACGAATTTCCACATCAGTATATATATTTCCTTTTAACTTTATTTCTTTGCTACAGTGTAGGAAAAAACTGAAGCAATTTAACGTCCATCCAATTTTTGTAACGGAATGGTCCAATTTAACTATTTTAATTAGTTTATTGGGGTAATTTGAAAAATTAAAAGTTCGATGGTGTAATCAGTAAAACGTACCAACTACAGTGGCTAATTCATTCGTTTTGCCTTTATTTTTACTTATCAACCTGAATAGGTGAAAACTTGTACATCCTTCTCGATACCATATTTTTATTTTTTCCCCATGAATGTAGGTCGAGTGATTGAAATATAAAATATATTCTTATTTTCTCTCCTCCTATTTTTTCAATCTGATATGCATGTAATATTAATGTTCGAGTGTATTTATGTGTATATGTATTTGTTAATTTCGTTTCCCTACCATAGTGTGGGCATAAAAAGACTTTTTATATTTCTTCCTTGTACATAGATCTCTATTTCTTTTAACTGTTTCATAATGGTTAGGCTTCTCGCTCGACTATCCTGCATTTTTCACAGTGAGGTAAAATCATATACTGTATCTTGTATTGGAGAAAATAAATAAGAACAATTAAAAAGAGATGATTGTGTAAAACAGGAATTGACGATCTTGTAATGAATATTTAATCAGGACCAGAGAAAAGGTACATTGGTACTGGTTTGAATCAAGATACTGAAAAGTGAAAACATGCAGGGGGTGTTTGTTTAGAGCTGAATGATTGAATCGATCGGCCATTCAGTGCGTTTGTTTTGAATAAAAATCGTTTGAATGGCTTGAATAGGTCATATTTTTGGGCTGAATGGCCAAGTGCAATTTTTTAGCCGAATGGGCTGAATGACTGCTGAATGAAGTATGTTATATATATACACATATATATTTACAATATTAACTATTATATTAAGTAATATTAAATAAATTTACAACAATTTTGAATTTTTTTCAGAGGGGTAAAATAATAAAAATATGTTATTCAGATGTTTCAGACATGTCAATTATCAAACAACTTTTTTCATTCAGTATTTAGAATTCTGCTTCATTCAGCTCATTCAGATTACTTAAACATTCAGAACTATTTCATTCAGTATTATCAAACACCCCCTATGTCTAAATGATCAATGAGTTGAGGGTAGGTGTATGTGATAGAGGTTTATGTCGTTCATTTGAATTTCAAGAATTCATTTAGTTCTAGGTAGTATATGTCATACCTTGGAATGCCCTAAGAAGAACTCAGCCATATCTTTTTTCTTTTTGGGTCTAATGTTAAATTGTCTAGTTACATGTCATAAAGGGAGCATACAGTGCTGAAGCACATTAATGTCTATGCATTTCCGTTAGTTATGAAGCATTAGAAGGAAGTTTACTGACTTTTCTATCACTGTGTTATTACCTGCATCCTTTTGAATTCTTCCACTTGGTATGCATCAGTATAAACATTTAATGTACCCTAAAAATAGAAATGACCCCTTATGTCTATAAAGTAGCCTCTCAACTTGGATTCCTTGATTGTATTGTCCAAACTCATGTTTTTATTTACACGCTGCATAAAACATACTTAATAATACTTGTCTAACGGAGGTTTAGAGGGTTCGTGAGGAATGTATTCCTTTGGCAGGCATTTAAAAACTTTTCTTTGGCTCATGAGCACGTAGGAATACTCTTATAAGGAAAGGAATATTATTAAAAAAATCAAAGTCCTACGCATATTCTTTTAGAAGTCTTGTTATGTATTGCGATAAATTTTTGTCGAATTACAATTGTGAAACATATCAATATATTACGCATCTCTCCAAAAGAGCTGGTAATCAAAAAGTTGGATAATGTATATCGTTTTCCTTTCTTTAGTCTACCTAGGTAGCAAATGTAAATTTGGTGTCAACCAAACTGGGGCAGACCGCAGTGGAAGCTTAAAACTTGGCAGATACCGTTTAATCGTCCCATCTTCTAGGTTGAACACTCCGGCTTCACGCGAGACTTGCGGAGAAATGTCAGGATCACGGCAAAAAGGGATTGTAGCAAAATAAATGCAATTTCCTTTTCGGAACTCGTGACCAAATTTTCGAGTTGGAATGAAAATAGAGCTATCGTTTGAGAAAAATAGCACTTGGTCACCCAAACTCGTTAACTTATGCATCATCTCCAGGCTGTGGATATCAACCTTGAATATTTCAAATCCCGTAGTTTGAAAATATTCAATACCAGGGCCAGGGGGATCGATATCATAATTGTCATCTTCATATTCTTCCATCAAGAAATCTATGTTTTGCCGAGCTATCAACAACTCTCCTTGGGCCGACTGTAACAGGGAAAAGAATGAAACAATGTGCTTACCAATCACAAATCCTCCTCCTGGTTGGATTTCGTAGCAAGGGAGTTTATACAGATTGAAAACATGTTTGATTGATTTGATCATCACTTGGCAGTTATTTGTTAAATCGATAGTGTGAGTCTCTACAACACTACTATCTCTCTCCTCCAACAAGGAATCATCATCATCTACCTCCAAATCTACAGTGTATAGTAAGTTGTTAATGAATAATATATCATTAACATCGATGTTTTCTTTGAAGATGATCCACCTTGTGTCGCCAAGTGTGCAGAATGCTAAAGCTCTTCGGTAATTGCACAGTATTGCTACTACTATATGTTGTTCTGCACTTCCGTTCACAATTGATACGTCAATCCGGTTGATAAAAAAGGATTTTTGTTTCTGACTGAGAAATTCTTGGAAACATGGGATTGTAGTCAAGGGAGGAAGTTCGAGTAGAGCTCCAGAAAGCGGATTCCATAGAAAAAGCTGAGCTTTGAAATCTGATCCCGTGGTAATTGCCAGCCAACCTCTGATACATCCGAAGCAATACCCTCCTCCGACAGCTTTCTCAGGCAATTCAAGATTATAGAATCTGCCTTCAGACATGCTATAGAAGCTAAACAACCGCCGGTTATCCATTGTTGCTGCTGCTGCAGGCCCTTCGCCGCGAGGGAACAGTAGCCACGGAATCTCCGGAAGTGCCCCAGCCCCGCCGTTGATCATCAAGTTTTTGTTATCCACAAGAAGAGGAGCTCTCCAAGACTTGCAGACTCTGCTCGTGCGGATGCGATCGGTTAGGCTCAAGCGCATGACGATGGCTTCCATGATATCTCCCGGAAGTTGATGCTGCCAAAAACTGCTCATGACCTGATCATCCGTAGCCGTAGCCGTAGCAGTATTCTCTTTGGTCAAAGGTAAAGAAGGTGGAGGAGGTGGTGGTGGTAGTACTTGTAGGTGAATTGGACTAGTATTAACTGACTTGAGGAGGAGAGCAGAAGAGTCGTGGGAGGAGGAGGAGGAGCAATGACGAACAAGTGAAAGGAACTCCCCCATGTTTGTGCAGGCATGGAACATTGATTCCATCATTCTTAATTTGCATGCAATATTCATCCTCCCTTCTATCACTTGGTTGAATATATATATATATATATATTAAGCTTCCGATAGAAATCAGATTACTATTTGGATTTTGGATCTTCTTTATGAATTCCTAACCAATCTCTGATGAAACTCTCTCTCTATCCAGTAAGATATCTCAACTAGTTTCCAAATACAAGCCCAACTAGATCTCCTTCACCGCCTAAACTTGCTTTTTGTATTAGAAGAGATTGGTTGAGTTTCTACTAATTTGAATAGGAAAGATTTTTTTTTATTCCTCGTAGATATAGGAATATTTTTAAATTTAGATATTATTTAATTAATATAAATTTAGATAGTACTATTTTACTTTCAAAAGTAGGGTCCGCTAGTTGAATAAAGAAAACTCGAGTACTTATGTTGGATCCATTATGACCTATGGGTAATCTTGAAATTTATTTTATTCTCACTACAAATTTAATTTTCTTAATATGTTTAAAAAAAGTCTTTCAAACCAACATTCTTTTGAGGACAGAGAATATATAATTATAAACACAAACTTAGTTTCACAAATTTTTGATTCAATTTTTTTTCTTTTCTATGCAAATTAATACGAGTACTATCCAATTTTGTAACCATTACACTCTTTTTTTTGTTCATCTTTTATCTTTTCTATCAAAATTAGTATAAATTTTATTCAAATTTGTAACAATTAAATACCACTAAAATTTCTACATTATTCAAAGGGAACCCCGGCATATTAGGATAAAGAAATTGTCTATTTGGTTATAACTAAATGCCGAATTTAGTATAATTTTAATATCCGAATAATCGAAATCCAAATATACTATTCGGTTATTTCGGTATATAACCGAAATCAAAACCTATCTTTATCAAACAAAAAAATTCATTTCAAATTTCTTTCCAAGCAAATATTTAAGCATAATCCACAACCATAAGCATTCATAAGCTAGTTTAATGATTTCAAATTAACAAAACATAAGTAGGTAATCCATAGGACAAAGTCTAATTAATGTCAAACTCATAATATTAATTAAGTCATTTAGCAGGACCAGCACTAGCAGTTAGCAGGCAGAATTGACTTGCAGCAGAACTACAGCAGGCAACAGCAACACAGCAACATGCAACAGCAGTCAGCAGCACCCAGCATAACATACCCCTGCACATCTTAATTAAACTTTAAATGACCATGGGAAAATAATACCTCAAACAAGCATAATAATAACACCAATTAAGGGGATACTGACCAAAACCACTCTCAAATTTGTAATTTAACAAAAAGAAAAGAATGGAAATCTTCGCAGGCAACTCAAAGGCTGACCCTTTGCAGGCTCAGAATTGTAGTACAAGAATCTGTGTGTTTTGGTCCTGCTAAAAACACTCATTTATATAAACAGTTAATTACTAGTACAACTGATAAGAGGTAATCCACTTATAAAAGAAAATAAATCCACATCAAGCAACAAATTTTGCCTAATCGTTACGGTGGCTAATTGATTATCTGGCTAATCAAATATAATGACGAGCAGGCCCCGATTAAAGAAAGTTACTACTGACACAGTATCAAAGTTTTTTAAGCAGCAAAAAATAATGCTAGTTCCAAATAACCAAAATAGGATGAGTCAAAGTGAGATACTACCAAAACTTCCTTTAAAAGAATCATAACGCACAAGCTCGCTAGTGAAATAATCAATGTATCCGAATAGAATTTCAAGTCAAACATCTTCAAATTATCATCTATAGATCAAGTAAGAATTAGTATAGCCATGTCCTCATGGAAAACCATCTAAATATAAGTGTAACAACCATGGATACAAATGAATTAATGATGCCAAAATATAAGTGTAACAAGTATCTTCTTACCTTAGCAGACTTATTAAATCCACTGATGGCTTGAGAGTCTGAGACCGAAGGGCTACGCATACTTTACAGTTTTGTCCACAGCCTTGGTATCAAAATTTCACCTGACAGACATGGGGTGAAAACATTAATTATTACAAACCAGTTTATACATTAATTATTACAAACCAGTTTGACAACAGGAAAGAAATTCATAGGATGATTCAGAAAAGGGTCTACAATTGATCATCTTGTAAGGACTGCAATTAGTAAAAGGATAAGCAAAACAGTTTATGATTATCAATTACTCATCCTTATTTATTCTGAATTATACTTACTTCCCCACTGCTGCAAGAAAAACACCCATGTTCACCTTTATCAGCCACAAGTTTTAGCTTAGTTTTACTAGAAAACGACAAGTTAATTAAAAAGAACAAAGATAGCTTCAATTTTTTATGCCACTTCAGGTCAGGTTCCTGGGACAGAATTGGCGAAATATATGCTCAGGTTCCTGCGACAACAAGATATGCTCGTAGTACTTATGCTAAAAAATGCCTTATCATAATAAAAGATATGATGGTCCAAGAGGCAAGATATAACACAGATGTAGCTGCAGGAATATCATAATAAAGTAGGCTGATCCACACGATTGTGTTAAAAGGTTCTGCTAGAGACAATTCTAAAGCTGAGAATACTCCAAAGCTATATGTGCCCTTCAGTCCTGTTAAGTAAGTATGCCAATACAGCATGCATGCACAAGAAAGTTGGGATACAATTGGTTGGTTAATCGACTGACACTTTTTCAGTTTATGTTAACTAACAAACATCCTCGTTTTGTCATTACTTTCCTTGTTATAATGTAATGAGACAAGTCTACCAACTAAGAGACCAGTTATATATATTTAAAACTCATGTACCCTAACCTAAACAGGTATGGCTTATGCATGGGAAAAAACAACTACTATATTAAAATTGAATAGGTAAATAAATAATCCAATAAAGGATGCAACTTAAGAAAGACGGATGATGATTAACATACAGATTCTTCAAAAAGATTGTCCAGCACAGCATAATTGATTTTTGAGTAAAGTCTCTGCAGGAAGAAACCACGCTAATAAGTATTACTAGATGGGGAAAGCATGCAAGTGCAGAGAAATTAATAATATAACTCGGTCTATTGATCTCATGAAATTTGCATTACTATAAGGGGATATGTGTGTGTGTGTATAATGAGGATATAATAGTATTTATAATTTGTACGTCTCTAAAATCAGTGTTCGTTAGTACGAGTGCTATGATCGCACCTCGAAAAATTGTAACTGAAACTCAAGTAGAATCTGAAGTAACGAATTTCCAAGTACTTAGTCCGATATCATACCTTCTTAGCTAGCATTTGACGAGTGGCCTCTGCAGCAGTTTGAGGAGGAGTTAAGTTTCTAGCCTCTGCTGCTGCTGCTCGTTGTTGTTGTTGTCTTTCCTGCAAATGAAGATTCATGGAAAGAACATTAATATCAATAGAGCAATGCTACGTATACCTCACTTGTACATCTTGTGCACCAGTTGATGTGGCTTTTGAGTTACTAAAACTAATGCAGCATTCCAAATATTTGCTAAATGAATTTAGAAACAGTTTATTTCCCCCATAGAGAAATTTAAATCAAACCTTGGCTTCTTGATTCAACAATGAACAGTCAAGAAAAACATAAAGAGAGTTGGGCGAAATTCTTGCTATGAGGTCAAGGGTTTTGATGCAGAAGATGGTCTTTAGTTTGTACTTTCTTTGGCCCCTTCAAAAGGAAAAGATTCAGATAAGAAAAAGAGTTCCAATGAAAGAATTGGTGAATGAAACACACAGTAGAGTGTATTGGTGAAAGAACAATACCACCAACTTAATTTGTTGAAACCTGCGTAATAGCTCGTAAACAAGACACACATTGCAATCGAAAGCTTCATTTTCCCCATTCTTTTTCTGCAACCCCAAATCAAATGAAATCAAGTAATGAACAAAAACAAAATATAAAAAATTGAGTACCAATTTAGTGCAATACAAGATCAAAAACATTCACCCCAAAACTGAAACCCCTTAAAACCTATAAACGAGAAGTGCTCATTGGAAGAACTGGCACTGAAATTACTAGAAAAACCCAAAAAGAAGGAAATAATTCTTACCTTTCTTCCGTCTTTCTTCCGTCAGTGAGAGCTGACTGTTGTTGATGAAAAAGAAGAGGAAAATCAAGAAATAAATTAATGAGGAAGCAACGCTTCCTTTAGATGAAAGAACGGACGACGGCGATAAATGCCGTAAGCAGTATCACCGCCGCCATCAATACAACCGCAATGCATACCGCGGCCAGACTGATTTTCTCGTTCTGGCTATGGCTACGGTTTGCATTGCGTTTTTTCGGTTTCTTCCCAAACTTAGGCCCTTTCTTGGAATATCCTGTCTGGTACTGATGACGTGGGGGGATGGGTTGAATTGCGCTGTAAGTCCCAGAGCTAAACATGGTGATGGCTCTATTGTCTCTGCAATCGTGAGCAATAATATTTGACTAATATATAGGCGAAGGTCCGGGCTTGTTCGGTAATGACTTATTTTAGAAGCAATAATATTATTTTAACTAATAAGTTAAAATAAGTTATGAAAATATTTGACATATAACTTAAAATTATTGTATCAAGATTATTAAAAAAGTAGATAAGAAAGTCTTTATATTTGGTCAAATTTAATTATTTTAAGAGTTAAATACACTTAATTATTAATGTGTAGATGCCCATTAATAAGTAAATATTCATTTTATGTGTGTGTAGTGTGTATGAACATTTATAATTTATAATTAGATTCAAAAGTTTACGAATATTTAATTTTTTTCTCAAATACTTGATTAAGACTTTAATAATATGTATATGGGGAATTTTATTTATTATTTATCCTCACTACATAGATTACATAATTAAAAAAATTTATTTTGTTTTATTATATTTATGGAGAGTAATTATAAAAAATTTATTTTATTTTATTATATTATATTTATGGAGAGTGCGAGTTATAATGTATGTGTGACAACTAGTTAATCTAACTTGATCCAAAATGACATTGGACTTATTTTAAATATTTGGACTTCTAATTTCTAAAAAATTGGACAAATGAATTTGATAATACTTCATAGTCCATCCACACCGAAAATTCATAAATGTGAATTAATTTATTCAACCCTTCCTCCACCCGAAAATTCACAAACGTGAATTAATGTAAGTTATTAATGAATGTAAGTTATTAATATAACGCCCCTAAACCCAGGTCTATCTTCAAAATCGGAAATTGGTGCGTTTCATCCAAAACATCTTATTACATCATAAGAATAAACATAATATCCTTACAAAAATAATGCGGAATCTTACATTCTACTCTCATGTACGAAGACCTTAACCAATACATAGTCTAATATTACTTTACAATATTACAACAGTACTAATTATTACAATTAATACACAAATTTTATAACTTTAGCTTCTTCTTCTTCTCTTCGACGATACCAAATTCTTCGGTCTGCTCTGGCTTAGATGCAATTATATTAGAATTTGCAAGAGTGAACATTTAATTGCCCAACAATTCATAACAATTGAATAAACAACAAAATCAAGAATCATATCATAATTCTTTGAAAATTTCATTAACTAACAGTAGTTATGAAGCAACTTGAATAAATAGGAATTAAATTAGATTTCTATCATTTAACACCTCCATTACCATTTTAAGAGAAAACACTCTCTAATCCTTTTATTAAAAGATTCATCTAGACTTTTGGCTTTTCTTCTACTCATGAAGGTTGAACAATATTTTCTAACTGTAAATTTACATACCACCAACATCATATGTAAGTGATCATAAACACCTAAGACCATCTATCTTTTCATATTTATTAAGAACAATATTCTCTTATAACGCTTCTAGGACTCAACTCATCCTACACAAATACATCTGTGAAAAGAAAAATCTTCTCAACATATAAGAACAGCACAACACAAGTGTTTAACAATTATCAATGTAGTGAACTAAGTGGCTCTCCACCTAAGAACTAATGAATTAGTTTATCGTCTCATCTACACTATCTCGACAGTGAGCTAGATCAGTTTCCTAACTTAGCTTAAACCTCTGTCCATACAAAGGAGTTGTTCTACTCAATTACTACACATCAACGGTTAAAAAACATGTGACTGTACTTACAACTTAAACCTAGTTAACATCGTAACATTTGTCTAATCAAAGTAATTAGCCTCGACATACTTCTTAACATCATTCGCTAACACAAGAAACTTACAATTTTGAACAGTTCTGTTTTTAGAACATTTCTTTTTAAGTTTGCGCGTAAGTGCGAATTTTGGTTAGATACTATCTTCCGTATAACCGTCAACAACCACATTATTGCACAGAGTGCAATCTTATCCCTAATTGCTCATCTAGCATACTTAGAAAATATAGCAATATGTTTTTCATATAACACACATTCGTTTGGTGGATGAATATTCTTTTTGTCGGAGAATATTCGTACGACGGCGCAATCATTGGTGGACCCCACAACGGAATGAATGTCGGATATAGAAAGCGACAGAAGTAACTTTTTTATAAAAATAACGGCAAAACTGTTACCGTTAGTACTGTTGAAATACCCGGTAGTTAAAATACAATCATACGTGGTGTTGCACAGTAGCACATGGTATTGTACAGTATTTCGAATTATTGATTCTTACGTAGGAATGCACTTACTCAATTATTATTACAGTAATTACTGTTCAATATTTTATATTATT
Source organism: Panax stipuleanatus (assembly GCA_020205555.1). Lineage (NCBI taxonomy): Eukaryota > Viridiplantae > Streptophyta > Magnoliopsida > Apiales > Araliaceae > Panax > Panax stipuleanatus. Next base: position 151,198,452 of record CM035115.1, read on the forward strand.
GATTCAATAATTGCATAATATTTTATTGGTTCAATATTTGCTACGTTGATATTTTATATTAATAAGTGCTACTTTGCTATTTTATATTATTGATTCAATAATTGTCATTGCACATTATTTTAAATTATCAAATCAATAATTCATATTATTTGAATAATATTATTAGATTGCATTATTGACAATGTCTAAGAAAGTTCTGTCTAAGAAAGGGGTTGATTAATTGCGCGCCACTAAGGAGAAATCTTTATCGGAAGGCCCCCTCTTTTCTGGGAACGATCTGGTTGTCAATATTGTGGTTCTGTAATATTATTTGTGAATAATTAATTTTTGATATATATGATAAGAAAATATTTATTCAATGTTGATTTAAACGGAGGAATTTTTAACATGTGACATTTGTTGAAAGTTGGTATTTTATCTTGTCCGATAAAATAATTCATTCAAATATATTATTATAATATTATATTATAATAGTATGATGTGATTATATAATAGTATGATTTTTTATAATTTGAATGGTAACATTATTATAGTAAATCCATGGTATAAAAGTTAAACGAGGTGGAAGAGTGTAAATTGAATTTGAACTCTTATTATGCAAACAATGATGTCATCGGAGCGATGAGGTAAGCAAGGATGTCATCGGAGCGATGAGATAAGCAATGATGTCATATGATCGATGATGTAAGCGATGATGTCATAAATTATGACGAAAAGACTATTTTACCCTTACTCTGCCGAGCCTATAAATAGAAACTCATTTCTTCATTATTTCTCACCAAATCACTAAAGCTATAGAGAGAGAAAGTATAGAGAGAATAAGAGAGAAAGAAGAAGAGTATTCTGCTATTACACTAGTGCAATCTCCAAATTTTTAAGGTAAGGGGTATTATTTATTTCGTATTCATGAAGAGAGTTATTTTCTTTCAATACTCGTAAGGGTTGTTATTCCATTCCTTATTATTCTGTTGGAATAACCTGTCTACGCGGACTACCGCATGCATGGTGAAATCCTGTAGTTATTCCATTATTTATTATTCTGTGGGAATAATCTGTCTACGCGGACTACCGCATGCCTGGTGAATAATCTTTCGTATTCAGTTGTTATTAAATTATGAAAATAATCTGTCTGAGCGGACTACCGCCTGACGGGTGAAAATCCAATTGCAGTTTCGTATATTGTTTCATTTCAGATTCCTAAAACTTACTACGGTAAGTATTGCTTCTATAATTCCTGAAATGATAAGAAATTCCTTGAGTTTTGCGCTTCATCTAATATCATTTCACTGGAATATTGGTCTGAACTTTTTTATAAAATTTTTATCTTTTCATGTCGAGTTACTATTCACGAGTTACTATTCATGGGATACTATTTACGGTAAATTTTTTTTCCTTCCAAATCATCTTTGATTGGATCCAGGTTTTGATCTTCATTCTTGAACTCTGGATAAATTCTCTAATATTTGTCCTTTATCTCACTGGATTCGTTATTCGTAATGTTTTCATCATCCTCAATCCTAAATGGCAATATAACTGAATATCTTTGGCTTGTAGTGCAAAGATGAATGATTACTTGATGAATATCTTTGGCCTGTAGTGCAAAGATGAATGATTACCTGATGAATATCTTTGGCCCGTAGTGTAAAGATGGACAGGTGTTGAGATGAACACGACCAACTGGTGATACAAATGAATATCTTTTGCCGTAGTGTAAAAGATGAATATTTGATTCGAGATGAATATTGATTGATGTTACAAGGATAAAATATTGATGATGAACTTTTAAATTATAGAAGATAGTAGACATCATTCCCTACTTAACTCTTCTAATGAATTGTCATTTTCGCTGCAATTGTTGATCTAAACTGGTTGTCCATAATATTTTATCTGATTTGTTGAAGACTAACGATAATTTATTTTTCATTATCTTAGTCATAATATTCTTTACTGGGCTAGTTGAGCCAACCCTTTTCTTCCATTGTTTTCTTCAGAAAATGAGAATATCGCAGGTACTAGTCGGGGAATGGAGTGATGGTCCAAGTTAGAGCTGTAGAAGTCCTCACTATTTTTTTTAAAAATAGTGTAATAATAAATGTAATGAGAACTTAGTTTGAATGTTAATATTTTCTACATGTCTGTATTGACACTCACAATTGTGTGGTCGTATTTTGCACGACCGTTTGATATGAAAGATTGTATTTGAATTCTGTACCATGTATTTGGCGACTCAGAATGGATTGAGTATTGAACCTATTTTGGGTGCGTCACAGGAATGATTTATTTCTATCTATTGCATATTTTGCATTTATTATGGGTAGATAGACAGATGATGTTTGTACAGTGAACACCAAATCCCGTAAAATTGAAGTACCCGGATTTGGGGGTGTCACAAGTGACACACTCATTTGATTCTCAAGTTTCACACAGTCAAGTTGATGAGTATACAGTAAGGTAGTGTTTGTTTGTGTCTGAATGTCTCTTAATTCACCTGCCTCTGATTCGGTCAGAGGTAAATCTTGTTTGGTAAATTTTTCTTTGCCTCTTAATGTCTCTTAATCGCTAAGACAGAAACTCAAATATTAACTATTAAGAGCTGTCTCTTAATAGCTTATTTAAAATTTATGGACAAAAATAGCCTCAATAAATATTGTACTCCAATTTTAAATTTTACGATCATTTAAATAAAAATTTTAAATAACTCAAAGAGTTAAAATGGTAAAATAGTGTCATTTAGATGTTTTACACTTTTTAGTTATCAAACAGTTTTTTAAATTAAGATGTTATTGCATTCGGATGATCTAATTTATTAAAATGTATTAACCATTCAGATCTTAATTACTCAATTTTATCAAACACCACTTAAGTTCCTTTGACCTTTATAAGGATTTGCGATCAGATGCTGCTTACCGCACAGATTCTCTCTATTGGAGCTGCTTTATGCTTTTGAAGTTTTTTTTTTCATTATCTGTTTTGAGTCCTCTTATTACCAGTCTGAATTTCTACTTCTTAACTAGTCGTCATTCTTTGATTATAATTATGTTTTTATCTTTCTAACAAATTTGTGTTAAACATTTGGACTAATTTGGTATTTATCTAATTTCTACTGCAATGATTATCAGAGCTTGGATCAAAAGAAGAATGGAAGATTCCGACTTGATGATTTTATATCCCTTTGTATATTTGTACATTCTGCAAGGTATGGAAATGTTAAATTGTCTAGTTACATGTCATAAGCTGCATTAGAAGGGAGCATACAGTGCTGAAGCACATTAATGTCTCTGCATTTCCGTTATTACTTCCTAGCTTAATTTCCACCAAATGATTCACAGACATGCATGCACAAGAACATGCAGAATAACAATAACAAATTCACTCACTTCATTCTTGGTGTCTGACGCTAGGCAGAAACTATTAAACATTTGTAATGTATATCATTCTTGCGATAAATTTTTGTCGAATTACAGTTGTACACATCTCTCCAAAAGAGGTGGTAATCAAAAAGTTAGACGTAAACATTTGTAATGTATATCATTTTCCTTTCTTTAGTCTACCTAGGTAGCAAATGTAAATTTGGTGTCAACCAAACTGGGGCAGACTCAAGTGGAAGCTTAAAACTTGGCAGATACCGTTTAATCGTCCCATCTTCTAGGTTGAACACTCCGGCTACATGTGAGACTTGCGGAGAATTGTCAGGATCACGGCAAAACGGGGTTGAAGCAAAATAAATGCAATTTTCTTTTCGGAACTCGCGACCACCAAAATTTCGAGTAGGAATGGAAAGAGAGTTATGCTTTGAGTGAAATAGCACTTGGTCACCCAAACTCGTTAACTTATGCATCATCTCCGGGCTGTGGATATCAACCTTGAATATTTCAAATCCCGTAGTTTGATAATATTGAATACCATAATTGTCATCGAAATCATAATTGTCATCGAGATCATAATTGTCATCTTCATTTTCTTCCATAAAGAAATCTATGTTTTGTAGAGCTATCAGCAACTCTCCTTGGGCCGACTGTAACAAGGAGAAGAGTGAAACAATGTTCTTACCAATCACAAATCCTCCTGGTTGGATTTCGTAGCAAGGGAGTTTATCCTGATTGAAATTGAAAACATGTTTGATTGATTTGATCATGACTTGGCAGTTATTTGTTAAAACGATGGTGTGAGTCTCTACAACACTACTATCTCTCTCCTCCAAATCTACAGTGTATAGTAAGTTGTTAATGAATAATATATCATTAACATCGATGTTTTCTTTGAAGATGATCCACCTTGTGTCGCCAAGTGTGCAGAATGCTAAAGCTCTTCGGTAATTGCACAGTATTGCTACTACTATATGTTGTTCTGCACTTCCGTTCACAATTGATACGTCAATCCGGTTGATAAAAAAGGATTTTTGTTTCTGACTGAGAAATTCTTGGAAACATGGGATTGTAGTCAAGGGAGGAAGTTCGAGTAGACCTCCAGAAAGCGGATTCCATAGAAAAAGCTGAGCTTTGAAATCTGATCCCGTGGTAATTGCCAGCCAACCTCTGATACATCCGAAGCAATACCCTCCTCCGACAGCTTTCTCAGGCAATTCAAGATTATAGAATCTGCCTTCAGACATGCTATAGAAGCTAAACAACCGCCGGTTATCCATTGTTGCTGCTGCTGCAGGCCCTTCGCCGCGAGGGAACAGTAGCCACGGAATCTCCGGAAGTGCCCCAGCCCCAGTCCCGCCGTTGATCATCAAGTTTTTGTTATCCACAAGAAGAGGAGCTCTCCAAGACTTGCAGACTCTGCTCATGCGGATGCGATCGGTTAGGCTCAAGCGCATGACGATGGCTTCCATGATATCTCCCGGAAGTTGATGCTGCCAAAAACTGCTCATGACCTGATCATCCGTAGCCATAGCCATAGCCGTAGCAGTATTCTCTTTGGTCAAAGGTAAAGAAGGTGGAGGAGGTGGTGGTGGTGGTAGTACTTGTATGTGAATTGGACTAGTATTAACTGACTTGAGGAGAGCAGAAGAGTAGTGGGAGGAGGAGGAGCAATGACGAACAAGTGAAAGGAACTCCCCCATGTTTGTGCAGGCATGGAACATTGATTCCATCATTCTTAATTTGCATGCAATATTCATCCTCCCTTCTATCACTTGGTTGAATATATATATATATATATATTAAGCTTCCGATAGAAATCAGATTACTATTTGGATTTTGGATCTTCTTTATAAATTCCTAACCAATCTCTGATGAAACTCTCTCTCTATCCAGTAAGATATCTCAACTAGTTTCCAAATACAAGCCCAACTAGATCTCCTTCACCGCCTAAACTTGATTTTTGTATTAGAGATTGGTTGAGTTTCTACTAATTTGAATAGGAAAGAATTTTTTTTATTCCTCATAGATATAGGAATATTTTTAAATTTGGATACTACTTGTTTACTATCAAAGTAGGGTCCACTAGTTGAATAAAGAAAACTCGAGTACTTATGTTGGATCCATTATGACCTATGGCCTGTGGGTAATCTTGAAATTTATTTTATTCTCTCACTATAAATTTAATTTTCTTAATATGCTTAAAAAAAGTCTTTCAAACCAACATTCTTTTGAGGACAGACAGAATATATAATTATAAACACAAACTTAGTTTCACAAATTTTTGATTCAATTTTTTTTCTTTTCTATGCAAATTAATACAAGTACTATCCAATTTTGTAATCATTACACTTTTTTTTTGTTCAACTTTTATCTTTTCTATCAAAATTAGTATAAATTTTATTCAAATTTGTAACAATTAAATACCACTCAAATTTCTACAATATTCAAAGGGAACCCCGACATATTAGGATAAAAAAATTGTCTTTTTGGTTATAACTTGTTGGGCTGTGGATGTTGAGGCCGGTCGAATCTTATTTATTTTGAGCTTTCCGGGTCAAATTCATTTTTACTCTTGGAACATTGGGCTATTATTTAAATGATTCCTTGGGCCGGAGGAGATAGTAGAGGACAGGTGGCAGTTTGTGGGTGAGTAGCTTATTAGAGAAGGGTTAGTTAAAAAGGGGTTTAGCATGCGGCTGATTGATTAAATGGGCTCTGTAAGACCCCGAATTTTATAAATAAAGATTTAATTTTCTTTATATATTATTTTGAAATAGTAAGGGGTTGATTTAATTAATGTAGTAAGTTGTGGGTAAAATGCGCAAATATTTTAAAATGAGCAAGTGGCTATAAAATATTCATTGTTGTCGGAGAATATTCGTTTGGTCGTGGAATATTCTTGTTGTCGGGAAATATTCGTACGACGGCGGAGCCATTTGTGGGCCCCACAACGGAATAACTGTCGGATATAAAAAGCGACAGAAATAACCTTTTTATAAATAACGGTAAAACTGTTACGGTTAAACTGTTAAAATACCCGGTGATAAATATACAGTAATACACGGTGTTGCACAGTAGCACACGGTATTGCACAGTAATTTTAATTATTGATTCTTACGTAAGAAGGCACTTACTTAATAATTGTTACAGTAATTACTGTTCAATATTTTATATTATTGATTCAATAATAACTACAATTGCATAATATTTTATTGGTTCAATAATTGTTACGTTGATATTTTATATCAATAATTGCTACGTTGATATTTTATATTATTGATTCAATAATTGTCATTGCACAGTATTTCACATTATTAAATCAATAATTGTCACTCTTATTATTTGAATAATATTATTAGATAGCATTATTGGCAATGTCTAAGGAAGTTCTGTCGAGGAAAGAGGTTAGGTTAATCTAATTGCGCGCCAGTAAGGAGAAATCCTTATCGGAAAGCCCCCTCTTTCCTGGGAACGACCTGGTTGTCAATATTGTAGTTCTGTAATATTATTTATGAATAATTAATTATTGATTTATATGATAAAGAAATATTTATTTAATGTGGATATAAATGAAGGAATTAGTGCTGATGGTTGTTTTTATCAGTATATGTATTTTGTCAGAATGAAAGTGTGGAAAAATCATCCGTATGTAAATTTCGGCCATTTTTCGTTGAGAATTTGGAAAAAACTTCCTTCTACAAAGTTGTAGAGAATTAAATTTCATATGGAAAGAACATAAGATTCGTATTTTTCTGATAAAGGAACTATTTATTATGAATTATTGAAGCTTCAGAAATAAATGTTTTAATATATATATATATATATATATATATATATATATATTATATAACATGTGGGGGGTTTTTTTTCCAAAGGAGGTGGCTTGAGTTTCAAATCTGGTATGCTACTTTTCTCTGTGAGTTAATTTTGTCAAACCTGGCATCCTAAGCTTTTCCTATAAATAGGGTGCTTAGTTAGAAATGAAAATCATACCAGAATAAAAAAAATTTCTCTCTATAATATCGAGCGTATTTCTTGTGAGTATTTAGATATTTTGAGTGTTGATAACAGTGCAAATTTTCGTTCACATAATATCCGATATTCCAGTCAAAACTACTCTCCGGTTAAGGTAAAGAATGTTATTTTTTTTCGTAAACGATGTTATTCTTTTCAATATTATTATACTAAAATATTGTCATGGATTTTATTATGAAATTCTTACTTTTTTCGTCGGGGTTACTATTCACGTATACGGCACTATTCACGGAAAAATTAAATTTTCTTCTATTTGTCCAAGTTGCTTGTTAAGGTTCTTATCTTTGATTGGATCCAAGTTTTGATCTTTATTCTTAAGTTTTGCTCCACAAAGTATTATTATGGAATATTCTTGAACTTGGATAAACTAAATTACGAATCCCTAATCTTTGTCCTTTATCTCACTGGATTCGTTATTTATATTATTTTTCATCATCCTCAGTCCTAAATGGTGATATAACTGAATATCTTTGACCTGTAGAGCAAAGATGAATGATTACCTGATGAATATCTTTAGCCCATAGTGCAAAGATGAACAGGTGTTGAGATGAACATGACCACTGGTGATACAAATGAATATCTTTGGCCCGTAGTGCAAAGATGAATATTTGATTCGAGATGTATATTGATTGATGTTACAGGGATAAAATATTGATGATGGACTTTTAAATCATAGAAGATAGTATACTTCATTCTCTACTTAACTCTTCTAATGAATTGTTATTTTCGCTGCGAATATTGATCTAAAACTTGTTGTCCATAATATTTTATCTGAATTGTTGAAGACTAACGATAATTTATTTTCCATTATCTTAGTCATAATATTCTTTACTGGGCTAGTTGAGCTCACCCTTTTCATCTATTGTCCTCTTCAGGAAATGAGAATGTCGCAGGAACTAGTCGGGGAACAGAGTGATGGTCCGAGTTAGAGCAGTAGTAGTCCTCACTATGTCTAATAAATAGTGTGATAATAATTGTAATGAGAACTTAGTTTGAATGTTAATATTTTCTACATATTTGTATTGACACTCACAGTTGTGTGGTCGTATTTTGCACGACCGTGTGATATATAAGATTGTATTTGAATTCTGTACCATATATTTGGCGACTCATAATGGGTTGGGTTGACTGGACCTATTCTGGGGGCGTCACAGGCTAAGCTGTTTTAAGCCTCCTTCATTAATGAGGAGTTGACATAATGTTGATTGGGTGGAGAGCAAGGTATGGTAAAACCTGCATGCAGCCAACTGACGTAAGCATCGGGGGAAAACATGCAAGTTGGTGAGATGATATATGGGTACAAGGCACTACACAAAAAAGGTAACTGAACATTTTTTCTCTCCATACACTAAAGCACACAAACCTCCATTGTTAACCCGTTTTTCGGCCTGTACTTATTCTCACACCGGAGCGATTCCCGGCGGCCCAAGCCGTCAGATCCGGTGCTGACGTGTTCATTGTGTAGGGTTAGGTGCGCTTTTTGTGATTGAGGCGCATGGTGAGATCTTGGCGTTAACATTGGCGCTAGAAGGAGGGCTCTTTAGTGTTTCTGGTTTTCAATCACAACTTATTGAACGTTTTACATCGGAAGTTATGACGAAAAGTAATATGGTTACAGCCGAAGGACAACCGACAACAGCAAGTTCTTCTCAACCGAGGGTTTCTGTAAAAGATAGGCTGGGTCCTTCAAAAAGTGTTCATGTAAGGCTTGGGTCACAGGATGTTCCAGAGAAGTTGCGTGTAAAAGATCATGGTGGTGTTAAAAGGAAGTTGTTCGCTACTCCTGATAAAGGACCTGTTAAAGATTGGAAAAGGGTAGAAGGCACACCGCCTAGAACCCAACACCAAGAGGGACAGTTATACAAGGCGTCTACTCTGGCTAAAATGGCACAGGAGACCAACATGGCTTTGAAGGCACTTCTGCGACAAAGGGAGGAGATTACAAAGCAGATGGTTCTTATGGCCGAGATGGAGGGTGGGGCATCCAGTCATACTTAACCTGAAGAGCCCGATAGATCTATGGGTAGGCGGATGAAGGATGATGAAGATTCCAGACGTTCGAAAAATCGACTGCGAAGCCGTTCTCCTGTCCGAAGCAGAGGAAGACGTCATATTCCTGAAGATCCGAAGAGGGCCTCTCACCATAAGGGTTCTCGGGACGAGGGTAACGATAGAAGACGAAGCAGACCAAGAAGCCGCTCTCCCGAACCCGCAATGAAGGTACCTCGTATTGAATATTATTCTCAGTACAGTGAAGAGGACAGTAGCCGAAGCGTATCAGGTGGTCATTCCCCAAAGAGTATAAAGAAGGTACACCACCCTGTGGATTCTCGCCTCGATCGGACTGAGCAGAAGAAGAAATGCTCTCCAAAGAGGGAAATTTTGCCGAAGCCAAAGCCAGAAAGACTCGAGCTCTTGGCCGCAGAGATGAAGGAGCTTCGGAAACAGCTGGCGGGAGTCCAACACGAGAAGGAGACTCCGGGTAAGAAAGCTTCTCCTTTCTCTTCTGAAATTCTAAAGGAGAAGGCAGATCCTAGCAAGAAGCTTCCCCACATGGAAAGTTATAATGGTTCAGGAGACCCATACGATCATAGTCAGGCATTTGAAAGGTTGATGGATTATTACGACTACTCGAATGCAGCCAAATGTCAAACCTTTGGAATGACACTGAGAAAGGATGCAAGGCAGTGGATGGGAACTTTGGATTCCATGTTTATTCCATATATTATTCCATATATTATTTCATTAGGTACATATATTCAACTTTGTGTAGAATGCTTCAAAATTTATGTTATGGGATGCCTGTACTAATCTGCTTCGTATTGGGATTTATTGTCCTATTATTACGTAGATGATTTATGTTATGGGATGCCTGTACTAATATGCTTCAAAATTTCGTCGAACATAATTCCGTCGGAATTAGTCTTTTTTCTTGTAGTGTAAGCATCTCATGACTTTTAAAATTGTATTAGACAAATTTAGCGACTATTGTGAGAGTATTATGTATGACCATGATGTACACCTGGATACATCTATGTTACTCCATGCGTACCTTTTTTCAAAATTTGCTAATAGTAAAGATACATTTTTGTGACATGTATACTAAAAATAATAAGTTGTTAGTTTAGTAGTGTGGTATAAAAGTGAAATTATGATATCAAACTTGAGGACATTGTGTCATTTTTTACTTCTATCACTAAAGTGGACTTTTTTGTCGGGGAAAAAATAAGACAAATTCTACTCTTTTTGTAAAATGGAGAGAGGAATGTTACGAGGGAGCTGCCGTATTTATTTGACTTCTATTTTACTTGGTCAAGCATGGATTGAGAGAAATTTACTTTTGTCTCTTCAATTAATTTTCACCTTTACGAATCATGTCAGTTTTTATAGGTTATACTGTGGCTTTAGAGTTTTAATGGATGTTCGAATATCATTGGTAGTTCTAATGTATAAATTCATAAGCATTCATGAGACGTGCATTTAAATATGTAATATACAGGGCATTTATTACTTGATCTAGTATCATTAGTTTTAACTCTTTGGGTCTCTAAACAATTCATTGTCTACCAGTCATTATACACACTCATTAAATCTTATCTAACCCATCTTGTTTATTTGTTTGTACAGGGCATTTATTGCTTGATCGTGGATTTCTTGTTCTTGATGATGTTTATGAGGTAAGAAGCTCCAACAATACCTCTCCCTTCCGAATGCTGCTGGGGCTGTGGGCAGTCCCTAACACTTTTTGATGTTTATGGGGAGTTATACAGTCACTTTTTGTAATTGATAATACGCTTGCTAAGACCGTAATCTATTGAGTACACTAACGTTATGTGTTATACTGTTTCTTTTGTGTGCGCATATTCCGCCTATCCTCCTCCCCTTTCTTTAATTTTAGGCAAAACTAATGAATTAGCCACCGTAGTTGGTACGTTTTACTGATTACACCATCGAACTTTTAATTTTTCAAATTACCCCAGTAAACTAATTAAAATAATGAAATTGGACCATTCTGTTACAAAAATTGAATGGACGTTAAGTTTTTTCCTACATGGCAAAAAATAAGGAAATAAAATCATTAATTATGTGGCAAAAAATAATTGAATATAATTAAAACAAAAGAAGAAAACCTACCCCCTTCTTTCCCTGAATTTCTCCTTTCTGAACACATGAGCAAGCGGGCAAAAATGGATGGATTCACAGAAAATTACAAGTGCAGTACATCATTACATAATCACAATTCTCCCTTTTCATCTTTCGAAGCTCTATCAATGGAGTTTAAATTTGAAATCTTCATACCAAATGCAAGTTCTCTCACCAATTTCACGCTACAGATCCTCATCTGAAATTCAAGAAGAGCTATGAATAGTAGTGTTAATCTCCGGGAAGGAACAACACCATCAGCAATGGTACCCCGAATAAAGGCAAATTTTCTCAAGAATCATAGTGCTACTCTCCGAGAAAGTCACTTTTCTATACTCTGCTTTAGGAAAACTCCCCGAAACACATCAAATCAAGATATTTGGGCAGATCAGTATGAAAAAAAGAGGAAAAATACTTTCATGTTGAGAGTTTAATTCCCAGATTTATAAGTGGAATGGATTCATCTCTAAAATAGAAGCACTTGGCCCAAAATATTATTTTTTTATATTTAAACTCTTGGAAGCATCTCTGTTTAGTCCAGATCTGTTCCATCTTTGGTATTCTTTAGCGAAATAGATTACATCTTATGATATCTCGTTGATCGAAAGATTTTGACATCTTATTTGCACGATTTGGAGTAAAGATAAGAGAGTTGGGGCTCTCAACCCATTTAGTAAGTGTTCGGGTCGGGTTTTAACTAGCTAGAGGTTGAAGATGACAACCTTTTTGGGACTTTAATTTTTTTTAATTTTCTTCTTAAATAACATACTTGTCTCTCATTTTTTCCATGCCATTTCTTTAATTTTTTGTTTTTTACACAGTCACGAACGAATTTCCACATCAGTATATATATTTCCTTTTAACTTTATTTCTTTGCTACAGTGTAGGAAAAAACTGAAGCAATTTAACGTCCATCCAATTTTTGTAACGGAATGGTCCAATTTAACTATTTTAATTAGTTTATTGGGGTAATTTGAAAAATTAAAAGTTCGATGGTGTAATCAGTAAAACGTACCAACTACAGTGGCTAATTCATTCGTTTTGCCTTTATTTTTACTTATCAACCTGAATAGGTGAAAACTTGTACATCCTTCTCGATACCATATTTTTATTTTTTCCCCATGAATGTAGGTCGAGTGATTGAAATATAAAATATATTCTTATTTTCTCTCCTCCTATTTTTTCAATCTGATATGCATGTAATATTAATGTTCGAGTGTATTTATGTGTATATGTATTTGTTAATTTCGTTTCCCTACCATAGTGTGGGCATAAAAAGACTTTTTATATTTCTTCCTTGTACATAGATCTCTATTTCTTTTAACTGTTTCATAATGGTTAGGCTTCTCGCTCGACTATCCTGCATTTTTCACAGTGAGGTAAAATCATATACTGTATCTTGTATTGGAGAAAATAAATAAGAACAATTAAAAAGAGATGATTGTGTAAAACAGGAATTGACGATCTTGTAATGAATATTTAATCAGGACCAGAGAAAAGGTACATTGGTACTGGTTTGAATCAAGATACTGAAAAGTGAAAACATGCAGGGGGTGTTTGTTTAGAGCTGAATGATTGAATCGATCGGCCATTCAGTGCGTTTGTTTTGAATAAAAATCGTTTGAATGGCTTGAATAGGTCATATTTTTGGGCTGAATGGCCAAGTGCAATTTTTTAGCCGAATGGGCTGAATGACTGCTGAATGAAGTATGTTATATATATACACATATATATTTACAATATTAACTATTATATTAAGTAATATTAAATAAATTTACAACAATTTTGAATTTTTTTCAGAGGGGTAAAATAATAAAAATATGTTATTCAGATGTTTCAGACATGTCAATTATCAAACAACTTTTTTCATTCAGTATTTAGAATTCTGCTTCATTCAGCTCATTCAGATTACTTAAACATTCAGAACTATTTCATTCAGTATTATCAAACACCCCCTATGTCTAAATGATCAATGAGTTGAGGGTAGATGTATGTGATAGAGGTTTATGTCGTTCATTTGAATTTCAAGAATTCATTTAGTTCTAGGTAGTATATGTCATACCTTGGAATGCCCTAAGAAGAACTCAGCCATATCTTTTTTCTTTTTGGGTCTAATGTTAAATTGTCTAGTTACATGTCATAAAGGGAGCATACAGTGCTGAAGCACATTAATGTCTATGCATTTCCGTTAGTTATGAAGCATTAGAAGGAAGTTTACTGACTTTTCTATCACTGTGTTATTACCTGCATCCTTTTGAATTCTTCCACTTGGTATGCATCAGTATAAACATTTAATGTACCCTAAAAATAGAAATGACCCCTTATGTCTATAAAGTAGCCTCTCAACTTGGATTCCTTGATTGTATTGTCCAAACTCATGTTTTTATTTACACGCTGCATAAAACATACTTAATAATACTTGTCTAACGGAGGTTTAGAGGGTTCGTGAGGAATGTATTCCTTTGGCAGGCATTTAAAAACTTTTCTTTGGCTCATGAACACGTAGGAATACTCTTATAAGGAAAGGAATATTATTAAAAAAATCAAAGTCCTACGCATATTATGACTCCTAGCAGATAGCTTGATGCTGACGAACCGACTGGTCAAAGAATAAGAATTCTTTTAGAAGTCTTGTTATGTATTGCGATAAATTTTTGTCGAATTACAATTGTGAAACATATCAATATATTACGCATCTCTCCAAAAGAGCTGGTAATCAAAAAGTTGGATAATGTATATCGTTTTCCTTTCTTTAGTCTACCTAGGTAGCAAATGTAAATTTGGTGTCAACCAAACTGGGGCAGACCGCAGTGGAAGCTTAAAACTTGGCAGATACCGTTTAATCGTCCCATCTTCTAGGTTGAACACTCCGGCTTCACGCGAGACTTGCGGAGAAATGTCAGGATCACGGCAAAAAGGGATTGTAGCAAAATAAATGCAATTTCCTTTTCGGAACTCGTGACCAAATTTTCGAGTTGGAATGAAAATAGAGCTATCGTTTGAGAAAAATAGCACTTGGTCACCCAAACTCGTTAACTTATGCATCATCTCCAGGCTGTGGATATCAACCTTGAATATTTCAAATCCCGTAGTTTGAAAATATTCAATACCAGGGCCAGGGGGATCGATATCATAATTGTCATCTTCATATTCTTCCATCAAGAAATCTATGTTTTGCCGAGCTATCAACAACTCTCCTTGGGCCGACTGTAACAGGGAAAAGAATGAAACAATGTGCTTACCAATCACAAATCCTCCTCCTGGTTGGATTTCGTAGCAAGGGAGTTTATACAGATTGAAAACATGTTTGATTGATTTGATCATCACTTGGCAGTTATTTGTTAAATCGATAGTGTGAGTCTCTACAACACTACTATCTCTCTCCTCCAACAAGGAATCATCATCATCTACCTCCAAATCTACAGTGTATAGTAAGTTGTTAATGAATAATATATCATTAACATCGATGTTTTCTTTGAAGATGATCCACCTTGTGTCGCCAAGTGTGCAGAATGCTAAAGCTCTTCGGTAATTGCACAGTATTGCTACTACTATATGTTGTTCTGCACTTCCGTTCACAATTGATACGTCAATCCGGTTGATAAAAAAGGATTTTTGTTTCTGACTGAGAAATTCTTGGAAACATGGGATTGTAGTCAAGGGAGGAAGTTCGAGTAGAGCTCCAGAAAGCGGATTCCATAGAAAAAGCTGAGCTTTGAAATCTGATCCCGTGGTAATTGCCAGCCAACCTCTGATACATCCGAAGCAATACCCTCCTCCGACAGCTTTCTCAGGCAATTCAAGATTATAGAATCTGCCTTCAGACATGCTATAGAAGCTAAACAACCGCCGGTTATCCATTGTTGCTGCTGCTGCAGGCCCTTCGCCGCGAGGGAACAGTAGCCACGGAATCTCCGGAAGTGCCCCAGCCCCGCCGTTGATCATCAAGTTTTTGTTATCCACAAGAAGAGGAGCTCTCCAAGACTTGCAGACTCTGCTCGTGCGGATGCGATCGGTTAGGCTCAAGCGCATGACGATGGCTTCCATGATATCTCCCGGAAGTTGATGCTGCCAAAAACTGCTCATGACCTGATCATCCGTAGCCGTAGCCGTAGCAGTATTCTCTTTGGTCAAAGGTAAAGAAGGTGGAGGAGGTGGTGGTGGTAGTACTTGTAGGTGAATTGGACTAGTATTAACTGACTTGAGGAGGAGAGCAGAAGAGTCGTGGGAGGAGGAGGAGGAGCAATGACGAACAAGTGAAAGGAACTCCCCCATGTTTGTGCAGGCATGGAACATTGATTCCATCATTCTTAATTTGCATGCAATATTCATCCTCCCTTCTATCACTTGGTTGAATATATATATATATATATATTAAGCTTCCGATAGAAATCAGATTACTATTTGGATTTTGGATCTTCTTTATGAATTCCTAACCAATCTCTGATGAAACTCTCTCTCTATCCAGTAAGATATCTCAACTAGTTTCCAAATACAAGCCCAACTAGATCTCCTTCACCGCCTAAACTTGCTTTTTGTATTAGAAGAGATTGGTTGAGTTTCTACTAATTTGAATAGGAAAGATTTTTTTTTATTCCTCGTAGATATAGGAATATTTTTAAATTTAGATATTATTTAATTAATATAAATTTAGATAGTACTATTTTACTTTCAAAAGTAGGGTCCGCTAGTTGAATAAAGAAAACTCGAGTACTTATGTTGGATCCATTATGACCTATGGGTAATCTTGAAATTTATTTTATTCTCACTACAAATTTAATTTTCTTAATATGTTTAAAAAAAGTCTTTCAAACCAACATTCTTTTGAGGACAGAGAATATATAATTATAAACACAAACTTAGTTTCACAAATTTTTGATTCAATTTTTTTTCTTTTCTATGCAAATTAATACGAGTACTATCCAATTTTGTAACCATTACACTCTTTTTTTTGTTCATCTTTTATCTTTTCTATCAAAATTAGTATAAATTTTATTCAAATTTGTAACAATTAAATACCACTAAAATTTCTACATTATTCAAAGGGAACCCCGGCATATTAGGATAAAGAAATTGTCTATTTGGTTATAACTAAATGCCGAATTTAGTATAATTTTAATATCCGAATAATCGAAATCCAAATATACTATTCGGTTATTTCGGTATATAACCGAAATCAAAACCTATCTTTATCAAACAAAAAAATTCATTTCAAATTTCTTTCCAAGCAAATATTTAAGCATAATCCACAACCATAAGCATTCATAAGCTAGTTTAATGATTTCAAATTAACAAAACATAAGTAGGTAATCCATAGGACAAAGTCTAATTAATGTCAAACTCATAATATTAATTAAGTCATTTAGCAGGACCAGCACTAGCAGTTAGCAGGCAGAATTGACTTGCAGCAGAACTACAGCAGGCAACAGCAACACAGCAACATGCAACAGCAGTCAGCAGCACCCAGCATAACATACCCCTGCACATCTTAATTAAACTTTAAATGACCATGGGAAAATAATACCTCAAACAAGCATAATAATAACACCAATTAAGGGGATACTGACCAAAACCACTCTCAAATTTGTAATTTAACAAAAAGAAAAGAATGGAAATCTTCGCAGGCAACTCAAAGGCTGACCCTTTGCAGGCTCAGAATTGTAGTACAAGAATCTGTGTGTTTTGGTCCTGCTAAAAACACTCATTTATATAAACAGTTAATTACTAGTACAACTGATAAGAGGTAATCCACTTATAAAAGAAAATAAATCCACATCAAGCAACAAATTTTGCCTAATCGTTACGGTGGCTAATTGATTATCTGGCTAATCAAATATAATGACGAGCAGGCCCCGATTAAAGAAAGTTACTACTGACACAGTATCAAAGTTTTTTAAGCAGCAAAAAATAATGCTAGTTCCAAATAACCAAAATAGGATGAGTCAAAGTGAGATACTACCAAAACTTCCTTTAAAAGAATCATAACGCACAAGCTCGCTAGTGAAATAATCAATGTATCCGAATAGAATTTCAAGTCAAACATCTTCAAATTATCATCTATAGATCAAGTAAGAATTAGTATAGCCATGTCCTCATGGAAAACCATCTAAATATAAGTGTAACAACCATGGATACAAATGAATTAATGATGCCAAAATATAAGTGTAACAAGTATCTTCTTACCTTAGCAGACTTATTAAATCCACTGATGGCTTGAGAGTCTGAGACCGAAGGGCTACGCATACTTTACAGTTTTGTCCACAGCCTTGGTATCAAAATTTCACCTGACAGACATGGGGTGAAAACATTAATTATTACAAACCAGTTTATACATTAATTATTACAAACCAGTTTGACAACAGGAAAGAAATTCATAGGATGATTCAGAAAAGGGTCTACAATTGATCATCTTGTAAGGACTGCAATTAGTAAAAGGATAAGCAAAACAGTTTATGATTATCAATTACTCATCCTTATTTATTCTGAATTATACTTACTTCCCCACTGCTGCAAGAAAAACACCCATGTTCACCTTTATCAGCCACAAGTTTTAGCTTAGTTTTACTAGAAAACGACAAGTTAATTAAAAAGAACAAAGATAGCTTCAATTTTTTATGCCACTTCAGGTCAGGTTCCTGGGACAGAATTGGCGAAATATATGCTCAGGTTCCTGCGACAACAAGATATGCTCGTAGTACTTATGCTAAAAAATGCCTTATCATAATAAAAGATATGATGGTCCAAGAGGCAAGATATAACACAGATGTAGCTGCAGGAATATCATAATAAAGTAGGCTGATCCACACGATTGTGTTAAAAGGTTCTGCTAGAGACAATTCTAAAGCTGAGAATACTCCAAAGCTATATGTGCCCTTCAGTCCTGTTAAGTAAGTATGCCAATACAGCATGCATGCACAAGAAAGTTGGGATACAATTGGTTGGTTAATCGACTGACACTTTTTCAGTTTATGTTAACTAACAAACATCCTCGTTTTGTCATTACTTTCCTTGTTATAATGTAATGAGACAAGTCTACCAACTAAGAGACCAGTTATATATATTTAAAACTCATGTACCCTAACCTAAACAGGTATGGCTTATGCATGGGAAAAAACAACTACTATATTAAAATTGAATAGGTAAATAAATAATCCAATAAAGGATGCAACTTAAGAAAGACGGATGATGATTAACATACAGATTCTTCAAAAAGATTGTCCAGCACAGCATAATTGATTTTTGAGTAAAGTCTCTGCAGGAAGAAACCACGCTAATAAGTATTACTAGATGGGGAAAGCATGCAAGTGCAGAGAAATTAATAATATAACTCGGTCTATTGATCTCATGAAATTTGCATTACTATAAGGGGATATGTGTGTGTGTGTATAATGAGGATATAATAGTATTTATAATTTGTACGTCTCTAAAATCAGTGTTCGTTAGTACGAGTGCTATGATCGCACCTCGAAAAATTGTAACTGAAACTCAAGTAGAATCTGAAGTAACGAATTTCCAAGTACTTAGTCCGATATCATACCTTCTTAGCTAGCATTTGACGAGTGGCCTCTGCAGCAGTTTGAGGAGGAGTTAAGTTTCTAGCCTCTGCTGCTGCTGCTCGTTGTTGTTGTTGTCTTTCCTGCAAATGAAGATTCATGGAAAGAACATTAATATCAATAGAGCAATGCTACGTATACATCTTGTGCACCCGTTGATGTGGCTTTTGAGTTACTAAAACTAATGCAGCATTCCAAATATTTGCTAAATGAATTTAGAAACAGTTTATTTCCCCCATAGAGAAATTTAAATCAAACCTTGGCTTCTTGATTCAACAATGAACAGTCAAGAAAAACATAAAGAGAGTTGGGCGAAATTCTTGCTATGAGGTCAAGGGTTTTGATGCAGCAGATGATCTTTAGTTTGTACTTTCTTTGGCCCCTTCAAAAGGAAAAGATTCAGATAAGAAAAGAGTTCCGATGAAAGAATTGGTGAATGAAACACACAGTAGAGTGTATTGGTGAAAGAACAATACCACCAACTTAATTTGTTGAAACCTGCGTAATAGCTCGTAAACAAGACACACATTGCAAACGAAAGCTTCATTTTCCCCATTCTTTTTCTGCAACCCCAAATCAAATGAAATCAAGTAATGAACAAAAACAAAATATAAAAAATTGAGTACCAATTTAGTGCAATACAAGATCAAAAACGTTCACCCCCAAAACTGAAACCCCTTAAAACCTATAAACGAGAAGTGCTCATTGGAAGAACTGGCACTGAAATTACTAGAAAAACCCAAAAAGAAGGAAATAATGCTTACCTTTCTTCCGTCAGTGAGAGCTGACTGTTGTTGATGAAAAAGAGGAGGAAAATCAAGAAATAAATTAATAAGGAAGCAACGCTTCCTTTAGATGAAAGAACGGACGACGGCGACAAGTGCCGTAAGCACTATCACCGCCACCATCAATACAACCGCAATGCATACCGCGGCCAGACTGATTTTCTCGTTCTGGCTATGGCTACGCTTTACATTGCGTTCTTTCGGTTTCTTCCCAAACTTAACCCCTTTCTTGGAATATCCTCTCGGGTACTGCATACGTGAGGGTTTGCCAAAAAATCGGAGGTAAGTCCCAGAGCTAAACATGGCGATGGCTCTACTCTATTGTCTCTGTAATCAAGAGCAATACCAATATATAGGCGAAGGTCCGGGCTTGTTCGGTAATGACTTATTTTACAAGCAATAATATGATTTTAATTAATAAGTTAAAATAAGTTATGAAAATATTTGACATATAACTTAAAATTATTTAATGAAGATTATTAAAAAAGAAGATAAAAAAGTCTTTATATTTGGTCAAATTTAATTATTTTAAGAGTTAAACACACTTAATTATTAATGTGTAGATGCCCATTAATAAGTAAATGTTCATTTTATGTGTGTGCACTGTGTATGAACATTTATAATTAGATTCAAAAGTTTACAAATATTTAATTTTTTTTTCTCAAATACTTTATTAAGGCTTTAATAATATGTATATGGAGAATTTTATTTATTATTTATCCTCACTACATAGATTACATAATTAAAAAAATTTATTTTGTTTTATTATATTTATGGAGAGTAATTATAAAAAATTTATTTTATTTTATTATATTATATTTATGGAGAGTGCGAGTTATAATGTATGTGTGACAACTAGTTAATCTAACTTGATCCAAAATGACATTGGACTTATTTTAAATATTTGAACTTCTAATTTCTAAAAAATTGGACAAATGAATTTGATAATACTTCATAGTCCATCCACACCGAAAATTCATAAATGTGAATTAATTTATTCAACCCTTCCTCCACCCGAAAATTCACAAACGTGAATTAATGTAAGTTATTAATGAATGTAAGTTATTAATATAACGCCCCTAAACCCAGGTCTATCTTCAAAATCGGAAATTGGTGCGTTTCATCCAAAACATCTTATTACATCATAAGAATAAACATAATATCCTTACAAAAATAATGCGGAATCTTACATTCTACTCTCATGTACGAAGACCTTAACCAATACATAGTCTAATATTACTTTACAATATTACAACAGTACTAATTATTACAATTAATACACAAATTTTATAACTTTAGCTTCTTCTTCTCTTCGACGATACCAAATTCTTCGGTCTGCTCTGGCTTAGATGCAATTATATTAGAATTTGCAAGAGTGAACATTTAATTGCCCAACAATTCATAACAATTGAATAAACAACAAAATCAAGAATCATATCATAATTCTTTGAAAATTTCATTAACTAACAGTAGTTATGAAGCAACTTGAATAAATAGGAATTAAATTAGATTTCTATCATTTAACACCTCCATTACCATTTTAAGAGAAAACACTCTCTAATCCTTTTATTAAAAGATTCATCTAGACTTTTGGCTTTTCTTCTACTCATGAAGGTTGAACAATATTTTCTAACTGTAAATTTACATACCACCAACATCATATGTAAGTGATCATAAACACCTAAGACCATCTATCTTTTCATATTTATTAAGAACAATATTCTCTTATAACGCTTCTAGGACTCAACTCATCCTACACAAATACATCTGTGAAAAGAATAATCTTCTCAACATATAAGAACAGCACAACACAAGTGTTTAACAATTATCAATGTAGTGAACTAAGTGGCTCTCCACCTAAGAACTAATGAATTAGTTTATCGTCTCATCTACACTGTCTCGACAGTGAGCTAGATCAGTTTCCTAACTTAGCTTAAACCTCTGTCCATACAAAGGAGTTGTTCTACTCAATTACTACACATCAACGGTTAAAAAACATGTGACTGTACTTACAACTTAAACCTAGTTAACATCGTAACATTTGTCTAACCAAAGTAATTAGCCTCGACATACTTCTTAACATCATTCGCTAACACAAGAAACTTACAATTTTGAACAGTTCTGTTTTTAGAACATTTCTTTTTAAGTTTGCGCGTAAGTGCGAATTTTGGTTAGATACTATCTTCCGTATAACCGTCAACAACCACATTATTGCACAGAGTGCAATCTTATCCCTAATTGCTCATCTAGCATACTTAGAAAATATAGCAATATGTTTTTCATATAACACACATTCGTTTGGTGGATGAATATTCTTTTTGTCGGAGAATATTCGTACGACGGCGCAATCATTGGTGGACCCCACAACGGAATGAATGTCGGATATAGAAAGCGACAGAAGTAACTTTTTTATAAAAATAACGGCAAAACTGTTACCGTTAGTACTGTTGAAATACCCGGTGGTTAAAATACAATCATACGTGGTGTTGCACAGTAGCACATGGTATTGTACAGTATTTCGAATTATTGATTCTTACGTAGGAATGCACTTACTCAATTATTATTACAGTAATTACTGTTCAATATTTTATATTATTGATTCAATAATTGCATAATATTTTATTGGTTCAATATTTGCTACGTTGATATTTTATATTAATAAGTGCTACTTTGCTATTTTATATTATTGATTCAATAATTGTCATTGCACATTATTTTAAATTATCAAATCAATAATTCATATTATTTGAATAATATTATTAGATTGCATTATTGACAATGTCTAAGAAAGTTCTGTCTAAGAAAGGGGTTGATTAATTGCGCGCCACTAAGGAGAAATCTTTATCGGAAGGCCCCCTCTTTTCTGGGAACGATCTGGTTGTTAATATTGTGGTTCTGTAATATTATTTGTGAATAATTAATTTTTGATATATATGATAAGAAAATATTTATTCAATGTTGATTTAAACGGAGGAATTTTTAACATGTGACATTTGTTGAAAGTTGGTATTTTATCTTGTCCGATAAAATAATTCATTCAAATATATTATTATAATATTATATTATAATAGTATGATGTGATTATATAATAGTATGATTTTTTATAATTTGAATGGTAACATTATTATAGTAAATCCATGGTATAAAAGTTAAACGAGGTGGAAGAGTGTAAATTGAATTTGAACTCTTATTATGCAAACAATGATGTCATCGGAGCGATGAGGTAAGCAAGGATGTCATCGGAGCGATGAGATAAGCAATGATGTCATATGATCGATGATGTAAGCGATGATGTCATAAATTATGACGAAAAGACTATTTTACCCTTACTCTGCCGAGCCTATAAATAGAAGCTCATTTCTTCATTATTTCTCACCAAATCACTAAAGCTATAGAGAGAGAAAGTATAGAGAGAATAAGAGAGAAAGAAGAAGAGTATTCTGCTATTACACTAGTGCAGTCTCCAAATTTTTAAGGTAAGGGGTATTATTTATTTCGTATTCATGAAGAGAGTTATTTTCTTTCAATACTCGTAAGGGTTGTTATTCCATTCCTTATTATTCTGTTGGAATAACCTGTCTACGCGGACTACCGCATGCATGGTGAAATCCTGTAGTTATTCCATTATTTATTATTCTGTGGGAATAATCTGTCTACGCGGACTACCGCATGCCTGGTGAATAATCTTTCGTATTCAGTTGTTATTAAATTATGGAAATAATCTGTCTGAGCGGACTACCGCCTGACGGGTGAAAATCTAATCGCAGTTTCGTATATTGTTTCATTTCAGATTCCTAAAACTTACTACGGTAAGTATTGCTTCTATAATTCCTGAAATGATAAGAAATTCCTTGAGTTTTGCGCTTCATCTAATATCATTTCACTGGAATATTGGTCTGAACTTTTTTATGAAATTTTTATCTTTTCATGTCGAGTTACTATTCACGAGTTACTATTCATGGGATACTATTTACGGTAAAAAAAATTTCCTTCCAAATCATCTTTGATTGGATCCAGGTTTTGATCTTCATTCTTGAACTCTGGATAAATTCTCTAATATTTGTCCTTTATCTCACTGGATTCGTTATTCGTAATGTTTTCATCATCCTCAATCCTAAATGGCAATATAACTGAATATCTTTGGCTTGTAGTGCAAAGATGAATGATTACTTGATGAATATCTTTGGCCTGTAGTGCAAAGATGAATGATTACCTGATGAATATCTTTGGCCCATAGTGTAAAGATGGACAGGTGTTGAGATGAACACGACCAACTGGTGATACAAATGAATATCTTTGGCCGTAGTGTAAAAGATGAATATTTGATTCGAGATGAATATTAATTGATGTTACAAGGATAAAATATTGATGATGAACTTTTAAATTATAGAAGATAGTAGACATCATTCCCTACTAAACTCTTCTAATGAATTGTCATTTTCGCTGCAATTGTTGATCTAAACTGGTTGTCCATAATATTTTATCTGATTTGTTGAAGACTAACGATAATTTATTTTTCATTATCTTAGTCATAATATTCTTTACTGGGCTAGTTGAGCCAACCCTTTTCTTCCATTGTTTTCTTCAGAAAATGAGAATATCGCAGGTACTAGTCGGGGAATGGAGTGATGGTCCAAGTTAGAGCTGTAGAAGTCCTCACTATTTTTTTTAAAAATAGTGTAATAATAAATGTAATGAGAACTTAGTTTGAATGTTAATATTTTCTACATGTCTGTATTGACACTCACAATTGTGTGGTCGTATTTTGCACGACCGTTTGATATGAAAGATTGTATTTGAATTCTGTACCATGTATTTGGCGACTCAGAATGGATTGAGTATTGAACCTATTTTGGGTGCGTCACAGGAATGATTTATTTCTATCTATTGCATATTTTGCATTTATTATGGGTAGATAGACAGATGATGTTTGTACAGTGAACACCAAATCCCGTAAAATTGAAGTACCCGGATTTGGGGGTGTCACAAGTGACACACTCATTTGATTCTCAAGTTTCACACAGTCAAGTTGATGAGTATACAGTAAGGTAGTGTTTGTTTGTGTCTGAATGTCTCTTAATTCACCTGCCTCTGATTCGGTCAGAGGTAAATCTTGTTTGGTAAATTTTTCTTTGCCTCTTAATGTCTCTTAATCGCTAAGACAGAAACTCAAATATTAACTATTAAGAGTTGTCTCTTAATAGCTTATTTAAAATTTATGGACAAAAATAGCCTCAATAAATATTGTACTCCAATTTTAAATTTTACGATCATTTAAATAAAAATATTAAATAACTCAAAGAGTTAAAATGGTAAAATAGTGTCATTTAGATGTTTTACACTTTTTAGTTATCAAACAGTTTTTTAAATTAAGATGTTATTGCATTCGGATGATCTAATTTATTAAAATGTATTAACCATTCAGATCTTAATTACTCAATTTTATCAAACACCACTTAAGTTCCTTTGACCTTTATAAGGATTTGCGATCAGATGCTGCTTACCGCACAGATTCTCTCTATTGGAGCTGCTTTATGCTTTTGAAGTTTTTTTTTTCATTATCTGTTTTGAGTCCTCTTATTACCAGTCTGAATTTCTACTTCTTAACTAGTCGTCATTCTTTGATTATAATTATGTTTTTATCTTTCTAACAAATTTGTGTTAAACATTTGGACTAATTTGGTATTTATCTAATTTCTACTGCAATGATTATCAGAGCTTGGATCAAAAGAAGAATGGAAGATTCCGACTTGATGATTTTATATCCCTTTGTATATTTGTACATTCTGCAAGGTATGGAAATGTTAAATTGTCTAGTTACATGTCATAAGCTGCATTAGAAGGGAGCATACAGTTCTGAAGCACATTAATGTCTCTGCATTTCCGTTATTACTTCCTAGCTTAATTTCCACCAAATGATTCACAGACATGCATGCACAAGAACATGCAGAATAACAATAACAAATTCACTCACTTCATTCTTGGTGTCTGACGCTAGGCAGAAACTATTAAACATTTGTAATGTATATCATTCTTGCGATAAATTTTTGTCGAATTACAGTTGTACACATCTCTCCAAAAGAGCTGGTAATCAAAAAGTTCGACGTAAACATTTGTAATGTATATCATTTTCCTTTCTTTAGTCTACCTAGGTAGCAAATGTAAATTTGGTGTCAACCAAACTGGGGCAGACTCAAGTGGAAGCTTAAAACTTGGCAGATACCGTTTAATCGTCCCATCTTCTAGGTTGAACACTCCGGCTACACGTGAGACTTGCGGAGAATTGTCAGGATCACGGCAAAACGGGGTTGAAGCAAAATAAATGCAATTTTCTTTTCGGAACTCGCGACCACCAAAATTTCGAGTAGGAATGGAAAGAGAGTTATGCTTTGAGTGAAATAGCACTTGGTCACCCAAACTCGTTAACTTATGCATCATCTCCGGGCTGTGGATATCAACCTTGAATATTTCAAATCCCGTAGTTTGATAATATTGAATACCATAATTGTCATCGAAATCATAATTGTCATCGAGATCATAATTGTCATCTTCATTTTCTTCCATAAAGAAATCTATGTTTTGTAGAGCTATCAGCAACTCTCCTTGGGCCGACTGTAACAAGGAGAAGAGTGAAACAATGTTCTTACCAATCACAAATCCTCCCGGTTGGATTTCGTAGCAAGGGAGTTTATCCTGATTGAAATTGAAAACATGTTTGATTGATTTGATCATGACTTGGCAGTTATTTGTTAAAACGATGGTGTGAGTCTCTACAACACTACTATCTCTCTCCTCCAAATCTACAGTGTATAGTAAGTTGTTAATGAATAATATATCATTAACATCGATGTTTTCTTTGAAGATGATCCACCTTGTGTCGCCAAGTGTGCAGAATGCTAAAGCTCTTCGGTAATTGCACAGTATTGCTACTACTATATGTTGTTCTGCACTTCCGTTCACAATTGATACGTCAATCCGGTTGATAAAAAAGGATTTTTGTTTCTGACTGAGAAATTCTTGGAAACATGGGATTGTAGTCAAGGGAGGAAGTTCGAGTAGACCTCCAGAAAGCGGATTCCATAGAAAAAGCTGAGCTTTGAAATCTGATCCCGTGGTAATTGCCAGCCAACCTCTGATACATCCGAAGCAATACCCTCCTCCGACAGCTTTCTCAGGCAATTCAAGATTATAGAATCTGCCTTCAGACATGCTATAGAAGCTAAACAACCGAGGGTTATCTATTGTTGCTGCTGCTGCAGGCCCTTCGCCGCGAGGGAACAGTAGCCAAGGAATCTCTCCAGGAAGTGCCCCAGCCCCAGCCCCAGCCCCAGCCCCAGCCCCAGCCCCGCCGTTGATCATCAAGTTTTTGTTATCCATGAGAAGAGCAGATCTCCAAGACTTGCAGACTCTGCTCATGCGGATGCGATCGGTTAGGCTCAAGCGCATGACGATGGCTTCCATGATATCTCCCGGAAGTTGATGCTGCCAAAAACTGCTCATGACCTGATCATCCGTAGCCGTAGCCATAGCCGTAGCAGTATTCTCTTTGGTCAAAGGTAAAGAAGGTGGAGGAGGTGGTGGTGGTGGTAGTACTTGTATGTGAATTGGACTAGTATTAACTGACTTGAGGAGAGCAGAAGAGTAGTGGGAGGAGGAGGAGCAATGACGAACAAGTGAAAGGAACTCCCCCATGTTTGTGCAGGCATGGAACATTGATTCCATCATTCTTAATTTGCATGCAATCCTCCTATCACTTGGTTGAATATATATATATATATATATATATATATATATATATATATTAAGCTTCCGATAGAAATCAGATTACTATTTGGATTTTGGATCTTCTTTATGAATTCCTAAACAATCTCTGATGAAACTCTGTCTATCTATCCAGTAAGATATATCTCCACGTACGTCAGAAGGAGTTTCCAAATACAAGCCCAACTAGATCTCCTTCACCGGCTAAACTTGCTTTTTGTATTAGAAGAGATTGGTTGAGTTTCTACTAATTTGAATAGGAAAGATTTTTTTTTATTCCTCGTAGATGTAGGAATATTTTTAAATTTGGATACTACTTGTTTACTATCAAAGTAGGGTCCACTAGTTGAATAAAGAAAACTCGAGTACTTATGTTGGATCCATTATGACCTATGGCCTGTGGGTAATCTTGAAATTTATTTTATTCTCTCACTATAAATTTAATTTTCTTAATATGCTTAAAAAAAGTCTTTCAAACCAACATTCTTTTGAGGACAGACAGAATATATAATTATAAACACAAACTTAGTTTCACAAATTTTTGATTAATTTTTTTTCTTTTCTATGCAAATTAATACAAGTACTATCCAATTTTGTAATCATTACACTTTTTTTTTGTTCAACTTTTATCTTTTCTATCAAAATTAGTATAAATTTTATTCAAATTTGTAACAATTAAATACCACTCAAATTTCTACAATATTCAAAGGGAACCCCGACATATTAGGATAAAAAAATTGTCTTTTTGGTTATAACTTGTTGGGCTGTGGATGTTGAGGCCGGTCGAATCTTATTTATTTTGAGCTTTCCGGGTCAAATTCATTTTTACTCTTGGAACATTGGGCTATTATTTAAATGATTCCTTGGGCCGGAGGAGATAGTAGAGGACAGGTGGCAGTTTGTGGGTGAGTAGCTTATTAGAGAAGGGTTAGTTAAAAAGGGGTTTAGCATGCGGCTGATTGATTAAATGGGCTCTGTAAGACCCCGAATTTTATAAATAAAGATTTAATTTTCTTTATATATTATTTTGAAATAGTAAGGGGTTGATTTAATTAATGTAGTAAGTTGTGGGTAAAATGCGCAAATATTTTAAAATGAGCAAGTGGCTATAAAATATTCATTGTTGTCGGAGAATATTCGTTTGGTCGTGGAATATTCTTGTTGTCGGGAAATATTCGTACGACGGCGGAGCCATTTGTGGGCCCCACAACGGAATAACTGTCGGATATAAAAAGCGACAGAAATAACCTTTTTATAAATAACGGTAAAACTGTTACGGTTAAACTGTTAAAATACCCGGTGATAAATATACAGTAATACACGGTGTTGCACAGTAGCACACGGTATTGCACAGTAATTTTAATTATTGATTCTTACGTAAGAAGGCACTTACTTAATAATTGTTACAGTAATTACTGTTCAATATTTTATATTATTGATTCAATAATAACTACAATTGCATAATATTTTATTGGTTCAATAATTGTTACGTTGATATTTTATATCAATAATTGCTACGTTGATATTTTATATTATTGATTCAATAATTGTCATTGCACAGTATTTCACATTATTAAATCAATAATTGTCACTCTTATTATTTGAATAATATTATTAGATAGCATTATTGGCAATGTCTAAGGAAGTTCTGTCGAGGAAAGAGGTTAGGTTAATCTAATTGCGCGCCAGTAAGGAGAAATCCTTATCGGAAAGCCCCCTCTTTCCTGGGAACGACCTGGTTGTCAATATTGTAGTTCTGTAATATTATTTATAATAATTAATTATTGATTTATATGATAAAGAAATATTTATTTAATGTGGATATAAATGAAGGAATTAGTGCTGATGGTTGTTTTTATCAGTATATGTATTTTGTCAGAATGAAAGTGTGGAAAAATCATCCGTATGTAAATTTCGGCCATTTTTCGTTGAGAATTTGGAAAAAACTTCCTCTACAAAGTTGTAGAGAATTAAATTTCATATGGAAAGAACATAAGATTCGTATTTTTCTGATAAAGGAACTATTTATTATGAATTATTGAAGCTTCAGAAATAAATGTTTTAATATATATATATATATATATATATATATATATATTATATAACATGTGGGGGGGTTTTTTTTCCAAAGGAGGTGGCTTGAGTTTCAAATCTGGTATGCTACTTTTCTCTGTGAGTTAATTTTGTCAAACCTGGCATCCTAAGCTTTTCCTATAAATAGGGTGCTTAGTTAGAAATGAAAATCATACCAGAATAAAAAAAATTTCTCTCTATAATATCGAGCGTATTTCTTGTGAGTATTTAGATATTTTGAGTGTTGATAACAGTGCAAATTTTCGTTCACATAATATCCGATATTCCAGTCAAAACTACTCTCCGGTTAAGGTAAAGGATGTTATTTTTTTTCGTAAACGATGTTATTCTTTTCAATATTATTATACTAAAATATTGTCATGGATTTTATTATAAAATTCTTACTTTTTTCGTCGGGGTTACTATTCACGTATACGGCACTATTCACGGAAAAATTAAATTTTCTTCTATTTGTCCAAGTTGCTTGTTAAGGTTCTTATCTTTGATTGGATCCAAGTTTTGATCTTTATTCTTAAGTTTTGCTCCACAAAGTATTATTATGGAATATTCTTGAACTTGGATAAACTAAATTACGAATCCCTAATCTTTGTCCTTTATCTCACTGGATTCGTTATTTATATTATTTTTCATCATCCTCAGTCCTAAATGGTGATATAACTGAATATCTTTGACCTGTAGAGCAAAGATGAATGATTACCTGATGAATATCTTTAGCCCATA
This sequence comes from Panax stipuleanatus, assembly GCA_020205555.1. Taxonomy (NCBI): domain Eukaryota; kingdom Viridiplantae; phylum Streptophyta; class Magnoliopsida; order Apiales; family Araliaceae; genus Panax; species Panax stipuleanatus. The sequence goes on from CM035115.1 coordinate 151,228,911, forward strand.
GTGTAAAGATGAACAGGTGTTGAGATGAACATGACCACTGGTGATACAAATGAATATCTTTGGCCCGTAGTGCAAAGATGAATATTTGATTCGAGATGTATATTGATTGATGTTACAGGGATAAAATATTGATGATGAACTTTTAAATCATAGAAGATAGTATACTTCATTCTCTACTTAACTCTTCTAATGAATTGTTATTTTCGCTGCGAATATTGATCTAAAACTTGTTGTCCATAATATTTTATCTGAATTGTTGAAGACTAACGATAATTTATTTTCCATTATCTTAGTCATAATATTCTTTACTGGGCTAGTTGAGCTCACCCTTTTCATCTATTGTCCTCTTCAGGAAATGAGAATGTCGCAGGAACTAGTCGGGGGACAGAGTGATGGTCCGAGTTAGAGCAGTAGTAGTCCTCACTATGTCTAATAAATAGTGTGATAATAATTGTAATGAGAACTTAGTTTGAATGTTAATATTTTCTACATATTTGTATTGACACTCACAGTTGTGTGGTCGTATTTTGCACGACCGTGTGATATATAAGATTGTATTTGAATTCTGTACCATATATTTGGCGACTCATAATGGGTTGGGTTGACTGGACCTATTCTGGGGGCGTCACAGGCTAAGCTGTTTTAAGCCTCCTTCATTAATGAGGAGTTGACATAATGTTGATTGGGTGGAGAGCAAGGTATGGTAAAACCTGCATGCAGCCAACTGACGTAAGCATCGGGGGAAAACATGCAAGTTGGTGAGATGATATATGGGTACAAGGCACTACACAAAAAAGGTAACTGAACATTTTTTCTCTCCATACACTAAAGCACACAAACCTCCATTGTTAACCCGTTTTTCGGCCTGTACTTATTCTCACACCGGAGCGATTCCCGGCGGCCCAAGCCGTCAGATCCGGTGCTGACGTGTTCATTGTGTAGGGTTAGGTGCGCTTTTTGTGATTGAGGCGCATGGTGAGATCTTGGCGTTAACATTGGCGCTAGAAGGAGGGCTCTTTAGTGTTTCTGGTTTTCAATCACAACTTATTGAACGTTTTACATCGGAAGTTATGACGAAAAGTAATATGGTTACAGCCGAAGGACAACCGACAACAGCAAGTTCTTCTCAACCGAGGGTTTCTGTAAAAGATAGGCTGGGTCCTTCAAAAAGTGTTCATGTAAGGCTTGGGTCACAGGATGTTCCAGAGAAGTTGCGTGTAAAAGATCATGGTGGTGTTAAAAGGAAGTTGTTCGCTACTCCTGATAAAGGACCTGTTAAAGATTGGAAAAGGGTAGAAGGCACACCGCCTAGAACCCAACACCAAGAGGGACAGTTATACAAGGCGTCTACTCTGGCTAAAATGGCACAGGAGACCAACATGGCTTTGAAGGCACTTCTGCGACAAAGGGAGGAGATTACAAAGCAGATGGTTCTTATGGCCGAGATGGAGGGTGGGGCATCCAGTCATACTTAACCTGAAGAGCCCGATAGATCTATGGGTAGGCGGATGAAGGATGATGAAGATTCCAGACGTTCGAAAAATCGACTGCGAAGCCGTTCTCCTGTCCGAAGCAGAGGAAGACGTCATATTCCTGAAGATCCGAAGAGGGCCTCTCACCATAAGGGTTCTCGGGACGAGGGTAACGATAGAAGACGAAGCAGACCAAGAAGCCGCTCTCCCGAACCCGCAATGAAGGTACCTCGTATTGAATATTATTCTCAGTACAGTGAAGAGGACAGTAGCCGAAGCGTATCAGGTGGTCATTCCCCAAAGAGTATAAAGAAGGTACACCACCCTGTGGATTCTCGCCTCGATCGGACTGAGCAGAAGAAGAAATGCTCTCCAAAGAGAGGAATTTTGCCGAAGCCAAAGCCAGAAAGACTCGAGCTCTTGGCCGCAGAGATGAAGGAGCTTCGGAAACAGCTGGCGGGAGTCCAACACGAGAAGGAGACTCCGGGTAAGAAAGCTTCTCCTTTCTCTTCTGAAATTCTAAAGGAGAAGGCAGATCCTAGCAAGAAGCTTCCCCACATGGAAAGTTATAATGGTTCAGGAGACCCATACGATCATAGTCAGGCATTTGAAAGGTTGATGGATTATTACGACTACTCGAATGCAGCCAAATGTCAAACCTTTGGAATGACACTGAGAAAGGATGCAAGGCAGTGGATGGGAACTTTGGATTCGAACTCGATTTTATCTTGGGTTGAATTGTGTGATAAATTTCACGCCCTGTTCGGAAGCAACAAAAAAAGGGGAAAACCCACAGGGTCACTGGCGCAGGTTAGGCAGTATCCCAGCCCCTGGGCCAATTTGTGAAAAGGTTCAGAGAGGCGGTGGGACAAGTATCGGATCTTAATGACCTTCAAGCTGTAGGGTTGTTTCAGAATGGTCTGGACCTGGTGAAGTCTAAGAAGTTGGTGAAGAAATTATTGTTCAAGCACCCGAAGAGCTTGGCTGAAGCGTTTGAGAAAGTCGAAGGCTTCATCGTGGTAGAAGAGGCCATGGCTAGTTTGAAACAGCGTTCTTCGGAGAGAGCAAAGGAAAAGGGGAAGGAATCAACTGATGGTAGTCAGAGGAAGAGTGGCGGCAATAATGACCGATCTGACTGAAATCAAAAGAGATATAACAATAACTGGACACCCAGGGGAGATCGTCCGCCCGTTCCGACTCAAAAGGTGAATAAGGTGTATACGCAGCTCAATACAGATCGGGCTACTATTCTGGAGCAGATAAAGAACCAGCCGTACTTTGAATGACCCCGGAATAATCCTAGGCCAGGATCAGGAGACCCTGCTAGGTATTGTGATTATCATCAGGCAATTGGGCATGACACTAATTTTTGCTGGAATCTGAAGGAGTTCATTGAGAGAAAAGTTCAAAATGGTATTCTGGTACAGTATGTAGCAGGGCGAGAGCAGCAGAGGGAACAACCGAGGAATAGGGAGTTAGTGCAAGTCGCCCAGCCGGTTCAACCGATGCCGAACTAGGCAGCAAGGCATGTTGTAGATATGATCTCTGGGGGTAATATGAGCAAGGTTGCAGGGAAGAAAAGACGAGGATATCTGGACTAGGTGATGACTCTGGCAGACAAGCCTCTGAAGGCTAAAAGGGCATACCTGGGTTCCGTAATCTCTTTCAAAGATGAAGATTTCCCTTTGGAACCTATCGAACCACACGACGGAGCCTTGGTGATCACTGCACAAGTCGGTTCGGTGGATATGAAGAGGATGATGATCGATAATGGTTCTTCGGTGGATATTCTATATGCTCATGCTTATCACCAGATGCCTGTGGATGGTCAGAAGATGGAAATTGGGCAGGAGGCCCCTTTATACGGCTTCAACAATGATCCTGTCAAAGTAGCAGGAACCATTGAGCTGTCGGTTGTCTTCGGAACGGCTCCCCAACAGGTTCAAATTATGTGTAAGTTTTACGTTGTACATGTGGATTCTGCATATAATGCCATTTTGGGGAGACCTACTTTAACAGTTTTGCAGGCAGTTACTTCAATTCCCCATTTCAAAATTAAATTCCCTACGCCCCATGGAGTTGGCGAAGTTACGGGAGATCTGGACTTGGCGAGGAGATGTTATCGAAATGCTCTGATCACTTCGGGAGTAGGAGTTAGCAAGTAGAAGCATACCATGGACATTAAAATGGAACCATTTACAGAAAGCGGAACGGAACCATTAGTCATGCCAGTGGAGGAGACCGAAGAGATAGAATTAATTCCGGGAAAAAAAGAGAAAATTGTGAAAATCGGTTCGGGATTGCAAGAGCTTTTCCGAACAACTCTGACGGAGCTGCTTCGGTGTTATGCCGATGTCTTTGCTTGAGTTCCTAGTGACATGCCTGGGGTGAGTCGAAAAGTGGCTGAGCACAGATTGCAAGTGGATCCAGCTAAGAAGCCAGTTCGACAGAAGAGAAGGATTTTCACGCCAGAGAGACAGAAAATAATTGACAAGGAGGTCGCCAAGTTATTGGATGCAGACTTTATCTTCGAAATTGACTACCCGGAGTGGATGGCAAACGTGGTTCTGGTGCAGAAGCATAATGGAAAATGGCGAGTTTGTATAGACTATACTGATCTGAATAAGGCGTCTCCGAAGGACTTCTATCCTCTGCCTCATATTGACCAACTTATTGATGCAACTTCGGGGTATGCATTACTGAGCTTCATGGATGCTTTTTCGGGATATCATCAAATTTTTATGTGCAATGAGGATATTCCTAAGAAAACTTTCATTACTCATCGGTCGGTATACGCCTACAAAAAAATGACGTTCGGTTTGATAAATGCTGGAGCTACGTATCAGAGAATGATGAACCGCATCTTCACACAGCAGCTCGGGAAGAATATGGAGGTTTATGTTGATGATATATTTGTTAAGAGCATGTCAGTTAGTGGTCATCTAGACGATTTAGAGGAGTGTTTTCAGACGGTTCGCCATTATGATTTGAAGCTGAATCCGACTAAATGCACTTTCGGGCTGGGAGCAGGCAAGTTTTTGGGATATTTAGTCAGCAAGAGGGGTATCGAAGCCAATCCAGAGAAAATCCAGGCTATCTTGGACATGAAATCCCCACAGTCATACAAGGATGTCCAGCGTTTAATTGGTAGAATAGCATCGTTGCGGAGGTTTATGTCTAAATCGGCAGAAAGGTGTTTGCCGTTCTTTAACACATTGAAAGGGCCGAAGAATGCGAAGACGTTCCAATGGACTTCGAAGTGCGAGGAAGATTTCCAGGGAATCAAGAGATACTTATCTTCGTCACCTCTGTTGGTGAAGCCAGTTCCTACTGAACCTTTATATTTGTATCTGGCTGCAAGTTCGTTGGCAGTGGGAGCAGTTTTGGTGCGTGAGGTTGGGGGTAAGCAGCACCCAGTTTACTATGTAAACCACGCCCTCAGGGACGCAGAAACAAGGTATCCAAACCTTGAGAAGTTTGCCTTTGCTTTGGTCATTGCTAGTAGAAAGCTTCGGCAGTACTTTCCAAGGTCGGGTAATAGTGGTATACACAGATCAGCCACTGAAGAAGGTGCTAGGGAAGCCAGAGGTTTCGGGGAGACTTGATGCGTGGACGATGGAATTATCCCAGTTCTTCATAGAGTACTATCCACGGACAGCTATTAAAGGCCAAGCCTTGGCCGATTTTGTGGTAGAATGCTTGTTTTCCGAAGCTGAGGGGAGCCTAAACGAAGTGGAGGGATCTACGGAAACGGTGGCTACACTTTAGTAGGCGCACTATTCTTGGACCTTATATATCGATGGATCTTCTACTTCGGACCTTAGTGGTACTGGGATCATTCTGACAAGTCCGGAGGGATTCAAAGTGTAGCAAGCTATCAGATTTGAATTCAGGGCAACGAATAATGAGGCTGAATACGAGGCGGTGCTAGCAGGGTTGCGTCTGGCTCAGAGTCTGGAGGTTCAGAAGTTGATTATTTACAGTGATTCTCAATTGGTCATCAAACAAGTTTCGGGGGAATATGAAGCTCGAGGCTCTAAAATGGACAAGTATCTTGCAGAATTGAAAGATCGACTTCAGTATTTCGGCTCGTGCGAATTTCAAGGTGTTGGTCAAACTGATAATTCAAACGCTGATGCATTATCGAAGCTAGCTACAACTGAATCAAGCACTTTTGACGGGACAGTTTACTTGGAAATCCTGAAACAGGCCAGCATCCAGTATAGGGCAGTAATGTGCGTAGAGTGGTCTAATTGTTGGATGACCCCATACATAAACTATCTAGAAGATGGCATACTACCTTCAGATCAGATGTTGGCTAAGAAGGTGAGATATAAAAGTGCAAACTTCATACTTATTGAGGGAGATCTGTATCGAAGGGCTTATTCCTCTCCATTACTGAAGTGCTTGGTTCCGTCTGAAGCTGAATATACCCTTCGAGAGGTTCATGAAGGTATCTGCGGTGATCGCATGGCCGCGAAGTTGTTAGCGTATAAAGTGCTTCGTCAAGGTTTTTATTGGCCAATAATTTTCAAAGAGGCTACCGATTATGTGAAGAAATGCCCGAAATGCCAGTTGAATTGTCCAATCCCACATCAGCCACCAGAAGAGCTATACTCGGTTTTATCTCCTATACCTTTTGCTGTCTAGGGGGTAGCTATACTGGGTCCACTCCCGAAAGCGAAAGGTCAGGTCAATTTTGTTATAGTAGCAATTGATTATATGACTAAGTGGGTAGAGGCAAAGTCGCTTCGGCTGATAACGTAGAAAGAATGCTTGAAGTTTCTGAAGGAGTCAGTAGTATTCCGATTTGGTATTCCTATGGTGGTAATTTTAGATAATAGACGCCAGTTCGTGGGATCAAAATTTGAGGCATTCTTGAAGGAGTTAGGGATTCAGCATCGGAAGGACTTCGGTTGCTCATCCACAATCTAATGGGCAAGTTGAGGTGACTAACAGAATACTCCTGAATGGGATCAAGAGAAGGCTGGATGACGCCAAAGGAAGATGGCATGAAGAATTACTTAACGTGCTATGGGCTTACCGAACTACGCCAAGGACTACAACGGGAGATTCCCCATTTAGACTGGCATACGGTTCTAATGCTCTAGTTCCGGTGGAAATTGGGTCTACAAGTCTTCAGGTCAGTCAGTTTAAAGAATTGTATAATGATGAGGGACTCAAAGCCAACTTAGATATGCTCGAAGAAGTCCGAGAGGCAGCCTTGATAAAATTGGCTACATATCAATGTCGTGTGGCTAAATACGACAACAAAGGGGTAAAGCTTCGGAGATTCGAAGTTAGGGATTTTGTTCTTCGGGAGGTAGAGGCTTCTACACCTCAGAATACGGGTAAACTCATGCCAAATTGGGAGGGACCTTATGAAGCTGTTAGCATACCGAAGCTCGAAACTTACCGGTTGCAAGCCTTAGATGGGTCTGAGATTAAGAATACTTGGCACGCTGGAAGGCTCCGTAAATATTTTCAGTAAAGCCAGTGTCAAAGTCCGGAAGTCTGTAACTACTACGACAATTATCAATAAAAGTGGCTTTTTTCTCCAATGATGACCTTTCTTCCTGATAGTTATAAGGTTGGATCCCTTCGACTTTTTTGACAAGCGAAGAGGAATATTTTTTGGGTTGAACCTGTTCGACTCTTGGAGAGACCGAGGTTGCCAGCTTGGTATAAGGTTGGATTCCTTCGTCTCCTCGTAGCGAAGCGAACTATTGATGGTCTAACCCGTTCAGCTCTCGGAGAGAACGTGGTCACCAGTTATAAAGGTTGGATCCCTTTGACTTTTTTGACAAGCGAAGAGGAATATTTTTTGGGTTGAACCTGTTCGGCTCTCGGAGAGAACGAGGTTTCCAGCTTGGTATAAGGTTGGATTCCTTCGTCTCCTTGTAGTGAAGCGAACTATTGATGGTCTAACCCGTTCGGCTCTCGGAGAGAACGTGGTCACCAGTTATAAGGTTGGATCCCTTCGACTTTTCTGACAAGCGAAGAGGAATATTCTTTGGGTTGAACCTGTTCGGCTCTCGGAGAGAACGAGGTTGCCAGCTTGGTATAAGGTTGGATTCCTTCGTCTCCTCATAGCGTAGCGAACTATTGATGGTCCAACCCGTTCGGCTCTCGGAGAGAACGTGGTCACCAGTTATAAGGTTGGATCCCTTCGACTATTTTGACAAGCGAAGAGGAATATTCTTTGGGTTGAACATGCTCGGTTCTCGGAGAGAACGAGGTTGCCAGCTTGGTGTAAGGTTGGATTTCTTCGTTTCCTCGTAGCGAAACAAACTATTGATGGTCCAACCCGTTCGGCTCTCGGAGAGAACGTGGTCACCAGTTATAAGGTTGGATCCCTTCGACTTTTCTGACAAGTGAAGAGGAATATTCTTTGGGTTGAACCTGTTCGGCTCTCGGAGAGAACGAGGTTGCTAGCTTGGTATAAGGTTGGATCCCTTCGACTTTTCTGACAAGCAAAGAGGAATATTCTTTGGGTTGAACCTGTTCGGCTCTCGGAGAGAACGAGGTTACCAGCTTGGTATAAGGTTGGATTCCTTCGTCTCCTCGTAGCGAAGCGAACTATTGATGGTCCAACCCGTTTGGCTCTCAGAGAGAATTTGGTCACCAGTTATAAGGTTGGATCCCTTCGACTTTTTTGACAAGCGAAGAGGAATATTCTTTGGGTTGAACCTGTTCGGCTCTCAGAGAGAACGAGGTTGCCAGCTTGGTATAAGGTTGGATTTCTTCGTTTCCTCGTAGCGAAGCGAACTATTGATGGTCCAACCCGTTCGGCTCTCGGAGAGAACGTGGTCACCAGTTATAAGGTTGGATCCCTTCGACTTTTTTGACAAGCGAAGCGGAATATTTTTTGGGTTGAACCTGTTCGGCTCTCGGAGAGAATGGGATTACCAAATTGTTATAAGGCTGGATGACATTACAAGTTCTTCGAAACTGATATTCTTATTGAAAGATCAGTGAATTATTCATTCCAACAATGACATATAATACTCTCTGGTAATGAGTAAGTCTCATCTTACATTGTTACTTGATTTTATTTGAAGTGTTAAGCTCATATTGTATATTGTTTAAGTAACAGTATAATTTAAATTGAAAATGAGTAATAAGGGATAAGATATATTTCATTAAACATAATAAAGCAATTAAATTATCGTTGAAATTTATACAAGTTTATGAAGGATAGATTGTCATCGGCGTTACTCCTCGTCTTCGTCTTCAGAAGAATCAAGGAGCAACGGGTTTACAGCAACAGCGGCTAATTTAGCTTTACCGCTGCTTCGGGCTGCCTCATAGCCTTTAGAATACATTTGAACTATTTCGTTTGTAAGTTCGGCAGATTTGCGATAGTCAACCTGTATTTGTTTGCGGAGATCCTCGGTAAGTGGGGGGCCGGCTAATTTTAAATCACGAAGCTCCTTCTCGACTTTGCCCTGGAGGTAAAGATGTCGCTCTTCCGATTTTTTGGCTTCGGCTACGGATAGGGTTAGGTTTCGGTTATGTTGAATTAACCGCTCATTAGCCCCTTGCAAGTCTTTATTTCGTTGGGCAGTTGCTTGTTGAAGGGCTTTAGATGCGGTTAATTGTTCTTTTAATTTGAGGAGGTCATTCTGAAGACCCTTGGAGTTGAAAAGAGTATTCTTATGTTCGCTTCTCTCCTTGGCCAGGGCAGACCTTAGGATGACATTTTCTCTTCGGACCGCCTCTTCTTCGGCTTTGGCTTCTTTATATCTTTGGTAAAGACGCCCGAAGATCCTGTTCGCCTGCAATTATTTCAAATTAGGAGAAAAGTTGTACGAGAAAATTCGTGTATAAAAATGGATAAGTAATGAATTACTTACTCGGGCCTGATTAGCTAGGCCTTCTTCCATTAGACCCGAAATGGAACTGTTGTCAAACCGATGGTTGTCTATGTCCAGAACGAAAGAGTTGTAGAGGTGCAGAGGGAATTCCTCGTTCTGGTCAGGCCACAGGCTGGGCGATCGAGACGCTCCAGACGTCGATCCGAAGTAAGGAGGGGTTGATCGTTGAGGAGAAGGTATTGTTTGATTGGGTGGAGGATGTGACGAACGAGATTTTTGTAATGTAATTTGAATATTTATTGAATTAAATGAATATTTTTCGATGATTTAATTATTGAGTTAAGTAATTAATTGATGAATTTGTGGTAGATTAATTTAATTATATTTGTTATATTGATTAAATTAATGTGGAGAATTTTTATATGCAAAAGTATGTATTTAATTGAGCTTATTTGATTAAACGAATTATTTAAATAAGCATAATGTTATTCTAATTAAATTAATAATTAATTAGAGATTTAATGATTTGACATAATTAATAAATAAGAATTTTAATTATGTGACTATGTGATTTAATGTGAATTTATACTATTTTGATTTAAATAAGATTATTTGATTAATTGGGTGTGACATTAATTTACTATATAATAAAAGTTTATTAAATTAAGTGGAAAGGAGAAATAAATGAGCTAGCCAAACGAGGCCCTATGAGGAGTTGGCCAGTTAACCCACTAAGGGTATTAACCGACCACGACTCCACCAGCTTGAATATGCGTATAATTATATAGGCTTATATACACATATAACATATAAAACTTTATATTTCATCAGAGTAAAATTTTAGAGAGAAAAACTCAATGAAGAAAACACAAAGAATTGAGAGAATATTTTCATCATCCTTGAATCATCTTCACAAACTAGCAAGGGTAATCCCTTCTCCTAAGTTTTTAAATTTAAGTTCTTAAAGTTTTCCATTAACGTATGTTAGAAATTCTCTGTGAATAACTAATTTGATGATTAATGCATGATATGATTTTATGTGTTATTGTATGATCATAACATGTTGTATATCATGTATGCATGATTTAATGCGATTAAATCCATGTAGTTATGCTTGATTTGATTTTTCAAAAGTTACAGAGTTTTCCATCTACGTGTTTTAAAAGTTCTCTGTGAATGGAAAAATTTACATTTGTTCATGATATGACTATATATCTATTAATTGATGTTTATGACATAGTGTATGCCATATATGCATAACTTCCAGTGATCGAATTTTGTTTAAATTGGGTTTTAAAAAATTACAGAGTATAAAAATTCTATATGTGGCCCATACGGCCCTTACGTACAATTTTTATGCCATGAATCGATGGTTTAACTTTAAATTGACAATTTAATATGATTGTACACGTTTATACGAACAAAACGGAAGTTAAACGAACGCATTCTGTGTTATAACGAATCCGTAACGTTGAATTTCTTGATTTTCCTTTAAAACATGATAAAGTATGAAAACATTAAAATTAGATGTCTTGGATTGTGTGATTACGTGATTTAGAATGCTAGAATCATGCTAGGAACATTGCAAAATGTTTCTGCGAAGTTTTTACATTGTGGGTAGCCTTAAAATTCATTACGTTAGTTTAATTTGAATTTATTTGGGCTACTCTGTGTGTTCATCGCGAAACAGGGAGTGCACCAGCAGGGGGACCCGCCCTAGCGGGTGTTCATGGGCATTAGGACCCGCCCCAGCGGGTATAAGGGCTGTCCGGGAGCCTTTTTTTGGTTTCCGAGACTGTTTTGACCTCCTGTAGTAAAATAAGCATAACTTTTCCATACAAACTCCGATTAAGGCGATTCAAGATGATTCAAAAAGATAACGAGTAGACCTACAACTTTCATTCTTTAAGTTTTTCATTTTGAAATCGTTAAAATGGGTAAAAATTGCCATCTTTGTGACTGATGCGTATTCGGAGGCAATCGGAGGGCTTCGGACATGCACGCACACAAGTGTAGTGTTCTCGATAATAAAAGATGTTGTTTTAAGTTACATACATGAATATTATATGATTTAAAGTTCATGATTAATAAATTAAGTTATTGACATATATAAGATAATGTGAATGTTCAAGTTAACAAACTAAGTGCGAACTTGAATATCGTAATTGTAAAACTTGATTATGATTGTTTAAAGGGCTATACATGTGTGATATGCATGTTGTGAGTTTACATTCATGTTATGTGGTTAGCCATTGAGTGATATTATAAACCAAGTTGTAAGTCGAACTTAAGTGAATAGTTCAACAGTTAAACGTGGTAGTTATGAAAACTAATCGATGTCGTATACATAATGTAATGTGTAGGACGTTGAGGAAGTGAATTGTAATTATATTTGTAGCTTGTGCAAGAGGCGAGTTTCCTATCCTTAAACTCGTCTAATATTTTGCAAGTTTCCTAAACTCAAACTTTACTTTTACATCGAGCAAGTTCTTATCCTTGTTTATTCAAGTTAAGATTTTCATATGAGATATTATTATTCCTTTAAGTATTACTTCAGTTATACAATACTTATTCGATTGTATACTCTTGAGATTTATTGTTCAAATTGAATATCGATGTTATTGTTGAATCTTATAGGACTAGTGAACCCTTATTGATTCGACTAGTCCATAGTTGATGAACGTTTCAAATTCTAGAATACTTATTGAGCTTATCCAAACCAAACTTCCTTTGGTGCGGACTCTGACGTCAAAACTGAGATGAACAACCCTGTAAAGTGGATTATTTACGCTTTAGTGTTGAGATATTGTGCACAGTATAGTACTAAGGGCTGATCCCCCTAAGTACGAGAAGTAGAGTCCATAGTCTTATGACTGTTAAAGGTTTAAAGTATAAACACTTTACAATCTAGGACATAGTTCAAGGTCTTATGACCCTCAGATGTTCTTTTGATTCCTATTATTTATCCTCGAGTCAAAAGTTGTGTTTCTTTATTCAGATGTCTTTGATTCACTCGCATGTTATTATATTGTTGTCATATTATTATACTTGTGGGCAATCGTGCTCACTCTTGCGTAATAATAACATTGCAGTTAAGAACAAAAGGTCCAACGAGCCTTCTACTAGCAAAGGCAAGGGCAAAGTCAACAAGTGATGAAGACTTGTTGTTTATTTTATATGTTTATGTTTCAGCTCTATGTTAAAGTTGTGTAAGACTATTTATTTGTTTATGTTCCGCACAGATGTTTAAGGTTAGTATTACCTGGGATTGATGTATTTATTTTTACATGTTGTAACCCCATAAGGGGAGGATTATTTTTATTTATTTCATGGTTTGCATTTTTATGGGTAAATAGATAGATGATATTTGTACAGTGGACACCAAGTCCCGTGAAAATTGAAGTACCCGGATTTGGGGGTGTCACAGAGGAAGGTCGAAATTTATTGGAAGGTCGACCGGTGGGATCGATTGGTTATCAGAAGAAGTTTTTCTTTTTCGTTTAAGGGGAGAACTGACCTCGGCTTCTTCTTCATCAGCTGGTTGGTCAAGTTTTGTGCGAGGAACCCTCAGATCTTCTGCAGTGAAGGGGACAACTTTGGTTTTTCTCTTTTTTGTATGGAGGATCTTAGTACGTTCGGTAATAGGCATGTTAAGAAGACTTTCGTTGAGGGTGGGCACGGGTGCAAGTTTTGGTTTCTTGACAGCCTTCTTCTTCAGACGAGGTCGACTTGCCTCTCCAGTGGTATTGGGTATGGTGGTTTGAACTTCGGTTTCTTGAGCCTCGGGGGGATCTTGGGCTGATTCAGCAGAAAGAAACTCCTCCAATTCTTTTCGATCGGAAGAGGTAGGTTTGAAAAGAGACACTGAAAAAATTGAAGGAAACTGTTTTAGGATAGTTATTGAAAGAAATTTGAGAAATTAAACAGGTGTTAGCTTCGGACTTACATTGGTGGTCATACAACCACGCTTGCTTGCTCAGAAGGATGAAACTCCATTCTTTCAGGGGAAGTTTCTCCATGAGTTTCGTTATCTCTCTTATACGATCCTCGGGAAGATCGCCTAAGTCTGCAGTGGTGTGTGCAGCGGTAGTCCAGTCGGGGATGGAAGAGACTTCGGGTCCTTTGACGAAGAACCATTTCTCGTACCACTTTTTGTTACTTGAAGGGGTATCCATCAAAGGGAGTTTCTCGAATCTGGCATTAGGTCTTGGGGCCTATTTACCTAACAGCTTGAAACCCGGTTCGCGAGATTTGCCCGAAGTGAAAAGACTAAAAAACAAATCAATAGAGGGAGAGATCCCTATCTCGCTGCAGAAAGCGATAAATGCAAGGATGTGAATATAGGAGTTAGGAGCCAGTTGGGCAAATCCTACTCCCATAAACCCTAGAAGGGTGACGATGAAGGTGTGAAGGGGAAAATGAACACCCTTTTCCAGAAAGGTGAGGGGCATGGCGGTCCAGCCCTTAGGGCGTTGGTACATTCGCTCCGTGGAGGTAGGTACTCTCAGTTGATGAGTGTCTGGAAATTGATAACGCACACGGATGGTGTTGATGTCATCCTCTGAAAGAGTAGAGGGGCTATTGGCGATAGGGTGTTGGTGTTCATCCTTGAAATCGAAAGGGGGGATCTTAGGAATAGGAGGGGGAATACTTTTGCCAGATGAGGGTTTTGGTTTGGGATTTATCTCCGGAATGGTTTGGGTAGTGGTGGTATCGGAGTTCTGTGCAGCCATTGATGACGATTTGCAAAAAGGAAAAATGAAGGAAGGAGAAAGCTAGAATACTTTGAGATTCAAATAAACAGGTAAAGCTATCTAAGTTGGAGGCTTGGGGGTTTTATAATGGTGTCCATTCAGTCATTTCCGAAACCCAAAGGCTGCACGTTAAATGGAGGCAATGATAAAGGAGGCTGGCGTCTGTTCTTGGAATTGGAGAAGCCGTCGATTGCTTTTTGAATTTGAAAGGTTGGCGTGTGTTTCTGAATTTGGGGGATCTGTATCCGGTCATGGGCCTTCTATTGAGTGGGCTTTGCCGAGTCTGTTTGGATTCTTTTTGATGGTTGGACCGAACTCTTATACTCTTTCATCAAACACTCTGTTTAATAAAAGACTAGGGGGCAGTGTTGGGTTGTGGATATTGAGGCCGGTCGAATCTTATTTATTTTGGGCTTTCCGGGTCAAACCCATTTTTACTCTTGGAACATTGGGCTATTATTTAAATGATTGCTTGGGCAGGAGGAGATAGTGGAGGACAGGTGGCAGTTTGTGGGTGAGTAGCTTATTAGAGAATGGTTAACTAAAAAGGAGTTTAGCATGTGGCTGATTGATTAGATGAGCTAAGCTGTTTTAAGCCTCCTTCATTAATGAGGAGTTGACATAATGTTGACTGGGTGGAGAGCAAGGTATGATAAAACCTGCATGCAGCCAACTGACGTAAGCATCGGGGGAAAACATGCAAGTTGGTGAGATGATATATAGAACATTTTTTCTCTCCATACACTAAAGCACACAAACCTCCATTGTTAACCCTTTTTCCGGCCTATACTTATTCTCACACCGAAGCGATCCCCGGCGGCCCAAGCCGTCGAGATCCGGTGCTGACGTGTTCATTGTGCAGGGTTAGGTGCATTTTTTGTGATTGAGGCGCGTGGTGAGATCTTGGCGTTAACATAACTAAATGCCTAATTTAATATAATTTTAATATCCGAATAATCGAAATCCAAATATACTATTCGGTATATAACCAAAATCAAAACCCATCTTTATCAAACAAAAAAATTCATTTCAAATTTCTTTCCAAGTAAATATTTAAGCATAATCCACAACCATAATCATTCATAAGCTAGTTTAATGATTTCAAATTAACAAAACATAAGTACGTAATCCATAGGACAAAGTCTAATTAATGTCAAACTCATAATATTAATTAAGGCATTTAGCAGGACCAGCACTAGCAGTTAGCAGGCAGAATTGACTTGCAACAGAACTACAGCAGGCAACAGCAACACAGCAACATGCAACAGCAGTCAGCAGCAACCAGCATAACATACCCCTGCACATTTTAATTAAACTTTAAATGACCATTGGAAAATAATACCTCAAACAAGCATAATAATAACACCAATTAAGGGGATACTGACCAAAACCACTCTCAAATTTGTAATTTAACAAAAAGAAAAGAATGGAAATCTTCGCAGGCAACTCAAAGGCTGACCCTTTGCAGGCTCAGAATTGTAGTACAAGAATCTGTGTGTTTTGGTCCTGCTAAAAACACTCATTTATATAAACAGTTATAATTACTAGTACAACTGATAAGAGGTAATCCACTTATAAAAGAAAATAAATCCACATCAAGCAACAAATTTGAGGACAGAAAACAGAGGGGGTCCCGAAAATCAAAAATGAAGAAGAGAACTTGTGTTGAGCAAAAACAGGAGCAATCTTTTAGTTATTGATTTCATCAAATAAAAAGAACACGTCAAAACCAAAGCAAGACCAACTTATGTAAAGCTTTGCCTAATCATTACGGTGGCTAATTGATTATCCGGTTAATTTAAATTCATATTCCCAAGTAACTGCCATCTAAACTTTAATCAAATATAATGCCTAGCAAGTCCCTATTAAAGAAAGTTACTCCTAATAACAATAGTAACAAATATTTCTATCCCTAATAATAAAAGGAATAGTAATCCAATTTAAAATTGAATTGAAATTCTAACTAAATAAAATCCTAATTACATTAGTATTAAAACTAATTTCTAGAATCCAAACTAATCCTTGTCCCGTTGGAAACCAAATTGTCGTGTAATCCAAGCTGAAATTCCGTGTGAATTTGGAACAAGTGAATCCGTGAACACTTGCCCCGTTTGCTTCCTTTAGATGAAAGAACGGATGACAGTGACAAGTGATGTAAGCACTATCATCGCTGCCATGAATACCACCGCAATGCATACCGCGGCCAGGCTGATTTTCTCGTTCTGCCTACGGTATGCAATGCGTTTCTTCGATTTCGGTTTCATCGTCATCACAAACGTACACCCTTTGTTGGAACGTCGACTCATGTCGTTTCTCAAAATTGTTGTAGGATGGATGGCTTGCAACACCTCGACGATTGATGCGGTAGTATTGTTGTATGATAAGTCAAAGTTGAATCTTTAAAAAAAACAAAGAAAATAACTTCGCAGAACCAACAATAGAGAATAACCTCACAAGTATATTGAATAATGAATAATGTTGAATTACATGAACTTTGTCCCCTATTTATACTATTCAAAAATAATTCAAATCCTAATAACAATAGTAACAAATTATTCTAATCCTAATAAGAAATTCAAACCAATGTGGAATAGAAATCCTTTGTTTCCATAAATAAATAAAAATTTATTTAGAATGCAAATCTATCTAAAAAAAATCCTAATTACAATAGAATTGAAAAACTAATTTAGAATTCCAAAAATAATCCTTGCCGCTTCGGAACTAAATTTACCGCGTGAAGTGCTTGTCCTTGCTGCGTCCGGGCTTCATGTATTAGACAAGGAATCCGTTATCTGAAAACAAACCACATGCCATCTGAATCCTTGGGCTGCTAACTAAATCCCTGACCCACGTGAGTTAATATGCTAAGTATGATAGTTTAGAAGGCCCACGTGAATACATGACTTAACCTACTGACTATGTTAGCCACATACTTTAGTTAACCAAATAGAACTGTGGCCCACAATTAGATGATATGTTTTATTTTGCAAGTAGGCTGCTGAATATATATAATATGATTTGGGTCCAACCAATTAGTTTTAGGGTTTTTTACAGAAATATACAATAATTAAAAAGTAATTACACCATTAGTACATCCACAAAATAATTATAAAAAAAGGACAACAAATTCAAACAATTCAATTTCACATTAATAAAAAATCCTAAAATCAAGGAGAAAATAATGCCATAATTAATAATTCAAATATTTGGGATCTTACAACAAAAACAAATTCATAATTCAAAATTCAAATCAAAAGGAGGAAACACAAAAAATTATTTTCTCATCATCTTCCTCACTCGTCATCTTCCTCCTCCGTCGCCGCGAATCTCCGTCGCGAATCTTAAGCTTGCACACGAATAGTTTCTCCTTTAAAACGAAAACACAAAAAGGGTATAAAAGATTTCATTGGTATTCAAATAAAAATTAGAGCTCACCAGAGGTTACATAGTTATGATGCAGATCCTGCGAAAAGGAATGGGTGAAGAGCAAAGCATGAACTGTTAGATTATGTTTCATTTAACTTCAACAAAAGTATAACACTGCTAAAAAAAATCTAAAAACAAGGTAAATTTCCAAGAATATAATTACTTACCATAGCCAGGTTAAAATCTATCAGATAAAACCTTGGTATGAAGGTTTGGTTGCCAACTGCACTATAAAAAAGCTGCAGGTGTGGAAGTGAATTGGTTATCTTGGTATGAAGGTTTGGTTACCTTGGTATGAAGGTTTGGTTACCAACTGCACTATAAAAAAATTGCAGGTGTAGAGGTGGATTGGTTACCTTAGTATGAAGGTTTGGTTACCTTGATATGAAGGTTTGGTTACCAACTGCACTATGAAGGTAGCCTAATAAAACTAAATTGGTTACCTTGGTATAAAGGTTTGGCTACCAACTGCCTGAATGTTTGGCTACCAACTGCCTGAAGGTTTGACTACCAACTGTATCACATTCAAAATAAATTGGTAACCTAATAAAACTGAATTGTTTACCTTTGTACGAAGGTTTGGTTACCAACTGTATTATGAAAAAACTGCAGGTGTGGAGATGGATTGGTTACCTTGGTATGAAGGTTTGGTTACCAACTGCATTATGAAAAAACTGCAGGTGTGAAGGTGGTTTGGTTACCTTGGCATGAAGGTTTGGTTACCTTGGTATGAATGTTTAGTTACCTTGATATGAAGGTTTGGTTACCTTGGTATGAAGGTTTGGTTACCTTGATATGAAGGTTTGGTTACTTTAGTATAAAGACTTGGTTACCAACTGAACTTAATACTTCAACCAGTACAAGGTGAAAGCCCAATACATACTTTGAAAAACGCAATATTGGAGAAATAAGTATATTAAAAAGTAAAAGTTCAAATGAAGATAAATTGACCGGAATGATGATTATTAACAGCACATGCACTGCACAGACATAATGCCTCCTGCAGGAAGCCTCCGGTAACCATAAGTAAAATGGGGAAGGAGAGAGAATTGGAGAGGTGGGTTTTGGTGATTGAGGGAGAAAACAACTGCCTTTGAACAAGAAAAGTACTGTCTCAAGAAAAGTATTGAGGTGCTGACCAGAGTATTTGGAAAGCATGCTCTATACCAAAATGGATACCTGTTATGTGTCACAGTCGCTGCGTATACCTGCACGACTTTTTTAAAATATTCTCCACCTTAGAATTTATGAAGCTCCTACTAGATCTAATTCTTTAAGGATCTTGGATATTGAAGGCACTACTGAGATCGTAGAAAGCATGGACACTTGTATTGTAGATCGACAGTTTACAATTGAACTTTATGCTACATGTTGCAGACTCCTGTGTACTATTCTTAAGCATCACAAGAGGTATGATTAAGAAACCTAGGAATGGCGAGAGAGAGAGAGATAGAGAATGGCGATTGACCCACCTAAATTAAAGGAATACTAATTATATTAATTTTGTAAATAAACTATTAAAAATGTATTAATTTTGTAAATATTTTCTGCATGTACTGTTGTTGTAATTTTTTTTAAAAAATGTAATTGTTCCTTAGTTTTAATCTGTGCTCTGACCCACATGATTGCATGTAATTGCTGAATTGAATTGGTGAATTGGGTCAGCCCAATAACGCTTAAATTGTGCTTCTTTGGTCCAATAATGCTTGGTTCAAACTCATTAATTGATGCACAACTGTTTTATGAAATTTCCTTAATAACTTTTAGCCCAATTACTTGAATTCATTTGTTGAACCCTTGACGCTCGAGTCGATAGATTGACGAAAAATTCTGACCCGATCAATCTGTCATCAGTCTGGGATGAAATTTGAGGTAAGTTAAAAAGCTAAACATGGTGTGGCTCTATTGTTTAGTATGTACTCTGTAATCAAGAGCAAGACGGAGGCGAAGGACTTCAATACTAACTACTCTGAGGGCAAGTTCGGTAATGACTTATTTTATTTTAGAAGCAATAATGTGATTTTAACTAACAAATTAAGTTAAAATAAGTTATGAAAATGTTTGATTGAAATAACATATAACTTACAATTATTTTATCAAGATTATTAAAAAAGAAGACAAAAGAGTATTTATATTTGATCAAACTTAATTATATTAAGAGTTAAATACACTTTCCATATCCGAAGTTTAGTTGGTCAAATTAAAATATATGCACTTGCATGTGAATGTTTGCGTGTAAATATATATATATATATATATATATAATTATTTTATTAAATTCAAATAATAATTGAATTTAATATTTAAAATAAAATATTTTTTTAAAATAATTTGAAAATAACAATTATTTTTAATATTATAAAATAAAATATCATCCAAGATAGGGTGAACGGTAAATGCACGAGCATAGCTCCTGGTGGTGCGCGCAACCCATATCGGTTGAGATGTGTGAGCAATGGAAAGCTGAGAGTTGGGTTAAAAGACACATATCTGCCTCCATGAACATAGTCTCAGGTGCACCTGAAGGCGACAATACAAAAGACACCTATAGGGGCGACAATATATCACAGTTTTGTTTTTTTAATGTTTATAGTCATGGTATTAGTATGAGAGCATGTGATTAATATATATACATATGTATGGATCCCGAGTTTTGTAGGAGGCTCAGTCTCAGAGTCAACCTATCCATTAGCTGGATATGTACATGGCCACCAGCGATGGGATACATAAGGTTGTCCAGATAGCGATAATTAGTTTTTATAACTTTAAAAATAATTATGCTTAAATTGCGCTTCCTTGGTCCAATAATGCTTGGTTCAAACTCATTAATTGATGCACAACTCTTTTATAGAATTTCCTTGAATAACTTTTAGCCCAATTACTTGAATTCATTTGTTGAACCCTTGACGCTCGAGTCGATAGATTGACGAAAAATTCTGACCCAATTAATCTGTCATCAGTTTGGGATGAAATTTGATGTAAGACGAAAAGCTAAACATGGTATGGCTCTATTGTTTAGTATGTACTCTGTAATCAAAAGCAAGACGGAGGCGAAAGACTTCAATACTAACTACTCTGAGGGCGTGTTCGGTAATGACTTATTTTATTTTAGAAGCAATAATATGATTTTAACTAACAAATTAAGTTAAAATAAGTAATGAAAATGTTTGATTGAAATAACATATAACTTAAAATTATTTTATCAAGATTATTAAAAAAGAAGACAAAAGATTCTTTATATTTGATCAAACTTAGTTATATTAAGAGTTAAATACACTTTTCATATCCCAAATTTATTTGGTCAAATTAAAATATATGCACTTGCATGTGAATGTTTGCGTGTAAATAAATAAATAAATAAATATATATAATTATTATTTTATTAAATTCAAATAATAATTGAATTTAATATTTAAAATAAAATATTTTTTAAAAATAATTTGAAAATAATAATTATTTTTAATACTCCTTCCGTCCCAAAATAATTGCTCAGTTTTGACTTTTTTTTAGTCAAATTGACTATTTGTTAAAACTATTTTTTGTACCATTTTTGCTAAAATATAGGTGAAGAGGTTATAACAAAAAAAAGTATATGCAATTTACTACTAATACCAATTTTTATAATGTTAAAAATATATTTATACATGCTTAATTATTAATTTTAAAAATAGTCAATATTACTAAAAAAAGTCAAAACTGAGCAATTATTTTGGGACGGAGGAAGTATTATTAAATAAAATATCATCCAAGATAAGGTGAGTGGTAATGCACGAGCATAGCTTCTGGTGGTGCGCTCAACCCATATGGGTTGAGATGTGTGAGCAATGGAAAGCTGAGAGTTGGGTTAAAAGACACATATCTGCCTCCATGAATATAGTCTCAGGTGCACCTGAAGGCGACAATGCAAAAGACACCTATAGGGGCTGTAATATATCACAGTTTTGTTTTTTTTAATGTTTATAGTCATGGTATTAGTATGAGAGCATGTGATTAATATATATATACATATGTATGGATCCCGAGTTTTGTAGGAGGCTCAGTCTCAGGGTCAGCCTATCCATTAGCTGGATATGTACATGGCCACCAGCGATGGTATACATAAGGTTGTCCAGATAGCGGTAATTAGTTTTTATAACTTTAAAAATAATTATGCTTAAATTGCGCTTCCTTGGTCCAATAATGCTTGGTTCAAACTCATTAATTGATGCACAACTCTTTTATGGAATTTCCTTGAATAACTTTTAGTCCAATTACTTTAATTCATTTGTTGAACCCTTGACGCTCGAGTCGATAGATTGACGAAAAATTCTGACCCGATCAATCTGTCATCAGTTTGGGATGAAATTTGATGTAAGTTGAAAAGCAAAACATGGTGTGGCTCTATTGTTTAGTATGTACTCTGTAATCAAAAGCAAGACGGAGGCGAAGGACTTCAATACTAACTACTCTGAGGGCAAGTTCGGTAATAACTTATTTTATTTTAGAAGCAATAATGTGATTTTAACTAACAAATTAAGTTAAAATAAGTTATGAAAATGTTTGATTGAAATAACATATAATTAAAATTATTTTATCAAGATTATTAAAAAAGAAGGCAAAAGAGTCTTTATATTTGATCAAACTTAATTATATTAAGAGTTAAATAATACATTTTCCATATCCCAAGTTTATTTGGTCAAATTAAAATATATGCACTTGCATGTGAATGTTTGCGTGTAAATAAATAAATATATATATAATTATTATTTTATTAAATTCAAATAATAATTGAATTTAATATTTAAAATAAAATAATTTTTAAAAATAATTTGAAAATAATAATTATTTTTAATATTATAAAATAAAATATCATCCAAGACAGGGTGAGCGGTATAGCTCCTGGTGGTGCGCACAACCCATATGGGCTGAGATGTGTGAGCAATGAAAGGCTGAGAGTTAGGTTAAGAGACACATAACTGCCTCCATGAACATAGTCTCAATTGCACCTGAAGGCGACAATGCAAAAGACACCTATAGGGGCAACAATATATCACAGTTTTATTTTTTTTAATGTTTATAGTTATGGTATTAGTATGAGAGCATGTGATTAATATATATACATATGTATGGATCCCGTGTTTTGTAGGAGTCTCAGTCTCATGGTCAGCATATCCATTGGTTGAATGTGTACATGTCCACCAGCAATGGTATACATAAGGTTGTCCAGATAGCGGTAATTAGTTTTTATAACTCTAATATGTTTTTTATAATTTTTTTACGTCATTATTAAGTTTAAATATTTATTTTTAACTTTAATATGTTGTTTTGAAGAAAATCATTTGAAGAATATGTACTCTCCTTACCTTAGAAAATGTTGCTTTGTGAATTAATCTCTATAACACTTGATATTAGTTTATCAAGGTCAAGAAAATTTTAATTCAATTAGGATGAAAAACATTTTTGGTAAAAATAAATAGAATAATTAAAAACATTTATAACTTATAAATCCTATGGAGAGGATTATATCATATTTACTAATTTTATTGTTATCATTAAAATATTTTTAAAAGTTAGAGACCCATCAATTAGGCATGAACCAATCAT
Organism: Panax stipuleanatus; assembly: GCA_020205555.1. NCBI lineage: Eukaryota > Viridiplantae > Streptophyta > Magnoliopsida > Apiales > Araliaceae > Panax > Panax stipuleanatus. The sequence continues at coordinate 151,251,963 of CM035115.1, forward strand.
GACTGCATAACGTGCACTTTGTCTTCTGTTCATTTTTCTTATAAAACAACATGCAATCGTTCGGACATGCATTGATCTTTTGGTATCCAAGACCTAACTTCTTCACCATTTTTTACAGAAGTAGTAGTTATCAGACAATTTTTTCACCGTCAGGCAGCATACTCTTAATGGCCTTCAAGAGAGACTCAAAACACTCTTGGCTCATGCTGTGATCAGCCTTGATGGTAAGTAATGTCGTCACTACAGGTAATGTAGTTTGTTTGGTGCAAACATGCCACAACGGTTCGATATCCTCGTCTAGCAACTTAAAGAATGTTTTGACATCATTATTCATAGGTTGCTCTCTATCTTGTTCACAATCAAAATCAGTCCCTGCAATATCATGAACCGTTGTCATGTATACAATGAGTACTGTTGTCTGGATTATGTACTTGTGTGATGCCACTATCTCTTCTCTTCCCATATGCCTACCAGCATTCTTTGTAATTTTTCATGAACTCAGAAACAAGTAAATGATAGTTGACCATGTCTTTGTCCATATAATTTACATTGTTACACTTCAAACAAAAGCATCTTATCTTGTTCTAACCATTCATACATTTCGGGTGATCATACGCATAATACATAAATACTTGGCAAGCAGTTCTAATTCAGATGTGACACTTATCTGGGCACTTGACTTTCTTCGTCTCATCTAACTATGGTCTGTATAGAAATTTATGATACTACGATACCTATTTTGACAAGAATTACTGTATTAAACTGTGTCATCTTTGGGTATAATTATTTAATTTTAAATTATATCATATTACATTATTTGTATTTTTTTATCATTTTATTTTTATTATATTATAATATTTTATAAAATATGATATGATATTTAAAATTAAATTAAATTATTTTATTTTAAATTATATAATTTTAATTTAGTTTAATTTATAACATATTATATTATTTTTAGTTTTTCTTTTTTATATCATTAAATATTTATTATATTAAAATATTTTATATAGCATAATATGATATTTAAAATTAAATTAAATTCTATTATTTTATTTTAAGTTATATTATTTTATTTTATTTTAAATTATATCATATTATACTATTTGTATTTTTTATTTTTATATCATTTTATTTTTATTAATTAATTCATATATATTAATTAATTCAGTCAACAAATTAAAGATTGATTAAAAACAATTTATATATGTATATATATATATACTCGCGTTGCTTTATTTAACATTACCATAAGATACACTACTCAAGAAAGTGTAAATGATGTCATGACTCATGAGTTCGTTAATATTAGGCTGACGACCTAATTAATATAACAGATAATCATCAGAATTAAAAAAAGAAAAGAAATAAGAACCTAAAAAGATGTCTATTGGAGCCTCATTTGAATTGTTAAAGGTGTAAAACGAGGGCCTCATTTTAAACACTTTTTGAGATAAAAAATTTGATATCGATAATATATTTTTAAATAAACAACCAAAGTGACATACTACTATATTAGTGCTCTTCATAAATTATATTATAAATTTTGATTTTATAGACATCACTAATAGTTTATTTCCAACTTTCAAATACTTTCGATGTAACTTATGTGAAAGTTTAATGGAGACAACTAAACTTGAATAGCATCCGCAATAAATATGCTATTTTTATGGAGTTGAAGCTCAAAAGATTATCACTTGAAAGTAAAGGTGTAAACGAACCGAGTCGAGCCGAATATTGAATTGTTCAGATTTGATTCACAAAATTTATCGAATATAAAATAAGGTTTGATTGAGGCTCATTTAGCTACCGAGTCGAGTACGATTTCGAATTGAGTCCGAGCAGTTTGAACTTTTCGAACGAATATGATCCGAGTAACAATAGAAAATTACAATTTAAGGAGGTTCGAGTAGTTTATCGAACTTTAAAATTTGCGCATATTTGACTTATTTTTATATTTCGAGTCGAGTTCGAAACGAACTTTTAGTCGAACGAGTACGAATTGAGCCCGAACTGTTTGCTCATTTTACAGCCATACTTGAAGGTAATTCTTTAAATTTGGTTAATTTAAGTAGTCCTTCCATTCAAATTTTTTTTTAAAAAATAAACATTTCTAAAACAAATTTCTTTTATATTGCAAATAAAATCGATACTACCCAAATTAAATAAAATGATGGTATGATAGTGTCCAAACTAGGTAAAAAATAAATAATGACGTGAAGAAACATCATGTCAATTTAAGGTCTAAAATTAAAAAAAAAATACATTTGCAATTTTTTAGTGCACTAAGGCCATGTTTGTTTGCAAGGATTATAATCCCAGAATTATAATCCATGGGATTATAATCCAGGACTATTAATCCTAGGATTAAATAATCCTAGTCACATGTTTGTTTTTTACGGGATTATTCAAGGGATAACTTAAAATAATCCCATGTTATGTTTATTTTTTCTAGAATTAATTAAAGAATTGGATTAAAAAAATATCGTTTGGACTATTATACCTTTACCAATAATAACATATTTTAAACTATAATTTAAACTTATTTATACATCAAAAAATAATAAAAAATTAATTAAAAACTTTTAAATAAGTGGCTATATTATTCAGTAAATATTATTTTTTTGAGAGGGGGGTAGTGGGGGGTGGGGGTGGAGGGTAGGTATGGGGTGGAGGGTAGGTATGGGGTGGGTGGATGGGGGTAGGGGGTGGGCGGGGTGGCGTAGGGTGGGGTATGTGGGCGGGGTGGGTAGGCCGGCGTGGGTGGGTGGGGGGTGGGCGGGGGTAGGGTGGGTGGGGGTGGGAATGGGGTGGGTGGGGTGGGGTGGGGTGGGGCGGGGTGGGAAGGTGGGGGGTGGGCGGGTGGGCGGGGTTGGCGGGGTGAGTGGGGTTAGCGGGGTGAGTAGGGTGGGGGCGGGCTGGGGTGGTTGGGGTGGGGTGGGGTGGGGTGGGGTAGGGTGGGGCGGGCGGGCTGGGTTGGTGGCTGGTGGGGGTGGGTGGGGTAAGGCAGGGTTCGTTGGGGTAGGGTAGGGTAGGGTGGGGTGTATATATAATCAATAAATATTATTTTTTTTATTTTTTGTGGGGTGGGGTGGGGGGGTAGCGTGGGGTAGTGTGTGGTGTATATATAATCATTAAATATTATTTTTTAAATTTTTGTGGGATGGGGGGTTGGGGTAGCGTGGGGTAGTGTGGGGTGTACCTGCGTAGTGTAAAAAAAAAGTACGACTAAAAACATTTTAAATTTTTTTTTTTGGTGATAATCAATTACAACTAGGACGTTCAATCTAATTTAAGGATACATTAGTCATATTAGAAAAGAAAAAGTTAATTTTGTCCACAAATTTTTAATCCCTCCTAATGGGATTATAATACCATGTTAAACATGGTATTAAATAATCTCTCATTTTAAGTCATTTTGTTATACCGAGATTAATAGTACAGAGTCTAATTTAAAAAACAAACAAGAAATTAAAAATTATTAATCCAATTCAAGGGTTATCCTAGTAAATAAATATGACCTAAAAGAATATTTCTAATTTTAGACAATCTCATTCGGTCATCAAGTCCTTGCGGGTAGCATTAATTATAATTATATAGATTCTGAGTCATAAAAACAGGTGACCCATATCATATGACAAGATTATTTCACTAGATACATACATACATACTAAATTGCAACAGTTTTGCACCTAATTCGAATTTGAGTTCAATTACCTGACCAACAACAAGTCAAATATTTCACATTACAATATTTTCCAAATAAAAGAACAAAAACTAAAACAATAATTTTGAAAAAAAAAAACAGAATTTCCCGCCAAACACAAACTTTCCCACCACCAGGCACCAACTACTTACCTTACCTTACCGTCTCTTATTCTTACTCCCCAACAACAAACAAAAGTAAAATAGAATCCTGAAGAAAAACCCCCAAGCCACAGTCACCCACAAGCAGTTCCACTTGCTCAAATCCGTAATCCCTTGCTGCTTCAATATATCGGCTCCGGTTGTCAAGCACGACTGCGCATTAATGGTCATGCCCAGAGTGCTGCTCATGCTCTTCAGCAGCCTCAGTTTCATGGCGTTAGGCATGGCCCCAAGCGGCGAATTGTCGAAGATTTGTACACCCCTAACAAAGCACTTGGTAGGATCCTCAAATTCGTTCTGCAACACGGCCTCGTAGGGGTATTTCACTAGGGAAATGTAGTGGAACCAAATCCAATACGGGGGAATTCGATCGCGAGTAATGAAGAAGCCACTGAAGAGGAGGAAGTATGCTAGAATTGCGACCACAATTGTATAGCCTAGCATTACGTGAGGGACAACTCCGGATAGGAATGTGACGAAGGAGCTTCCGGCCCAGAAGGAGGCGAGAATGATTAGGAAGTAGAAAAAGAAGCCTGAAAGTCCACCGTCCAGGCCGACTGCCCAAAATGTGGTAGCAGAAAATGCAAATGAGAGGAAAATTAGGGAAGGTAAAGCAACTAAGGAGTGAGATAGAACATAAGATGATCGGCGATATGCATTGTATGCGGTTTCTCTCATGAATATGTATCGCTCTTGGAGAAAAACTGGCAAGGCATCTGCACAGGTGTAGAAAGTTGTGGACATGGCGAAGGCGAAAAATCCCAACCTTTCTTGAACACCTTTGGGCGAATTATCGAGATTCCAAAACATTGTGGCTAATATGAATCCAGTCACCATAACTGCGCCTAAACGGATTCCGAATAGCTCTGGCATTCTCCTCGAGTTGGTGAATGATCTCTTGGATAGAACTGCCATTTCGGTCCATACCGGATTGGCGAATGTGGGCACCATTGATGCCGGATTCACATCGTTAGTGGCGCCGGAGACTAATTTTCCCCGGGAAATGCTGGCGCTAATAGCTTCTTTTAGTGACAATCCGTGTGTTGGACTTGGAGTTTGATCTATATTTCGCCTACTTTGCTTCATGTTCTGCCATGATTTGTTGAATTCAACCAAGCTTTTAGTCCCTCCGGGCGAGCCTTCTAGCTCGCGGATTCGATCGAGGGCGAATTCGGTTTTGTTCTCGGTTTCTGGTATCGGGTGGCCGAAATCGGAGAAATATAAAGGTAAATTCGCCGGAGATCCGCTGTAAACCGTCTGGCCACGAGATAAAAACAGTAGGCGATCGAGTAAGCCTAGGATTCGGTAACTCGGCTGGTGTACGGACATCATTACAATGCTTCCGCTCTGTGCAATTCTCTGTAATACCTTTACCACCATGTAAGCGCTTGTGGAATCGAGCCCCGACGTCGGCTCGTCGAGGAATAATAGAATTGGATCGTGAATTATGTCGATTCCGATTGAGACGCGGCGGCGTTCGCCGCCGGATACGCCTCTGTGGCCTTCGTCCCCAATGACTGTTTTGGCGGCGTTGCGTAGGCCTAATTGATCAATTAAGGCCTGAACTCTGAGCTTCTTCTTTGATTTGGATAGGGTTCGGGGGAGACGGAATTCGGCGGCGAACATTAGGGTCTCTTCCACGGTTAACATCGGGAATAGAAGATCGTCTTGCATTACATAAGCTGAAATTACTTTGAGTAATCGAGATTCCAATTGCTCGCCGTTTATTGTTACTGATCCTTTCAAGCTTCCTTTCGCGATCCGATTCGCCAACGCATCGATTAATGTTGATTTTCCCGATCCGGAAGCGCCAAGCACGGCGAGGATTTCTCCGTCTCGCGCCACGCCGGAGATGTCGTTGAGCAGAGTTTTTGTATTCGAGAATAGGCTCTCAGCTGCAACTGGCTCCGCCGTGGTCGCCAGAGCTCCGAGGCCGGTCCGGTTACCGAACAAAGTCGGGAACTTCATTTTCCGGGGGATTTTCACGCTGTAGGTGAGATTATTGAAGGAGAGAACGAACGGCATCGCTCGAGTCTCGGAGCTCATCGTGTCGCTCATGTCGAGGACCTGGTGAACCGGCGTTTCATCGCCGGTGACTTCCTTACGGACATCTCCGACGCACTTCAGTAACTGCCCGAGCGTCGGAGACGAGCCTGGAGCTGGCCGTGAGAGCTCAATGTCTTCTCTTCGGCCAAAAAACGGCACACTATCTCTGACTGGCGATATATTTTGAGCTGCCACGCGAGACATTTCTGCTGTACTATAATCACAATTCAGTACTAAGAGGATAATTCTAGAGAGAGAAAGTAGTGTTTTTTTGGAGAGAGAATATTTTTGGGTAACATGAGAGTTTGCACACTTATTTTACGTTTGTCCAGTATATATGTAGCTCTCTCTATATATAAATGAAATGAAGCGTGCATGAATTGATATAGGGTTTATATTTTAGGATTTTCTATCTTTATATATATATATATATATATATAAATAAAAGTACGATAAGGATCTTAGGCTCACTCAACTAAAACTTCATCCAACTCATTCTTTTTCGTGACGGACTGGACGACGGTTTGGTCCGTCGCTATATATACAAATGTCATCTATATGTTGTCCGTCGCTTAAAGCTAAGACAATGATTGTATATATAGCGACAGACCAAACCGTCGCCCGATCCGTCGCTAAAGGGGATGAGCTTGGGTGAGATTAATATCCGGAACGTATATAAGTATATATATATATATATAGGGACTTCTTTATAGTTAATATTGTAAAAATAAAGTTAATTTTACAATAGATCTCTTTATAATGTTGACTATGTATAGTCTCGTATATAAGAGTCTCATTCGTGACAACTAGTTGTAACGGGTACTATTATAACAATTATGGTATGAGCCGTTGATCAAGATATATAATAAAATGATAACCCTAATTTCCCCTGTCGTCAGACGCTTAAACTAAACTTAGGGGCTGTTTGATAGCAGCTTAATGGGTCTGAATGGATAAAAAACTGAGCGAATCAGCTAGTAAGAGTGTTTGTTTACGAGTTTGAAAATCTGAATTGGGCTGAATAGGACTGAGCGATTCATTTAAAAAATTTGGCCTGAATGGGCTGAATAAGGTTTTTTTACGCAAATAGACATTCTCTCCAATTCCATCCCTCCCTTACTATCTTAAGAGGGGTAAAATAGTAAAAGACTGTTATTCAGATGTTTCAGACATATTAATTATCAAACAGTTTTTTTAATTCAGATTCAGCTCATTCAGATTCAGATTCAAATTCATTCAGTTTTTATCAAACACCCCCTTAGCCGTAGGAATTTGACTTCTTTTTAGCGGAGTTGGCTTACACTACGTAATCAATCATATCAGCTTTTTAGTTCTTTATGGATTTTTTATATTTAACTGTGATTATCATAAAGTATATTGTAACATCATACAACATTTTAGTTTCCTCTAATATATCACAAACTTAAACATATATTTTATTTGTAGGTTAATTTATGAAATACTAAAATATAAAATACTAAAATTTTAAAAGTAACAAATATAATAATAAATAGTATCATATTAAATAAAATTATTGTATACTAATTAATATGATACTATTTATTACACAATAATTAATATCGTGTAATATTTTGTAATAAATAGTATCATTTTTATTTAATATATTATGATACTAATTAATATTGTGTACTAATTAATATGATACTATTTTATTTTTGTTTAAAATAGTATCATTTTACTTTTAATTTATTATGATACTAATTAATGTGTAATAAATATTATCATATTAATTAGTACACAATAATTTTATTAATTAATATGATAATATAAAAATTCGGTTTTTTTATGTTATCGCGACGGAAAAAATCGTCTCTATAGTCGGTTCGTATTTAGTTTCCTCTCTATAATTTGTTAGAGAGACTAATCGTATGTATGTATATATATATATATATATATATATATATATATATGTGTGTGTGTGTGTGTGTGTGTGTGTGTGTGTGTGTGTGCATGGGATGTAGCTACAAGAGAAAGGAGGAGAGAGAAGAGTGAGGTGACCAACATCTCCTAATCTTATATCTGCACGTCTTACTTTACTTGGGAAGGGAAATGGGACCCGTGGAGGGTTGTCATTGATGGGGGTGTGACAAGTGGAGTGATGGTTTATGTTTTGCCGCTTGTAATGCTTTGTTTGAAAATTAGGTGTGGATGGGTAATCTACTATTTGCTTTGCCTCTTAAGGTTATATATACATGATTTTGAAGTCAAATGAAATAATACTAATAGTAATAGTAATTGTGAGTCTAATTAATTCTATTTAGGTGTTCCTTAGGTGTATAATTGACCACAAGAAAGCAATATAACTATATAAAAAATGTATATGGTTATAAAATTAAAATTAAAACAACAAATAAACGAGACATAAATTTATTATAGTAATATTATCATTTAAAATTATACTATTATATTATCACATTATACTATTATAATGTAATATTATAATAATATATTTGAATGAATTATTTTATCGGATAAGATAAAATGTCAACTTTCAACAAATGTCTCATGCTAAAAATTCCTCCATTTATAATCAAAATTGAACAAATATTTACTTATCATATTTATCAACAATTTTTATTCATCAATTATTATTCACAATTAATATTACAGAAGCATAATATTGATAACTAGGTCGTTTCCAGGAAAGATAAGACTTTCCGATAAAGATTTATCCTTATTGGCGCACAATTATATATCCTAACCCATTTTCTCGACAGAACTTTTTAGATATTGTCAAAAATGCTATCTAATAATATCATTTAAATAATATGAGTTACTGTGTTGTTACAATTATTGATTTAATAATGTGAAATACTGTGTCGTGGTTACTGTGACAATTATTGAATCAATAATATAAAATACTATGCAACTATCAATGTAGTAATTATTGAATCAATAATATAAGATACTGAACAGTAATTACTGTGACAATTATTGAATGAGTGACTTCTTACGTAAGAATCAATAATTAGAAATATTGTGCAATACTGTGTGCAACAACGTATACTTCGAGTACTATTTATCACCGGGTATTTCAACAGTTAACGGTAAAAGTTTTGCCGTTATTTTATAAAAAAGTTATTATTGTCGCTTTCTATATCCGACAGTTATTCCATTATGAGGCCCACTAATATTTCCTGACCAAACAAATATTTTATGACAACTTGCTTACTATGTAAAATTGGCACATATCACACATAACTATCACATTTATCAAATCAACACCTTACTATATAAAATAATATATAAAGGAAATTAAATTTTATTCATAAAAAGTTGGGGTCTTACACTTTATATAGACAATGAATTATTTTAGTTTAACTAAACATGTCGACAAACAAAAAAAACTAAAAAATTAAAAAATAAATATAAATTATGTGACTAATAAGGATATTTATGTCCTAATATTAAATATAAATAATATTTTTATTTAAATAAAAATTTCAAGATTACTACTATTGTGGTAATCTCATATTATCACTTATTTTTTGGTCATATTAACACTTTATCGGGTATCTGATTCTCAAAAATATTATAAAATTACCAGTATAACAAACACAATTTATAAAGATGATCAACTACATTAATTCTTCTGTGAAAATTAGCTCAACAATTGAACACTCAATGTATATAAATGTATTAGTGACTATATATATCTTCACTCGACGTTTTATTACGTGAAAATATCAGTTTTCTAACTATATATTACGTGATTTAGAAGAAAAAGAGATGTGAAAGATATTGGTTGTATCTCCTACAAGAGATTGATTATGCAATTGAAAATGTAAACAATAAATCTAGAATCACTCTAATTAAACTTTGGATAAGATTTTAAGACATACTTCGAGTACTATTTTTCTTGCCATTTGAGAGCTTAAGAGATTCCCCCCCCCCCCCCCTCCCCTTCAAATTAATCAACAGTGGAGAAGGTTCTAAGATCCTGTCGATTTATATATTTGGCTTCTGCAATAATATATATACTTACAATAATTCAGAGTACTTTTACAGTTAGACAAAATTTTAATTTAGCAGTAATGACAAGAAAATGAAGTAGTGAAAATAAAATTAAAAATATTGTGTTATTTTATATTATTAAATGATTTTTTTATGAGAAGCAAAGTGAGTAATATAAAGATGAGTATTCAACTTATATACTCTAGCGTTTTCACTATATTATTGCCTTCAATTAAAAGTTGATATATACTTATAAAATCATAAATAAATTGTAATATTTGTAAGTATAATTTCCAAGTGTATCCTTTATAATATTGACTAGAAATATAGTCAATATAATGGTTGATTGTGTCAATATTGTTGCTTAAAATCTAGAGTTTTGTGATATAAACACTACTATGTTCTAAAATATAGATTTTTTTTAATTTTACTCAATACAGTTATCAATATTATAAATTATGTAAAAAGTACTATTTACTGTAAAATTTATTATATCGTTTCATAATTTTTTTAACACATCAATTTTGAATTTTAAAATGTTTCAAAATTTATTTTAAAAATGTGATAATAATCTTATAATTTAAAAACGAAATAGTACCATCAGATCGTTCCCTACTTGCACAATACTACCAAAAAAACATTACTTCCTGCAATCAACCAGAAGAAATGCAACAAACATACTAAACAACCCAACAACAATACCTAACCTAAAAACTATAACAATTAAACTAATAAACAAGCAGCTCAGCCAACAAGCAACCAATACAATTAAAGTAGAGGGAAAGAAAAACTAACAAACTAAAGCAAATATATATATATACACACACACACACAGCAACCTTAAAGGAAAACAAGGCCCAAATGAGAGTCTCTTTAAAAAGTATATTTGTTTAAAAAATAGGAATTTTTTTTAATGGGAATTAATTCCCTCATGATCTTAAAAATATTTTTATCCTAAAAGTTATAATAGGTAGATGAGGGGAACCACTTTAATATTGCAATAAGACCCTCCTCCTAGGTTTTGTAATCAAATCAATTTGAGTTCCACAAATGTCTTTAATCTGTTAAATAAATTATTATAGCACAATTAAATTCAATCCAAATACCTCATTTTTCACAATTACCATAATTCAATCTATACAATAGGCAAATACTTTTGAATCCACTCTTACCACTGTATATCTAACACATATTACTAGGAATTAACAAAACGGAAGGATATAGGATATGCATGATTCATAAAATGGTTAAACGAATGATCTCATTCAGATTAAACAACGGAAAATGGTAAGAATACAAGCTCATTGATTTACAAATTATATTCGGACAGCTATCAAGAGAGGGGGGAGGGGGGAGGGGCAAACCAGCTATATATACTGAAAAAAACGACCCCATTAGAGTGCAGAAACATGTCCTTCAGAGCCGATCACATTTGGTCCTCTCTGAATGAAGTTAACAGAGAGGTCCCAATAGTGGTCAACTCCGGCGTCGAAAATACTTTCCGGGCAGCCGCTTCAGTTCTGCACTCGTGGACAAAAAACCTACTGAAACTAGAGTTTCCTCTCTTTCTTTTCACGACATTCAGCGCAGAAGTTAGCTTGCATGCAATATTCCTGTCCACGTGAGCTTGTTCACGCTCAGCAGCTGCACTTCTGATTTCCATTTCAAGCCGAGTGCATGGGAACCAGCTGGGTTGCTTCAATCAGGCCTTCATGTCTAATCATTTCTTGCCTGTCTTTTTCCCTTGCAAGGTGTCGCTGTGTACGGAGTTTCTTCCTTCTCCTTCTTGGTACGTTAGTTTTAATTAGGGGTTGAGGTGGTGCGGGAACGGGAGGTTCCATATGATAAAATATCATGCACGCATAAAACTATCTCGACTTCTTTATTTAGGCCCAAGTAGCTGAGTTTTTTAGTTATGTTTTGCTATATATATGTGGTACGCAGTTATTCGAACAAGTCAAGTAGCTGTTACTAGAGTTCATTTACCAGACTAGCTATTCTTTAGGAACAAGCATAAAACTATCTCCACTTCTTTATTTAGGCCCAAGTAGCTGAGTTTTTTAGTTATGTTTTGCTATATATATGTGGTAGCTGGTATGCTCCAAAGGCAGTAGAAGATTTGTATACTTCATTATTGAAATAAGAATCCCTTCAATTGTTGCTCTATTTTTCTGCAGTAGCAGAGTAAAACTCCCTGCCTTGTTGCTCATTTGTTTTGATCTCTAACTTAGCCTATAAATATCTCTGTGTTGCTTTGTAATCTGCAATAAAGTGCAGACCTTACCCCAACATTTTTGGTATTCGGTTGACATTGGGCGTTGGAGTAATTTTTTGGATTGTTGTTGTAGCATAATCAATGGGTCTTATTGTTGTGTACACAAGGTGTTCGACAAAAGGTCTAAAAAACGGTAATGTTCTAAATCTTTCTCAATCCTTGATTCCTCCCTTAATTTAGTGGAGAAAATTATGAGTTTTGGAGCATCAAAATGAAAACCTTTTCTATTGCACAAGAACTTTGGGAGTTGTTGAGAATGGTTTTGTAGAGACAACACCGAATGTTAGAGAGCTTCACAAGAAGGATGCGAAGGCTCTGCTTGTTCCCTATATTTCCTCAAATTGTTGGTTCCACGAATTCGAAGGAAGCATGAACTATTTTGAAGCAAGAGTTTCATGGGTACAAGAAGATAATGACGATTAGACTGCAGAGTTTAAGACACTCTTCATGAAAGGTAATGAGTCTGTTCAAGATTTCTTCTCTAGAGTTTCTAGTATAGTTAATCAAATGAGAGCTTTTGGAGAGACTATCTTAGATCGAAAAATTATGGAGAAGATATTAAGGAGTCTTCAAAATAAATATGATCATGTTGTTACAGTCATTGAGGAGTCTAAGGACTTGTCTAAATTTTCTCTTAATGAACTAATGGGGTCTCTTTTAGCACATGAAGAGAGAATTAGCAGGTCAAAGGAGAAGAATCTTGAGCATGTCTTTGAAATTGTGACGAACGAGATTTTTGTAATTTGCTTTGAATATTTATTGAATTAAATAAATATTTTCGATGATTTAATTATTGAGTTAAATAATAAATTGATGAATTTGTGGTAGAGTAATTTAATTATATGTGTTACATTGATTAAATTAATGTGGAGAATTTTTATATTCAAAATATGTGTTTAAGTGAGCTTACTCGATTAAACGAATTAATTAATAAGCATAATGTTATTCTAATTAATTTAATAATTTAATTGAGATTTAATGATTTAACATTATTAATAAATAAGAATTTTAACTATGTGACTATATGATTTATTGTGGAATCATGCTATTTTATTTAATTGATTTAAATAAGATTAATTGATTAATTAAAAGTGTGACATTATTAAACTTTATTATAGTAAGTTAATTAAATTAAAGGGAAAGGAGAGTGAATGGGAGAAACCAAACATGGCCTTAAGGGGAGTTGGTCAGTTAACCCACTATGGGACTAACCGACGACCACTCACCCACTATACACATTATACGTATTACGCTATACATATATCTTATACATCAGTCTTATATTTCATATTACAAACATCAGAGAACTTAGAGAGATTAGGAGAGAAATTTGAGAGAATAATTGATTAGAGAAGAGATTGAAGAATTAAAGTTCATATCATCCTCAAACAGAGTTATCAAGGGTATAATTCTTAATCCCAAGTTTTAATTACGTTAGTTTATACTTTTCAACAAACCCAATTTCAAATCCTCTGTGTATGATTTTGGTGATAAATATTTAAGATGTAATTATATATGTGTTATTATATGATTATAACATGTTTTATATTTGGTATGAATGATTTAAAATAATTGAATTCATGCAATTAGGCCTTAATTGGATTTTCAAAAATTACAGAGTTTTTCCATTTATGTGTTTTTAAAAGTTCTTTGTAAATAGGAAAAATTGACATTGTTCATTATATGGCTATATATATATTAATTGATGTTCATAACATGCTCTAAACCATATATGTATGATTTACAGTGATTAAATTCATGTAATTATGTTTGATTGGGTTATTAAAAGTCTCAGTGTATGAAAATATGAAGAACACGTATATATAACCCTTATGTACAAAATATACGTTTTTTCTCGTTTATTTAACTTAAATTGATTTCAGAATATGTTAGTATGTCGAATTTCGGAAAAAAAAATGCAATCGAAATAGAAATTGGTTAAGAAATAAAGTCCTGATGATTGAATTCACTAAATGAGTTGAAATATGAAGAAATTAGTAAAAACATGATTTTATTCTTAAAGATGGATTTCATATAATGTTTATATTCGTAGAATCACGAAATGCATGCTTGGTGTTGTTGTTAGCAAAATTCTAGCTTTTATGTATGTGAGTTTCTGTTGAAATTGGAAAATTTGAAGTGTTGGGTCGTAACAGGGCTGAAGCTGCTGCAGTCTCTGTCTGCGTACTGGCGCAGCTGCTCCGGTACCAAGTGCAAAGACTGCGCAGCTGCGCCGGGTGGGTTTCTGAAGTCAAGCACAGCGCAGCTGCGCCGGTGCCAAGACTTGGGGCAGCGCAGCTGCGCCGGTCCTGAGCAGTGACAGCTTGTTTTCTCTTTTAAAAAGTTGCAGGCCATGATATGTTACCTACTTAACCTATTACGCATGATATTATAAGACGCAACAACAAATTGTAATGCATTGTAATACAATAATGAGGAATTTAAGTATTTACTTAATAAGTTATATAATGATTGAAACTCAATGTTTGTAAGAGTTAAAGGTTATAACGTGACTAAGATGGAGAATTAAACCTATAAGGTTAATGACAATATAGCTAATCGGTATTGCGATTTCATTGGTACATGTAGGGATAATTGACGAACGTTTATTATAACTTGTAGCTTGTGCAAGAGGCAAGTATCTTATCCCTAACTTATTATTATTAAGTAAGTTCCTAACTTTACTTTCATTGAACAAGCTTTCTAAATTCAAGGTTGTCGATTGAGCAAGTTCTTACACTTATTTATTCAAGTTAAGATTTTCATATGAGATATTGTTATTCCTTTAAGTATTACTTCAGTTATACAATACTTACTCGATTGTATACTCTTGAGATTTATTGTCCAAGTTGAATATCGATGTTATTGTTGAACCTAATAGGACTAGTGAACCCTTATTGATTCGACTAGTCCATAGTTAATGAGCGTTCTAAATTCTAGAATACTTAATTATTGAGCTTATCCAAACCAAACTTCCTTTGGTGCGGACTCTGATGTCAAAACTGAGATGAACAACCCTGTAAAAGGGATTATTTATGCTTTACCGTTGAGATATTGTGCACAGTATGGTACTAAGGGCTGATTCCCTTAAGTACGAGAAGTAGAGTCCATAGTCTTATGACTATTAAAGGTTTAAAGCTTAAACACTTTACAACCTAGGACATAGTTTGAGGTCTTATGACCCTCAGATGTTCTTTTGATTCCTGTTATTCATTCCTGAGTCAAAAGTTGAGTTTCTTTATTCAGACGTCTTTGATTCACTTGCATGCTATTATATTGTTGTCATATTATTATACTTGTGGGCAATTGTGCTCACTCTTGCGTAATAATAACATTGCAGTTAAGAATGAAAGGTCCGAAGAGCCTTCTTCTAGCAAAGGCAAGGGCAAAGTCAACAAGTGATGAAGACTTGTTGTTTATTTGATATGTTATTATTTAAGTTTTATGTTAAAGTTGTGTAAGACTATTTATTTGTTTATGTTCCGCACAGATGTTTAAGGTTAGTATGACCTGAAATTGTAATTATTTTCAGATGTTGTAACCCCATAAGGAGAGGATTTATTTTTATTTATTGCATGGTTTTCATTGATTATGGGTAGATAGATAGATGATATTTGTACAGTGAACACCAAGTCCCGTTGAATTGAAGTACCCGAATTTGGGGGTGTCACAGAAACCAAAATGGATGTCTTAAATAAAGGAAAATTTGGCGAAGGCTCTTCTGGAGAAAAGCAATTTAGTAGAGGTCGAGGTAGAGGTGGCTACTGTGGTAGTGGAAGAGGTCGGCGAAGGTTTGATATGGGGCATTTTGACAGGCAGATTAACAATGGAATGTAATGCTATAATTGTAAAGACTACAGTCATATAGCACCAAATTGCCTGAAAAATATTGAGAAAGCCAAACAATAAGTCAATTTTGTAGAGGAAAAGGAAAAGGAAGAGGAAGAGGAAGGTAGCCTTTTTCTTACTTATTTAAATCCTAACATAAGTAAGAATGATGTTTGGTTTCTAAACAATGACTGTAGCAACCATATGACCGGAGAAAGGGGACTATTTCAAACGATGGATAAATCAGTTCAATTAAAGGTCGGGCTTGGTGGTGGTAAACAAGTACAGATTGAAGGCAAAAGAACAATTGTAATTAAAATTAAGTAGGTATGAAAAAGTTAATTCATGATGGTTACTATATTCCTAGTCTGGCACGTAACCTACTTAGTGTGGGTCAATTAATTCAATAGGGATATTTAGTTCATTTTCATAATGGAATGTGTGAAATTAAAAATATAAAATTTGAAAACAAAATGTTTCCTCTTGAGTTATCATGCTTGGATGATTGTGCATTGGTTGCTAATATTCATGGCGAGTCTAGGCTTTGGCATTTAAGGTATGGGCATTTACATTTTAATGGGCTAAAATTGTTGGGTCAAAAGAACATGGTGGCAGGATTGTCATATATTGTTTCGGTTGATAGTGTTTGTGAAAGTTGTGTTTACGGAAAAAATAATGCTACTATCACATAAATTCTATCACATAACTTCACATACACACACATACATATTGCGGGTCCCGCATATCAAACGGGGACCCGCAGTATGTATGCGTGTGTATGTAAGAGTTATGTGATAGTTTTTATGTTATAGTAGCATTACTCTTACGGAAAGCAACACAAGCTGCCATTTTCGGTTGGTACAACTTGGAGAGCGAAGATGCCTTTGGAATTGTTTCACGTAGACATTTATGAACCAACAAAACCTTTATCTTTAAATAATAGTAAATATTTTCTATTATTTATTGATGATTTTTCTCGTATGAGTTGGGTGTTTTTTCTTACTAAAAAATCAGCAAAAAAACAAAGTGGCTATGCAATCAAAATTCTCAGAACTGATAGAGGGGAGAGCTCTTAATTATATGATGAATTTACTTTCTTTTGCAAAGAGAATGGTATCAGTAGGCAACTAATAGTAAGAAAGACTCCAGAACATAATGGTGTTGTTGAGCAAAAGAATCGGACGGTTGTACAAATGGCACGGAGTATGCTAAATGAGAAGGAACTTCTAAATAGTTTTTGGGCCGAGGCAGTAGCTACTGGAATCCATCTTCTCAACATATCTCCAACAAAAGCGGCAAGAAATCAAACACCTTATGAAGTATGGTGGAGAGTTAAGCCCAATGTAAGTAATTTAAAAGTTCTTGATTCCATTGCATATGCCTGAATTGATCCTATTTATCGTACTAAGTTGGATAAGAAAAGCGAAAAGTGCATTTTTGTTAGGTATAGTGTTGAAACTAAAGGTTATCGTTTGTATAATCCTCTTACTAAGAAGCTAATCATTCGACGAGATGTGATTTTTTATGAGAACAGTGTTTGGCAGCAAAATAGTGATAAAGATCATAATATATCCTTTGTAGAAGACGGGATTGAATCAACTCAGCTGCAAGAGGATGTGAGTTCCCCCATATATTTCTCCTATGCACAATCCAACTAGAAGCTCAACTAGTAGCCCCTCTAGCAGCAATGAATTAATCATCCCAAAACAGTGAAATTCCACCAACAAAGATGCGGTCTTTGAGTAATATATATGCTTCTACTTTTGCTTTTCTGGTTGCAGAACCTTTAAGTTATTATGAAGCTTGAGGAAAAGAAGAGTGGGAGAGTTCAACATGTTTGTTGGTCATGTTTTTATATATAAGGTATAAAATTGTCAAAGTTAGTTTTGACCCAAGGTTGGGTAAGACTTGAGATGAAAGTTGAACAATATTGTGAAGCATCCAAATTCCACATCACTTCAATATCTTACATTGTAACTTGGTTTTGTACTTGTGGAAAGTTGAACTAATACGACATTTGGTTTTGCCGTTTGGGCCACATCGTTGTATTTTGTTTTGTTTTCTAATTCAACGACACCTGGTTAACTCATTCAGTACATCATAATACCTATAAGAAAATTGACTAAAATATAATTTGCATTCTAAAATTTATAAGGTTGTCGAGTTTTGTTTTTATTAAATAAAATGCA
The DNA here is from genome assembly GCA_020205555.1 of Panax stipuleanatus. Taxonomy (NCBI): domain Eukaryota; kingdom Viridiplantae; phylum Streptophyta; class Magnoliopsida; order Apiales; family Araliaceae; genus Panax; species Panax stipuleanatus. The sequence goes on from CM035115.1 coordinate 151,270,143, forward strand.
CCTTTCAAAATTTTAACATGTCAAAATACATCTCAAGATTCTATTCGATAAACAAAATGCACCCTCATTTTTGAGTGTAAACTGTATTTTTTAAGCGAAAAGATAAACATTTTAGTGTGTTTACAATCTTACAAACTTTGAGTTCAAATTATATTTTAGTCAAAGAAAATTTTATCTTTTTTTTGCGATTGATATTGACAAAGTAAAAACAATATTGTCATAACAATAAGTGTCTCTTAAAATATTAAGTGTTATTAAAGTAATTGTAAATATATCGCTAAATATATATATTTTTTACTTGGACAAAATCAGTTGCCCCCTTTTTCTTATTTATTATTGGCTTAAATATAGATTAATATTCTGGACTTTTATTTATTTTTTTCACTTTGGGAATTGTCTTCTCATTTTTTTCAATAGAGATTAAACTTTTAATTTTTTTTCTGATTATGTCTAATTAATAGTATGTACCACGTCAGAAATTGATGACATGACAACGACATGTGACTAAAAATGCTTGTGTGTAATATTGAATCTCATTTTAACATTTATTTCATTAATTTTTTATACCAAAAAGGATAAATATTAGACCATTAATAATTTTTTTTTTAAATTAATATATTACAAACTCAGCTTTAAAAAATCATCAATAATCAATATAATGATAAATATTTTAAAATGTATAAATGTACTACTAATTAAAATCTTGTTATTTCATAATCATCAATAATCAATATAATGATAATTTTACCCTTTTTGGTATAAAAAATTAAGGCCTAAATATAGATTAATACCTTGAACTTTAAGTTTATTCCATAATCATCAATAATCAATATAATTAATTTTTTATACCAAAAGGGTAAAATTGTCATTAAATTTATTTAAAAAAAATAATACTGTCTTATATTTACCATTATTGGTACGAAAAAATAATTGAATAAATGTTAAAATGGAACTCAATATTATACATTAGTATTTTTTAGTCACGTGTCGTTGTCATGTCATCAATTTTTGGCGTAGTACTATCAATTAGACGTAATCAGAAAACATTAAAGGTTTAATCCGTTAATTAAAAAATTGAGAAGACAATTCCCAAAGTGAAAAAAATTAAAAATTTAATTCCCTAATTAAAAAAATGAGAAGACAATCTTCAAAATAAAAAAAAATTAGGATATTAATCCCATATTTAGCCCTTTACTATTCAATCAAGAGAGAGCAAAGGGTAGTGAATTTTTCTTATTACATGTTGATGCATTATATTCTTATGTAACTTTATCACATGGTCGGTAAATTAACCCTTTCTCAAGCCACTAGTAAAAGTGCCAAACAAAAAACCAATAGGCACGCAAATGAGAAATATTTCGGTGTAGCTGCAGTGGATTGAGCTTTATGATTTGTAGTCGTATGATTTATATCTAATTTTGTGAAAACCTCCATCGCAGCAATGATTGGTGGCAAATTAGACCCATTGCCACGTGTCAATGATATATTAACGGTTGGACCCGCTACCATCACAGGGTATCTGGTAACTACCGTGCTCTTGCCCACATCCGGTGTTTCCACCGTTCCTTCGTCTTGACCGTTGATTTCAATCGTAACGGTTCTGGTTTCATTGAAATTTTTGGGAAATGTTTCGGTTATATAGAAAACGAAGTAAGCTGATTGTGGGGCCACTTGAGGAAGATCAACGGCCAAGATTATAGGATCTGAGCCATTGGATTGAATAGAATCAAATAAAGCGAGATACGGAGGGTCATTCTCATATGTGGAGGTAAAATCTGTTATAACATCAACGCCGCCAATGCAATTGGATGGAGTAATTCCTTTGGTCCATATTCGGTTGTATTTTTCATCCGATAATAACCCTGTAAACCTGAAAATTTTACAAAATTTATATAGTTCATAATTATAAATAAAATTACAAACAAAAAATTTATGGACTACATTAAAAATATGAATATAGTTGAAATTTATGGACGGTGATAAAATTACAAAAGAATAATATTATGTGCACAAATCCTACACAAAAAATAAGACTCGTGTATTGTTTACCAATAAAAATGTGTAAAATATTCAATGATAGGTCTCGGTTCTTCTTCTTTTTTTCTCTTTTTTATACTGTTTGTGTACAATTTTTTGTGTATAGTTTGTGTTCATTCCGTTACTCATTACAAAGGGGCTTACTAATACTATTTGCACGAACTGTACACAAAAAAGTTGTACACAACGAGTAAGATCCATATGTTTTATATAGGGGTCCTCTTAACATGTGCTCTTAGGCACATGCTAAGCACACAGTTCAAGAGAATATTCTCTTGAACTGTGTAAATATTTTCTTAATTTCTGCATTTGCACCAAGTTCAAAAGAATATGCACACAATTCAAGGAAATATTCCTTTGAACTGTGTGCTTAGCATGTGTCTTAAGAGCACATGTTAAGAAATTCCTTATATATAGATGCAACCCGAAAGTATAAAATTATTCAAAAAACTTGGCTCGAGGACATCTCTGCCAAATTATTTATAGCTTCATAATAATTTTGGCCCCACTGAATCGAATATAAATTCTAGTTTCGTCACTACATGGGACTTTTAATTTCCTTTAGGGGGAGGGAGGGAGGATTAATTAAACATGATATTTAGCCAACCCCTTGAATATTTAAACACTTAATTTGAGATTCATAACTTTAAACAAATTTCACATACCTTAGTTCATCCCCACCGAGGTTGGTCCTTGTGACAAGATTAAAGGTGGCATTACTCTCCATCTCGGGGTACAAATTAACCCATAGAGGCACAACCTCTATCAAATTAATAAATGGTACCTCCCCATCTTTAGTTTGTACTAAGCAAATTTTAAAGTATCCCGATCCATGTGTTTGATAAATGGCTTCTTGGTAGTAGGGTTTCCCATTATTCCCCGACGTGTCGATGGTCGCCCATTTTCCATCGTCGATGTAGAGATCAAACGCCGGAGGCCTAGAGAGTCCGTCGTAGTTGCCATAGTAAAATCCGGCCCGGACTATGTATCGCATTGGTTGTAGCTCGGCAGGCACAATGTAACAATTTTGTTGTGTTTTGTTAGGGAAAAATCGGAGGCTATTCATTTCTTCCAACTCTATCACTTGTGTTTGTTGAACTCGACTGTTTGTTCCGGTTTGAGTGTAAGCCGCATCGGCATCCCACACGATTAAATTGTCTCCGATGCGCAAATTTTCGATGCCACAGTCAATGCTCCACCACCCTTTCATGAAATCTAAAATCAAAATAAATATCATTAATTATATATTTCGTAATTAAGAAAAACGAAATATTTAGGTAGTGTTTGATAAAACTGAGTAATTAAGATCTGAATGGTTAATACATCTTAATCAATTAGATTATCTGAATAAAATAACATCTAAATCTAAAAAACTGGTTGATAACTAAAAAAGTGTAAAACATCTTAATGACACTATTTTACCATTCTAACCCTCTAAGTTATTTAAAAATTTACCTTGGGAAGAAGCCATAAGCAATTGTAAGGCCAGGGATACCACCAATATCCATCCAGCTTTCTCCATTGCACTAGCACACACAAAGAGATAGAGAGTTCAATGCTTAAGAGATCTAGCTAGTGACAATGAAGAAATTGAAGGGTATATATAAGTTATATATAATGGTGTGAATTGGAGCAAACAAGGTGTCAGAATTTTGGTTATTGCTCCCTTTGTAGTCTTCACCAACTTAATCAACTAATTTACTAATATATTTAATCCAAACCAACTAAATTAACCCTATACAGCTAATGAAGCCTCCAAGAAATGATCTTATCAATGGATTTAAGCAAGAAGATTTACATTTATATTTAGCAATATTGTCTTTTACTGTTTTTAGCTAGTAGTAAAATTAAGCTCTAGGAATAACAAGAGAAAATTGGGTCATTATTTTTATCATATTTGAGACTGAAGTGAAACAAGAGGTAGAAAACAATTCTACATAAGGTGCCAATTATTCTTTCATACAAAAGTGAAATAGAGACAAGAGATAGAAAACAATTGTATAGAAGATTCCAATTAGTTTATGTAATTTCCAAGATTCAAGAGTGAGTCCAGTCAAGAGACATAAAACAATTGTGTCGAAGATTCCAATTAGACTATACCAGATTGATAATTCGTACAAGCCACTGGCTAATGTTGATAATATAATCTAAACTTGTAGAATGTGCCATTTCACATTATAATTTGTGTATAAATTGTATATATGGATTATAATAATTTATTGAACATGAAATTGAAGAGTTGTACGTATATTAATATTATTATATATATTTTCTAATACATGTATGTACGCTCTTGGAATAATACGACACATGGTACACAAAGTTTAGTATAATTATGAAAATTATATACAATGTATCAACTTGGACTAATTCGTGACCAACCTAACTGTTTTAAGGTTTTAAAATGAACCAAATTATTCGGGCTTAATTTGTATTCGCTTGACTAAAAGTTCAATTCGAGTTCGATTCGAAATATAAACGAATCAAATATGAACAAATTTTAAAGTCTCATAAATTACTCGAACTTCTTTAAATTGTAATTTTCTATTGATACTCGGATCATATTTGCTAGAAAAAGTTTAAACTGCTCAGACTCGATTCGAGATCGTGCTAGACTCGATTCGAGATCGTGCTTGACTCGATAGCTAAATGAGCCCCAATCAAATCTTATTTCATACTCGATAAATTTTATGAAATAAATCTGAGTAACTCAATACTCTACTCGACTCTATTCATTAACACCCCTAACTGTCTCAGTCAATTTGCTAATCAACTCAATATAAGATCTTCATTTGCCTTGTTATCAATTCTTATATATAAAGACACGACCAATGATGACCAATGATTACGTAAGCAATCCTCAATTGATTGGAAAACTCACTGAGTCGATCCTTGATTGATTAGGACTTAACTCGGTCAATTGAAAAATTTACACGACTTTGGAATTTTCTTCTCTTCTTCCGCTTTTAGTTTCTTCCCCTTCCCCGCTCTTCCATCTTCACAATTAACCCAATCCTTTTTCTCTTTCTCTTCCTCATTCTTCTCCCTGTAAATTCTGGATCTTCCACTCTTCGAACAATTTTCCCCTCTCCTCATTTCTCCTTTTCCTCAACTGGCTTTTCCGATTCTTTTCGTCGATGGATTTTCACTTTCAATTTCTCTATAATTATATATTAGTCGCCTCTTGAATTTTTTCCTTATACTCCCGTTTTCATCTTCCTCTTCCTCCTTTCTTTCCCGCTACCTATAAGAACTCCCCCTGCTCCTCTGTGTGAGGTACTCTCTGTTTTTATGTTGTTTTTGTTTATTTGTTTGCACTAATTTTTAATTTTAAGCAATTTTGTGTATTAAATCTTTTATTGATTCATGTTCTTTCTTCTTCAATCTCCAACTGTAGTGCTTGAGGTTTGTCTCTTCCATTCATATTTATCTTCCAAACGTATTTTGTGACTTCTTATTTCACAAATTAGGGTTATTTCGACAAATTCTTTTCTATTTTGTGTGTGTTATATATCAGGCGACAATGATCTGCATCGATAATTATGAATGGATGCGTAACGGAGATTACTTGCCGACTAGGTTTCAAGCTCAGGCCGATGTCGTTAATCTAATCTGTGGAGCCAAAACCCAGGTGAACCTTTTTATATCTCTATACTATTGACTATAGGCAAAAGTATTGGTTTTGTTTTATTTGTTGTAAAGATTTAATTTGGGTATTAGGGTTTCATGACATTTTGGGTGAGCCTGTGGTGGGCTAAGATGACCCAATAAGATACTATTGGGCCAGTAGTTTAAGGCTATATTTGAATGGACTTGATTCGATTCGAACTTGAAATTTGACCCAAGATTTATTTCAGACTCCAGATTTGACCCGGCTTGTTTCAGTTAGCCTAAAAATAAGAGGAGTCTTATTTGTGGAATAGACTAATGCAAACACACCACTTTGCAATTATTCTCAAAACCTTAAAGAGTTGTGAGAGAGAATTTAGGGCTAGCCACCCAAGATCTTGTATAATCTAAAATTCACTTCTTCAATCTATATACTCTTGGTGGATCAACTTTAGAGCGTTGCACACTTGGGTAGCGAACGTTTGATCTGAAGGATTGGAGAAACGTGAAGGATCAAAGGATTGGAACTTGAAGATTTGATCAAAGGGTTGCATTATCTTTAAGGTATATTTTTATCCTTCCTCGATTAATAATACTCCCTCTGTCCCATAATAAGTGATGTTTTAGATGATTTCATTTGTCCCAATTTATTTGATATTTTAGAAAATCTAGGAGCATTAATTATAATATTTCTAAAATTACCCCTCATTACTCCTACTTCAATACCCAGATGCTTTTAACTCGCTCTCTCTCCTTATTAACACAAAGGGTATTATAAACAAATGATACTATATTTAATGCTATACAATCATTTCCTTAATGGTTGTGCCCAATTCTAAAACATCACTTATTATGGGACGGAGGGAGTATTGCATAAGGTGATTTTTGTGATTGCAGAAAAATTTTAAATTTCGTTTATATCATGCTTCCGCTCTTATTACAATATGATTATATGTATGTCTTATTTTTGCAAACTAACATTAATGGTTCATGGCTTGAAATTAGGCAGGCTTAAGGCAGGAGCTAGATGGGAACTAATGTATAGTTAAAACCTCATAATGCCAAGGGTACTTTGAGCAGTATACATTCATAGGATGTCTTCAGTAATCGAAAATATGGGCTCACTCTGTTGCAAACATTGACATAATCCAACTGATACTGAAGAAAATGTTCACGTATAGATGTTTGATGTTTTCATTGTTTGCATTATTGTATGTAGTCTCTGTTATAGAAACTAAGCAAATCTATTACACTATATGTTCATCTTCTCATTTTATATATACCGTATAGAGGCTTAACTTTGTTTTTTAATCTAAACTTTCAGACTGCAGAGATACAAATGTGAATTGAGCTAGAAACAAAGGCAAAGAAACAAATACAAAAACTTCTATCACTTGTTATATGTTCCTCAACTTGGGGTTTTCATTAAGTTATACTTTTTATATTATATTCTTATTTATTTAAATCCTTCTATCCATATTGTCTCATGTTCAATCCATATATGCCCATTTAATTTTGAGAATTTTTTGTTCAATTTTCAACTATTAAATTTTACTTGTTATAATGCATGCCACATGAATTGCATCGTTAGAATCTCATTTTTATTTGTTTATTTACTTGCTTTGCATGTTGCAGATGGTTGCATTTGTTACATTTGAAAATCATTAATTAACAATAGTAGCTTTGTATTCACTAAATGTGAGCAACAATTAGTATTTTATGTTTTTCAATATATCTGTCATTTTGTGAACTTTACGTAAACAGTAAATGCATTCACTAGGTTTTTTACCGTAATCGGCGTATGTATTGTTTACTTCATTTTATTATCTTAGATAACTCAATTGTGATGAATTTGCTTCACCAAAGAATACTATTGAAAAGTCTATATAAAAAATAATTGAAAAAAAGTATCATTCTCATCGCTTATTTAACAAATTATTCAATCTATTGTTCAAATTAGCTCGTGCATTGCACGAATATCAACTAGTATATATAATAATAATATATATTTTCAAAATTCAAGAGTCTAGCCAGGAAAGGAAAATAAATTTAGAGAACATGTCATCCAAGAACTAAAGAGCCACTAATTATATATATTCTAAATGCTAAATATGGAAAAAGATATTAAATTTGATACTGATAATTTAATAGTGTATATGCGATGATAGAATAATGATACATCATTAAAATAAGAGTAAAATTATTATTAATATAAATATTTCGTTAATTATTCATGCCCAAATACATGTTATCCAAATAAATTTGCATAACACCAATCCAATGAATGCAATATAAAAATTTGAACATCATTTATCCGAAGAGAATTCTAACTACAAATGCATACAAATTAAGCAAAATAGACTGTAACGACCCCAAAATTCTTACAATATAATTCTCATTCTCGATCGTTAACAATACAACTTTATTCTAACTTTACATCATTATTCGATATTAAAATCACTAAAAATGCGGGATATTTAAAACTTTTATGCAATCTTTATTTATTACCCTAAATCGCAACCTTTACATTACAAATATTTGATTCAATTCTATTACATGAATCGCTTCCTCTAAGTTATTATACAAAATCTTACATTACAATTTATTATCCATACACATTGGATAACTCCACTTATAATTCAACAACATGTTGCATTCAAAATATTAAATACATTTCTCATAAAACATAAGTAATCTTCGTGAATATGGATCTCTATAATTCACTTAGCACGTATCCTTACATTGAAATCTTGACCTGCAAAATTATTATTTGCAAGAGTGAGCTCGAAAGCTCAGCAAGTTCTAACAGTTTTCATGCATCATATAGCACATAATAATATGCTCAACATACATATCATAATAATTAAAGTAACATGGCATACATGCTTTAGTTCACATAACAAATATAAAGATTGAGTTCCTTACTCAATCAACATTATTTAACCAAAATAATGTAGTCATAAATTGACTTTAACATTTCAAGATTACAACATGTATAACATATCATGCTCGCTTACAACATATATAACATATCATGCAATTTAAAACAGTTCATCAAGTTCACGTAAAAAAAATAGGAACCGAAAGACTTGCCTTGATCGTTGTTTACCAATAACAGATTAACAGCTTACAGCAATCTGCACTTCACGTGCCCTTGCTTTGTTTATTGGAACGAAGGGGATGATCCTATCTCAAGCTTCCTTCCCTTTTCTTCCTCTTTCTTCTTCTTCTTCCTTCTTCTCACTCTAGGTTCTCTGTGTTTCTTTCTAACACAGACTAACCCTTTTCTTGTTCTTACTAACTCTAACTCTATTGAACTAACGTATATTTTAATATACATATCATTTACATATACATATATTACATAATATATAACTTATAATCTTAATGACCCTATAATAATTATAATAAATACAATTATTACCATTAATAATATAGGTTACACATTTAGAATTTAAAAAGCCCTAAGGCTTGTTTGGCAAAACAAGTTATTTTAAAAAATAGATTTTTAGTAGTTAAGGCCTTGTTTGGGTAAAACAGGTTTAAAACAAAAGTAAGGGCCTTGTTTGGAAAAAGGTTTTAAAAACTCTTTTAATTCTTTTTAATAAATCATTTAACACATATTCTTGATGTTACACTTTTAATTAATTAAATCTTAATATTCTAATTTAATTAATTGAAAGTTAACATCAATTAATCACATAAAATTGTCACATAATTATAATTACTCGCTAATTATAATTTCGCGTAACACTCATCACATAACTCATCTAATTTAATTATCCCAATTAAATTAGAACTATAACATAAAATCATTACGTCAATTAAATTAAATATTAAATATTTATTTAATTAATATATTACGCTTAATTACATTACTCCATAATAATCACATAATCTCAATAAATAATTCAATTAAAATATTTATTTACTTCAATAAATATTAAAATTAATATATACAATTCTCTTCACACCAAATCACATATTTCACAATATATGACACGTATACACATACTCAAACTCGAAACATCTCATAATAAGAATTTTATTTATTAAATTCTTATTTATAAATTCTTAAAATATGGGATGTCACATCCTTCCCTCCTTATAAGGATTTCGTTCTCGGAATCAACGAAACCTCCCTTACTCGATTTTCACAAAAAATATCTTTCATAATTTTATTGTTGAATAACTTCAACACGTTAACTTAGCAAAAAGTTTTACATATATATATACTTCATTCATTTCCTTAACAACTATTAGGTTTTATTACATAACCTTCAATTAAACACAATCATATATCAAATATTATATATTCTTTAACTAGTTCATTTTCTTTCTAAGGATCACTACTATATACTCTATTCGTAGAATTCATATACTTCATAATTACTATCTTATAAGTATCCGGGTTATCACATTCACCCCTTCTTCTAAGAATTTCGTCCTTGAAATTTTAATATTTTCATTCACTGGATTAAAGCGTTCTACCACTACTTCTTTCTAAGGAATATCCTTCTCGCTACATTCTTTTACAGAATAATAAGAATATTCCACAATTGCTCAATAATTGGGAAGCGATATAAATAACTCAAGAATTTAAAAGATTCCAAATCATGCTGGGTGGTCACAAGACCTTGAACTTCTTTCTAGGTTTCATAGTGCTTCACTCCCGGTAATTCACACTATAAAATCGCATCGGTACTCTAGGTGGCCAGCCTATCGTACCCCTACGTCGTGCCCAAACGTAGTACATCGTAACGACTATATGCGTTATACTCGGAACTATTGTCCCCGATAACATGTCCCCTTTTATAGGATTGTTCACCTCAGCTTCTTAACATCTGAATCCGCACCAAAACAATTTGGTTTGGCATAGTTTGACCAAGAACGCTCGAATTTCATAAACATCTTTCAATATTTGTCTAGCTGAATCAAATAGTATAGACTTCTAGCAACAGTTCGGACATCAATCGAAATATATATATACATATATATTTTTATCCAATAAAATAATTATTTATTTATTTAAAAATGTTTTTTATACATATAGTTTAAAAAAACTAAAAATAATAAGTAAATCTTTTCATAATATCCTGATACCGTACCATAGTAATGATACGTTGAGGATTTCATCATTGCATGATGTTGTCATACTACATCATACCATAGTGGGCTGACGATCATACGATCACATCCAACACTAGGTTTAACTGCATTGATAACTTCCTCGATTATTGTTTCTACATCATATCAAATGATGCATATAAAATACATTTTGAAGATTTAAAATTATTTTTAGCTGAAGCAATTAGCACAGACATGTGAATAATAGCACGTATTTTAAAAATTCATTGGTTCCATCGTTTGATCCAATATTTTTCAAGAAAAATAGAAGTGCAACATCAGCACAAAGTCAATAAATTTCGAAAATCTAGCAAAACTAGGAGATTTAGAATATAAAAATTTTCTCCATCAATTAAATCTTTACTCCATCATTACTTAAATATTCTATCAATCTTAAACAACATCAATACTTTCTATACCATAACCTTTCTATACCAAGTATAGTTCATCGAACTTACCATACTTTGGGAGTTCAGGAACTTGCCACAATAATATGAGTTTAAGAACTTGTTCTAGCAATACGTAGTCAAAGAACTGATCATGGACTGTCCATATGCTTAGGGGTTCAAAAACATACATACGATTATGAGTCACGAACTTACCATAAGTATGAGTTTTAAGAACTCGCCTAACTTTAAAATCATCTAATGTAATCTTAATATCATCTAATCTAGTCTCTATTGTATCTAAATATCAAATATAAATATGAGAAAAGAATCACCTTCTCGTCATATATATATCGATAGCGCGACACCAACCTTCCAACGATTATCAATATGATAAGCCAAGTGTAAGCACAAAACCCTACCCATACAAAGATTTGTACAACTCAGCCACCACATAAGTCCTCAGTTGAAATCCCTCTTAACTCTATCTTACTTTTAACTTCTCGCTCTGTACTCGATACAGACTTCTGTATCTTATCATTTATAACTCCTCGTGAGTTTATCTCGTACTATATCGTAGTACATTCTCGTTATAGCATCAAACTATAACTATTCAATTATTACAGACCATCTCTCTTTTACAACTTTAAAAGATCACGCCATGATCTTATTCTATAATCATCTTCTTATGATTCTTTTCTTATCTCATTATCGTTTTGTTTTAAAAACTTCTTATCTTATCTCTCATCATATCATACTATGATTTCATTTATGCTTTTAATATTATAGACTCTGTCTATTCATCATTAATCGTCATCTTTATTATTGGAGTTAGGCAACTCCTAATTCTTATCTCTATATTTCTTTAAGATTCTTCTTTGAATCTTCTTGTTTATTTATTAACTCTTCCTTTAAGAACTTTCTAACTTCATCCATATTGTTCAATATTTTATTCGGGTTTTATTCCTCGCCATTCTAATCTTCTTCTTATAACATTTCTAGGACTTAACTCATCCTATACATCTACGTATGTGAAAAGAATCACCTTTTCGTTATACGTAACTTAAACTTAACTTCTTATTCTCTAAGGTCATAGCCTAAGGTACTCTTACCTAAGGTGTTTAACCTACAGCTCTGATACCAACTGTAACGACCCCAAAATTCTTACAATATAATTCTCATTTTCGATCATTAACAATACAACTTTATTCTAACTTTACATCATGATTCGATATTAAAATCACTAAAAATGCGGAATATTTAAAACTTTTATACAATCTTTCTTTATTGCCTTGAATCGCAAACTTTATATTACAAATATTTGATTTAATTCTAATACATGAATTGCTTCCTCTAAGTTACTATACAAAATCTTACATTACAATTTATTATTTATACACATTGGATAACTCCACTTATAATTCAACAACATGTTATATTCAAAACATTAAATACATTTCTTATAAAACATAAGTAATCTTCGTGAATATGGATCTCTATAATTCACTTAGCACGTATCCTTATATTAAAATCTTAACATGCAAAATTATTATTTGCAAGAGTGAGCTCGACAGCTCAGCAAGTTCTAACAGTTTTCATGCATCACATAGCACATAATAATATGCTCAACATACATATCATAATAATTAAAGTAACATGGCATACATTCTTTAGTTCACATAACAAATATAAAGATCGAGTTTCTTACTCAATCAACATTATTTAACCAAAACAATGTAGTCATAAATTGACTTTAACATTTCATGATTACAATATGTATAATATATCATGCTCGCTTACAACATATATAACATATCATGCAATTTAAAACAGTTCATCAAGTTCACGTAGAAAAAATAGGAACCGAAAGACTTGCCTTGATCGTTGTTTACCAATAACAAATTAACAGCTTACAGCTATCTGCACTTCACGTGTCCTTGCTTTGCTTATTGGAACGAAGGGGATGATGCTATCTCAAGCTTCCTTCCCTCTTCTTCCTCTTTCTTCTTCTTCTTCTTTCTTCTTACTCTAGGTTCTCTGTGTTTCTTTCTAACATAGACTAACCCTTTTCTTGTTCTTACTAACTCTAACTCTAACTCTAACTCTATTGAACTAACGTATATTATAATATACATATCATTTACATATACATATATTACATAATATATAACTTATAATCATAATGACCCTATAATAATTATAATAAATACAATTATTACCATTAATAATATAGGTTTCACATTTAGAATTTAAAAAGCCCTAAGGCTTGTTTGGCAAAATAAGTTATTTTAAAAAACAGATTTTTAGTAGTTAAGGCCTTGTTTGGGTAAAACATGTTTAAAACAAAAGTAAGGGCCTGTTTGAAAAAAGGTTTTAAAAACTCTTTTAATTCTTTTTAATAAATCATTTAATACATATTCTTGATGTTACACTTTTAATTAATTAAATCTTAATATTCTAATTTAATTAATTAAAAGTTAACATCAATTAATCACATAAAATTGTCACATAATTATAATTACTCGCTAATTATAATTTCACGTAACACTCATCACATAACTCTCATCACATAACTCATCTAATTTAATTATCCCAATTAAATTAGAACTATAACATAAAATCATTACGTCAATTAAATTAAATATTAAATATTTATTTAATTAATATATTACACTTAATTATATTACTCCATAATAATCACATAATCTCAATAAATAATTTAATTAAAATATTTATTTATTTCAATAAATATTAAAATTAATATATACAATTCTCTTCACACCAAATCACATATTTCACAATATATGACACGTATACACATACTCAAACTCGAAACATCTCATAATAAGAATTTTATTTATTAAATTCTCATTTATAAATTCTTAAAAATCCGGGATGTCACATAGACTATTTTGCCTTTATCACATTCACACGTGAGTGAATGGTGATGCATGTTTTTGACTAACATTAGTTAGACTGAACAGATTTGCATTGAATTACAACTTTGATTATGATATTGCAAAAAGTAAAACTTTAGTGTCTAACTTGCAAATTCGATAAAACTTGAGTGCAAAGTTTGCAGTTTGCCCTTTTATTATTTAATTATTTATGCCAATAAATTTCAGTGTCAATCACATATAAGCTAAAATACAGCAGTGTGTGCTTGTTCGTCTACCAACTTTTAAAACGTTTGATGCGTTTAAAGGTTTTAAACGCAGTTAATAATTTTATTCGTTTACAAACATATATCTCATTTCTAACGCAACTTATTTAACTCATGAACTTCACCGCTACAAACACTTTAAACGCCGATAACCGAACATATAACCCTTTGACTCCGGGAAAAACTTGACAAAACTATGGACTAATTACTCTTCTTCTACTTATCTCTCCCCCAATTTTCCAAATACAAAACTGTCCAAATCAACTAACCCTATACCAGGGGCGAACCCAAGCATGGGGTAGGGGGCACTTGCCCCCACTGAAATTTCAGTGGGTCTGGGGTCAATTTTAAAAAAATATATTTAAGGGGGTGTTAAATAAAATTATTATGTTTAATTTAAAAAGTAAAAATTATTAGAATACTTAAACAAACTACTTTCAGTTCCCACTACTCCACCACTCCACAAAATAATTTTAAAAACAATCCCATTATCCCAAAACAAGACCAACAATCTCATTATCCCAGTTAAAATAAGAGATATTGACGGTATGGACAGGATCAAGACCAATCCCATTATCCCAACTCCCACTACTCCACTAGTAGTCTTAGGTGCTATTTGTTTACATCTGATTGCCTCTTAATGGACTGCCTCTTATTCGCTAAGAGGCATGATGCTGTTTGTTTATTTTTTTGTTACCTCTGAATGCCTCTTAATCGGTAAGACAGAAAATGAAATCTTAATAATTAAGAGGTACCTCTTAATGAAATTTTTTTGATAATTTTTTTTATATAAATATATTCAACAATATTATTCACTCATTTTTATTAAATTGAATATTTAAAATTATTAAATAAAATTTGACCCTTTAAAATGATAAAATAGTGTCATTAAGAGACAACTTACTTTTTAGTTATCAAACAGTTTTTTAGATTCAGACCTCATAACCATTCAGATGATCTAATTTATTAAGACATCATAATCATTCAGATCTTAATTCCCAGGTTTATCAAACACAACCTTAATCTCTTAGTACTTCATCTGTTCAAGCGGTTCATCAACAAAGCAACATACAACATTCATTCAGTCAACAGAGCAACAAGAACTCCAACTCTCAAAATTTGCAATAGAGGCACATAGCAACTCCAAGTGTTTAAGTTATTTTAATTTTAGTTTTTAAATTACCCAAATTTAACAAATGCTTTAGGAATTTTTGTAATTATTTATAGATTCTTCTTTTTTTGTACTTTTATAAAATTATGGCTTTTTACTTCCTAATGCAACACTGCAACCCAATAATGAAGAAAACTCTATCAAATAAAAGTTCTTCAAGTATGTGTTCTATTCTATTTTTACTTTCTTTAAATTTTGGATGAAGTTGGATTAATTAGTTGTCTGTTGTCACATATACAGTATAACTCGCACTCTCTATAAATATAATGAAATAAAATAATTTTTTTATAACTATGTAAATTGTAATCTTTTATTGATGATAAATTAAAAATAAAAGTTCCCATCAACATATTATTAAAATTTTAATCAAGTATTTGTGAAAAAATAATTAAATGTTTAATATAAACTTTTGAATTTAATTATAAATTATAAATAGTCATACACACAACAATATTGGACATCTAAACATTAATAAGTAGTATTGAAATTTAGGATTTCAAAAATGATGAAAACTTATTTGAATTGTAATTAAGAATATTGATTATTGTATTTAAATATTTATTAAAAATAAATAAATTAACATTCATTCATTAATAAACTATATTTTAAAACTCATTATTTTTTTCATTCTAGTTATAGTTAGGACTATAAATGGTAAGCGAAAAATCTGTATTCGTCAACATCCGTATTAAAAAAAAACGGATATTATTCGTATTCGAAAAAAGCGGATATTATCCGTATTCGATTTAAAAGTGTCTGCAAATAAACGGATACGAATACTACTGTATCCGAATCCGTATATATCCGTTTACACCCCTAATAACTACAGATGCATACAAATTAAGCAAGGTAGACTATTTTGCCCTTGTAACATTCACATCTGATGCATATATTTGACCAAAATTAGTTAGTTGCGGGCATGCACAAATGGGTTGTCTGTCGTGACCTAGTCCAAGGTTATCAGACTTTGATCATTGACCATGCCCTGACTCGAGTCAAAGGGAGTCAGGCCAAATCAGACAATTCAACTAAAAACGTAATTTGTTTTAGCTTGAAGGGCCAGGCCTAGGCAGTCTGGGCTCTCTCTTTTTTTTAAAAAAAAAAAATTTAATTTTAAATACTAAATATTAAAAATATAAAATTAAAAACCATAAATATAAACTAATAAAAGTTATAATGATAAAATTATGAAAGTGAAAATTTAATTGAAAATGTTTTAACTAACTAAAAGTCTAAAACTAAAATATAGTCTTGGGCTGGGCTGGGGTTGAGGTCAAACTGGGTGGACTGGACCTTTTACTCTCTCTTTTTTGGCCGGGGTGGGCGAGGGGCCTGATTGACCAGGTGACGCAGTCGTACTAACACAAACGTGGGGATTAGATAACGTTCTAATGCCGACAAATTAATAAATTTTAAATAAAACATTGAATTGACAGAAAAGATAATTAATTCTCCAAGAGAAAACAAGTAGAAATATTATTATAAATTCAATTGAATTGTTTCCATAAGAAGTCTCAAGATATCTTATAGTTATAGCCTAGGTACTTTTCTACATCTACTCTGAAAAGGTATAATAAATAACTTTCCTACATCTACTATAGAAATGATAATAAAGCTACTAATTAATTTTTCATATGATTAATTGAAAACTATTGAACTTCCTAACTAAGAAATAAAAATATATCAAATAAATTAAAATTTCATAAATTATAAAATATTCGAAAAAACTAATATTCATTGATTTTTTTCACCCCATCGCTAGGCCCGGAAGCCAGGCCCGTCCCAGACCTTAGGCTAGGCCAAGTCTAGGCCTTTTGTAGGCCAGACTACAAGCTAAAATGCTGGTTTAAATAAGGCCAAACTTTGATCCGGTCAAATTTTTTCAAGACAGGCCCATGCCAAGCCTTTTCAAGCTAGGCCCAGGGCTTTTTGTTCGTGTCTAGTTTGAGGTAATAGATGTGACAAAGATTACAACTTTGAACATGACATTGTAAAAAGTAGAACTTTAGCATCTAACTTACAAGTTTGATAAAACTTGAGGGATTATTTTGCAGTTTGTCATTTTATTATATAATTCCCCTAGATTTTAGTGCCAGTCACTCATAAGCTAAAACGACGTCATACTCTTTGGGAAAACTTACAAAAGTATGGACTGATTACTCTTCTCCTACTCATCTCTCCCCCATTTTTCCAATTACAAAACTGTCCAAAACCCCTTGCAGTTGCTTATACGATTTTCGCCATTCTCTATTTTCTGCCACCATTAAAGATTGACAAGCTTTTTTCAGTCATCTCCTTCTCACTATACACACAAATATACATATAATACGCATATATATAACAGTAATTTGTTTAGCCCTAAGTAGGAATAATAGAAAGAAGGGAACCACAAATTGTTATCGGAAAAAATGTCGTGGTTGCGATCGGCGGTGAATAAAGCGGTGGAGGTTGGGAATAAGAGCAACCTCACTCGTGCCGTAAAGAATTATACCGATTCTGTTGTCCATCAAGCCGGTCAAGCCGTCGCCGAGGGCGCCAAACTTCTTCAAGATCGCATTGTAAACTTCCTTTCTGCTTTTATATGTTATCATGTTTTTGTGGAAATTAGAACTGATAATTAGCTTAAAATGTTGTCTTATTTTGGTAAAATTAGATTGTGTGAAATCCTAATTATTATAAAAAAGATAGTTTTGAAATTGAGCTGCTGGTTGCTGCTTTTAGGATTCAGTAATTAGACACTTAATGGCACTGGTGATTGTGAATGTACGGTATATATTCTTTAAGCTAATTTTTAGTAGTTGTTAATAAGAATCTTTGCTACTGAACCAGTTGGAAGTTTTAATAACGGAGTATTAGATAATTTTTCAAGAACTTTTAATAACCGAGTATAAGATAATTTTATTTTGGGAAGTCTCATGTAAAGGGGGACTTGGTTTTACATGTAGTACGAATTATAAGTTTTGACTTAGAAAATAGTATAGGAGTGGGTGTACTTACAAACTCTATTGCTTCTAATAAAGAGTTAGTATTTCTTTTTTCAGAAGTCTCAAAACTAAAGTCCCTTTTGAAAAGTTAAGCTACAAAACATTGTGGTTTATAATTTTTTTTTAAAATCCACTTTACGCTGCTTGAACAAAGTATATTTGGTAGTTTATAACACTTCAAGTTAATAAATGATATTTTAAAAATCTAAACGTTCTTTAGAAGAATTTGATTTTCAAATGAAGATCTTTTTCTTTTCCTTTGGGCACTGAGGGTGTATATTGGTAGCTAGTACTATCTCCTTGTCCTTTTGATTTTCTTATACATGTTAAGGTTTCTCATGGCATAACATAATTTGTTTTATTTTTGACATACATTTTTCTTTCAAATGTTTTTCTAAAAATTACATATATAAATCTGTATATAATATTGAAAAAACATGAGAAAGAAAATGTTTCTAAATGTGTATTTAGCAAGCATTAAAATGCGTGAATTCCTTTTGTTAGTGGTATACACATGTAAGAATGACACTTCCATTTGATTAGTTATCGTTTCAATGAAGGGATCACTAATATCTACTATCGTTTTATTAGAAAACATTGCTTTGCCATTTAACATGGATCACTTGTCGGGAATTCCATTATCCCAAGAGTCTCTCTTTGGAATCCCTCCATTCACAAGTATTGATGCATTTGTAAAACGACAACTTTTAACAAAAACTTTACTTATCCAAACTTATCCCTAACATTGGTTAGAAATTTAGTAGCGACGACATGATAATATTCAACTAAGAATAAAAGTAATTGGCTAATTGCATAGTAGGATCTTCATGTCACTAGTCAAAAAAAGAAAAATGTATCTCTAATTTTGGAACGGGGGAGTATTTCGTTCTTTCTTCTTGGGATGTCCTATTATAAGAACACCTTTTAAAATTCCGTAATCTAATGTTGATCTAAATGACTAAATCTTCCTTTTTATATTACATTGAAATTGGGTTAAACACCACAGTTAAAGTGCTCCTATTACATTTTTGTGAATGTAACATTCATAATACACAATTGACTATATCTAATTTCCAAAGGAGGGAGTAATTGACTCTTAATTAATAGTTTAGTTGACATGTATATCAGGGGGCTCGGAGTTTCAAAAGCTTTAAGCAGACAGCTAAAAGATTAGAAGAAGCTTCTGTTTCTTGTCGGGGCCCAGAAAGAATTCAGCTGATGGGACGGTGGTTGATTGCTCTTAAAGAAACTGAGAAATTATTTGGGGGTCCCTTGGAGGGTAAGGAAAAGAGTCTCGAGCAGCATCATTCTTCTGAAGAACAAAGGAATAATCTGAAAAAACCTTCCATAGTGAGTATCCTGTTATCAAAATTATTCTTTTTCAATTCTTGATAAGGTATCATTTACACGTTCTTATATTAGTTTGCGCTCCGTTAGCTTCGGTCTCACTTTAGTTGCACAGAGTAATTTGCTAATGGTTATCAGATATGTCTTCGTCTAAGATGATTCTTTTGGTCATATACTTGTGTTAATAATTAAAATTCAACAGATTTATAATCTATTCATCTGATAAAATGTATAAAAAGACTTTATTCCAGGGTGTATAATTAAGAAACTTATTATGTAATAGACTGTATTTTTATACTTTACTCTTGTTGTATTACTCAAACGCAGTAAAGCCTTTTATTCCAAAATACTGGTGTAGGGTGAAAATGAATCCATATGTAAAAGTAAAGTAGAAAGGTATAAGAAAAGGAAACAGATTAAGCGATTACATAAGAAAATGATAAAGTAAAACTTATTTAAACTAAAAAATAAAAGTGAAAGGTTATAATACAAGAAAAACAGATCTACATATATAAAAATATATATACAGTTACCCACATGTATGAATAAAATTCTAAAATGAGAACATATATGGAAGTACCATTGGTTGAGACACATGCTCATTTATTTTTGCATTGTGTTGGGGATTGTAGAGCTCTATTTTTGGACCGTTAGGAGAGTGGGTGTGAATTCTTTTCTATTTTATGAGGAATTTGGAGCGTAATGGTAGATTGTTTTGCGCAAGTTGCTTATCTTTTAAGCTGTTGAGTGAAATGGTTATTTTTCTTGCTTCTCTTTGAACTTCTGCGATGGATATTTTTAGAGATATATCTGTAACGAATTCGTGTAGGGATTAGTGGGTTGCGTTCTTTAAAGTTTTGAGTGCTCTTTTGGTTTTGTATTCTTTTGTCTACTGAAGGTGGATTTCTTGTCCCTTGTTTATTGTATACTTTCTTTTTTTTGATAAATTTCTTCTTTTATCAAAAATAAAATAAAATGTTACATGATACTTTTATTAACCTAGCAAAATGTGATGTAGGACAGATTTAGGATGAAGAATTAATGAAAAATAAACTAAGATTTAAACTCACTAGATTATATCAAGTGTATCAACTCTACATATCAACACCAAGATGGATAAAATACCTCTACGGTAGGATATTTCTATGGTATGAATAAAATAATCAATTTCAATATCAATATTATGTGGTCTAAATAATTTGTGGGGATTACATCACAATTGAAAGAGACAAAACCCTAATATTACTTGGGAAATAATAAAAGTATTAAACGACTAAAATACCCTTATTAATAATTCATAATCACTAATTAATGTCCTAAATCCCACTAAAAATGATGCAGAACAGATTTAGGGTGAAGGATTAATGGACAATAACCTAGAATTTAAACTCTACGTTTAAACCACTAGGATCTCTCAAGTGTATCAACTCCACGTATCAACACTAAGATGGTAAGATGAAAAGATGAAAAAAAAACCTCTACAGTAGGATACCTCTACGATATGAATAAAATAATTCACTTCAATTTCAATAATTTGTAGTCTAAATGATTTGTGGGGATTACATCACTATTTAAAGAGACAAAACTCTAATATTACTTGAAAAATAATAAAAGTACTAAAACGACTAAAATAACTTTATTAATAATTCATAATTACTAATTAATGTCCTAAATCTCCACTAATAAATAAAATACATAAATCACATCAACTACTTTTATATTAAAGAGAATAAAAACTCCAAATAATAAATATAAAAAATCTCTTCTTTGTTCTTGACTTGGAGTTCCCATCAAAATACATATTGGTACTTGCATTTTCAAACATGACACTCTTATGTACCGAAACTCTAAATTTAGTGTACCCAAATATATTTTTTGTTGTCTATATATAATTGCATCAATATCAATATTCGAACATATTATTGGATCCTCAAATATCACATTTATCTTAATTATTTCTACAACAAATAGTGTGTTGATGCAACTAAAAATCTTCATTGAAATGTAGCTTTATTGCATTTACCTTCTAAGAAGACTCCTAAATATATGCATCAAATCATATAAAGCCACCCCAATATATCACATTTTAGCCTATATAGCCGTGCCCGTATTGGGTTGACAATATGGAATGACCGCACTTGAGGTAACATTGGGAAGTAAATCCATCTATCAATGCATGTATTACATAAATAATGTAAGAGAAAGAAGTATTAAGAAGTTTTTTGGTGACAGAGGTCAACTATAACTTGAATCATGCAAGTAACATTGTATGGCCGTACATTAATAATATTTACTAGTCGTAAATCTTTTAGGTAAAACATTGTATAGATAAAAAACAGAGAACATACATGAAGGGGTTGGGGGCTAAAAGTCCACCCAACAAAGACCAAGTTTAAGCATAAACAAACAAATCACTTGGCAAAAAAACCATCCAATCCGTACGTAGATAGATAGAAATTCCCTAAAAGTTCTTGTAGTTGTGGTCCCTAATGAGGCAATAAAAATAATGTTCTCTCTACTAGTTAAAAGATAATTAACTTTCTCGAAAGAGCTTGCATTCATTTTTGCAAAATTCCCCATAGAACTGAATGGAAAGCTTACTTTCGAAGCAACAAAGTATCTTTTCTTCTACAAAACCCACAAAATATATTAGCAAGATATCCCCTTTGAGCCAGATCCACTCACTTTCTCCTTCACAAATCCAAATTTAGAGTTATACAAACTCTAAGCAATGGGACAATACAATTACAATAACAAAGAGAAAGCTTCTCATGATTGTAATATTAAGCAAGTTTTTATTACTAATAAAATTGGTAGAACAATATTAGGTCTTCATGCCTATGTAATGTTCCCATTTCTAGTTTTCTTTTTTGGAAGAGTTGTTCCATCTTCTATGATTTCCATTTAATCCTTGACCATTGTTGTTAAGTCGTTGCCTAGGCGACGCTTAAGCGTCCACTCGTTGGGTTAGGCTAAGCCGTCTGGAAGACTTGCTAGAGGGGTAGAAAAGCGCGCTCAGTTGGATGTCTTTGCCTTGGATTACTCAGAGACACCTTGAACGACTTGGAAGCAGATCGGGCGACTTGGTGATGCCGGGTATGGTTCGACCCATAGTCCAATTGGGTTAAAAAAAATCCTAGATTTAGATCGATCAGATTAGTCGAGCCACTTCGCGAACAGACAACATAGAGAGGGTGAGGGAGAGAAGGCGACTCACTTTGGCAATTTGGCGAATACCGACGAGGCGACAACCGCTAGCGACTCCGGCGGTGGCGGCATAAGGTATTTTCTCTTCTTCTCGCCTTCTCGTCTCTCTCGCCTCTCCCACCTCTCCTTTTCTCACCTCGCCGCTCTTCTTCTAGCCTCTGCTAGTCTGCTACTTCTGTTCTTTTTCGCCTTTGCTTTTTCGGTTCTTCTTCTTCACTGCTTTATTACTTGTGTTGTGCGACTTGTGTCTTGTGTGTGCTAACTGCTGCGGCTGCTTAATTGTTCCGAAATGACTAGCTAGGGCCTAGGAGTATTATATATAATTGTGTTGTGTCTTGTGTGCGTTGCGGCATGTGCTACAGCCTATACTACTATATTATATATAGTACATAATTTATAACTTTATTGCTTGTCACTGCTGCCTAAAATGCTATATTATATATATAGTACATAACATAATTCTGCCCTTTTGTAAAATTAATGTAACATCTTAATGTAAAATTATAAATAGGATGCTTATTTATAAATTTATGGTATTCTATATATACAATATTAAAACTTAAGAAATTTAACATAAATTTAAGAATTATATTGAATTAAACTAAATATTACAAATGTATCACTATTTGTATAATTTGAAGTTTGTACAAGTTCAAAAAATTACAAGTTTACAACTATAATAAAATTATCCATTTTGACTTGATCTTTCACTTCTTGTTGTGATTTAATATGTTACAACCTGCATTATGAATATGGTAAATCATTAGAAAAATAAATATATCAATATTCATATAAATATTAAATATATATAATTTTATTCGTATAAAATTTACATTGTTAACGACTTGTAGACGACTAGTCGGGCGCCTCGTCGCCTAAGCGCTTAAGCTCCCGGTTGTCGCCTTGCCTCGACTTGTCATCTTGATAACTATGTCCTTAACTTAAATGATAGGGACAATGAGGATCTGTCTTCACTTGTTGTCCCTTTGAATTTTTTTTTGGTCTCCTTCACCTGATTGGGCATATTCAGACATGGAATTCTTCGGATCCTGTTGCCCTGTTACATCTTGACTTGTATTTGAAAGTTAAGTTTCCCTATAAGATCAAGGCTTTTACTTTGACTTTAGTACTCCTCTATAAGCTCAAAGACAAAATTAAGCACCAGGAACTGTAAATATTTGTGGCTGCGTATGCAAGGAGTGAGACAAACTCTCATCTATTTCAACACTATGGCTTGCGACTTTGTGGATCAGGGTCTTTGTGAAAACTTGAGTATCTGATGTTTCAGTGAGGGTTATACTTCTTGCTAGGTTCTACAGTCTTTTAGGAGGAAATGTGCTGGGGATCTCAAGTCTAGGGCAATGAAGAGTTTTCTTTATTTTATATTTGGAAATTTTATTATTTTCAATTGGGTAGATATTGATGTAATTAGGTTTTCATATTGATACTTATCTGGGGTTTTACTACAGTATATAAGGCATTTAGTTATTTTGTTATGTTAAATGACTGGGTTAGTGAAAGAGATGATTGGTTAGTGGATGAGATGAGATGATGGGATAGTAGATGATAGTGAAGTCATTGTTTATGTTCACTTGGTCTATATATATAAGGCCAAACCTATTCGTATTTGGGAATACTGTTGATTATCATCGATTTAAATGTGCACTTTGAGTTTGATAAATACTTCCGTCTGTAGACTTGCGTGATCTTTGTGTTGGTAAACTCCAAACATCCTGCTGGGTGGCTGATTCTTTGTGGAGATGGGCGTTAACCCATCTTTCCTATTCTTCTATATCTTTTCATTTTGTTGTCCTAACTCCTATGTCAAGTGGTATTAGAGATAAACTTGGTTCATGTTCATCATTAACAATACCCGTAAACCAAGGTTCACTCAATTTGCCATCAATTGGCTACTGTTTAATACCTTAACTATCACCAATATGAACAGAGTCTGACTCCACTACAGTATTTCACCATGGCACTGTATGCCATCTACTTCAAATTTCCAATTAGGCATTACCATCTCATTCATCATATCAGAGACCGAGATTCAGAGTTTTTTGTAAAGGAAAAGAAATCAAAAACACTGTTTATACAATACAAGTCTTATATTAGTTGAAAATCTGTATGAGCTTATAGTTTGGGTCTAGTATTAAATTTCAATTGCAATTCTTACATAAAAGGGGTTTCTTTCTTATCTTATGCGTGTTACCCACTTTTCTATTATCTATTATGAAATTTTTACCTTCAAAAAATGTATGGCATCCTTTTGATAAAGTTGCTTTTTTCTAATCATTGCTAATTGTGGCAGGTTCTTTATTATGACTACGACTTGGGGGGCGAGCCACTGAATTTTCGTGATGTTTTCCTCTACAGTCAAGCTTTGGAGGGCATTGCGATATCAATGGTACAAGAATTTGTTATAGTCTTTTGCACTCAATATCAGCCGAGCAGAAGCACATTTGTTTGGCTCTATTAATTCTGTATTTATATTATACGAAAAGACAACTTTTTTGAGCCAAGTCATTGCACTAGTAAAGACAGTCGTGAATTGTACTTGTGATTTCTAAATTCTTAGTTTTTCCAAAGGCGCCAGTGGAAAATGCGGTAGAAATTATGAAAAAGCAAGAGGTGTAAGCTTGAATTGTAAATCTCACAAGTATAATGTTTTTCTGTTCCTTTGATATTAAATAATTTATCAAAATTAAGTACATAACTGAGTAATGGTCGGAGGATGTTTGTTTGCAGTGGTCAGATTTAATTAATATCTTACAGGATGATCAAGTTTCCTCGATGCGATTTCATGGTCCAGTTCTACTGGGGCTTTTGTTGATCACAGAGCTTAACCTCATACTAACTCATTTGTTTGACAGATTCTTGAAGCACCAAATGAGGAGGAAGTTTCTCTACTCCTGGTGTTGTTTGGGTAAGCATATTAACTATTGTTATTTGAGCTTGTGACTCAGTCTGCTGTTTGACCCGATATGGGGAACCAAGTTCTATGGTTCGAGCATACCGAAATATGAAAAAATATATATGTTTGAACATGCAGGTTCTGTCTTAGTGGAGGGAAAGAAGTTCATCATGCAATAGTGAGCAGCATTCAGGATCTGGCGAAAGCTTTTTCAAGCTACCAAGATGAAGTTCTGGTAAAGGCCTGTACATTTTACTTCATTTTGATATCAATATATGCGCAAACTTGAGGAG
This sequence comes from Panax stipuleanatus, assembly GCA_020205555.1. Taxonomy (NCBI): domain Eukaryota; kingdom Viridiplantae; phylum Streptophyta; class Magnoliopsida; order Apiales; family Araliaceae; genus Panax; species Panax stipuleanatus. Next base: position 151,296,381 of record CM035115.1, read on the forward strand.
CCTGTTTTTGTTTTTCTTTTTGGAGATCATTATTTGGACTGAGGAAAATCAAACAAAGTTAGTGTGGAGATAATTGTAAATACCATTTATCTGGGTACCTATGCAACTAGAAGGTATTCCTCTATGGCATCAAAGTCCCAGAAGACTCTTGATTGACTCAAAAAGAGAGAGTAGAAGATTCAACATCATCTCTTTTACCTTCTAAATAGGATAATCTACCCCCTCGAAACAGAAATGGTTTTGTGTTCTTTTAACCATTCTGATTAGGCACATAAGTTCCTGTGTATCCTTTTTTGTTAATTTGTGAGCATGGAATTGGATTATCCACCTATGTGCTTCTGCTTAAGATAGACCGTGTTCTACTTTGCTGATTGAACATGATTTTGGGTTTGGAGCACATCTCGTAAGTACTCACAAACCCATTGTGCCACAACCATATAGTTACCTGGGTTGTGATGCAGGACGAGCTTGCGAGACGTGTTTGGATCTATACAAGAAGAGGCTTTGGAAACCCATGCCAAATAATCTGAGAAGCAGAATAAGATTCTAGAATTTGTTTATTGTTTTCCTTATCTATAATTTTAATAGTTACCATATTAGGATTGTTTTATTTGTAATTTATTGTATAAGATTGTAGTCATCATATTAGTATTATTATAGTTGGTTTGGAAAACATTATTAATTTCTTATAAATATGGTTGTAAGGTGCTCTTTCAAGGCAGAGAATAATGATACAGATCTTGAGAGTATTTTTGTGTGTTCTTTCCCTTGTCTCCTTAATCTCTTGTCTTGCCTCACTTAGGTTTCCCTTTATTGATGCTCATACTTCTGCTGTCACATTTGAGTTACATACTAGTGGCTTACAACTTCATTGGATTCTTTCCTTCCCAGGTCAAGCGAGAGGAATTGCTCCAGTTTGCGCAAGGTGCTATCTCAGGATTGAAAATGAATGCTGAGATTGGGAGGTAATTATAATGATTAATTTGTCTTCCTCCGTTGATGTGTGCACTTTTATGTAAGAACCATGGTCTTACGTATGAGTTGTAGCTTGAAGGACTTGTGTTTTGTGAAGTTACCTACTCTTGTTTTAGTACACCGCTGTCCATCTGAAAAGCACACTTTATCTGACAATACTACCGCAAAAAACTGTAATGCATTTTTCTCTGGTTGCTTTTCTCACAGACACTCGATAACAACCCTTATAAATTTTAAGAACTTCAAAGCCGGAACGAATAATCTTCGTGTTCATGATGCATTTGCGGCTTTGCCATCAGGACAGATATTGGGTTGAAGTGCAAGTTGAATATTTAGTTTCATACCCTTTATCAGTTTGATTCATGGATATCACATACTTTACTTATTGCAGATTTGTAGCCAATAGGCAAAATCAAATTTATTAAGCTATATCCTTCTGCTTGTTAATCTACTTTTTGCCCACAGAATAGATGCTGAAACCTGTTTGCTAAGGAAAAAGCTTGATGAAATAGCAGCGAAAGGGGAGCTTATAGGTGAAGGCCATGAAACAACCTCCAAAGGAACAACTGTTGCTACAATCGAGGTAACCCCAGGTTACATCTCTCTCTCTCTCTCTCTCTCTCTCTTTGTTTTTCCTCTTTTTTAATTTTGCTTGAAGGGGTTTATATAACTATGAGCAATAGTTAGTTAGGTTCTACAGTTTTGTGATGCTGTTAAGCTTTAACTGTATGCATGTGCTGATTAGATTTAGTTTACAATGGTAGAAAATTGTAATGATGATGTATTCCTACTTGATTTCAGCATTTTTTCTTTGTTTTTTGTTCTAATTTTATTTATGAGTCACATAATTAGAAGTGTTTATGTTGATACTTCTTTCAGATTGGGTGCAGCCTCTTTACCAATGTGTTGGAAGAAGTACATTGCCTATCCCTTTTTAGTCCCTTTATAAAATTCATGGTCTATCTTTTTCCCCACTACCTTTTTAACTTATGGGATTTTAGCTAGATGCTGCTTAGAATATTTTCTCTGCTCACTGTTCATAGCTTCTTGATTTTTGAGAGTTCATTCATGCCAATTTTAAAAGGGTTGCAGTTATTTCATAAAGAGGAGCTCTTTATATGAAGACCATAACATACAGCTGAAATTGTTTTCAGCTGGCATTCTTCTCCGAACTATCAAGTGCACTCTGCCTTCTGTAATATATTATATGCATCAATATCTTCTTAAGGGCTTTTAAGTGGAGGAACTTGCCTTCTACTTAATAATAGTTACCTGATGAATCAGTACGAAAGCAACGAATATCCTTGATGTATGGAAATGGAAACAGCATTTGCTTGTAAATGTAATACACAACAGATTTCTCAATTGACATAGTAACTTTACTCAATAAGTCAACGTAGTTTGTGGCTCAACTCGTCATAATGTAGGGCGACCTGTTACCAATTTTAAAAGAAAGGAATTTATTTGGAATCTAATTGTTTCATTTTCTCAGTAGGCTTTAAAAGAAGCTCTTGCCCACATACGAGTATGCTCCAGATTAGAAGGGCTTTTATTGAAGAAGAAATCTCTTGGTAATGGGGACTCTCCTGAGGTTCATTCCCAAAAGGTATATTTTACTTTTACTTCGTTCCTACATTTTTGTTTAATTTTGTTGTGTTTGCAATGTCATAAATTCTTGTGGGGGTCTTACTTTTATCTTGTGTTACTTATCTATATCTATAATTAATTAATTATGTGCTCTACACTCGTCATGGTGTAGTCATTTCTCTATGCATCAGATTCTGCATCAGATTCCGGACGCTTACAAATGAATAGTCTGAATTATTTATAAATGACCATGACATTTTTGATGTCATCCTTTCCTTTCCTAACTCAAGAAACCTTGGCACTTTTGTAATTGTACATCATGTACTTGTCATTTCTCCCATGAACTCAAAATGTGTGGGTGTCCATTAAAAGTCCCATATCCCCCATAAACTTTCAAATTTTACTTTATCAATTATGAAGCTAGACACATGAAGCGTACCACGTAAAGTGAGTCATTGTTGGGTTTCTGATCTCTACGCGCCAAGTAGATATTATATTTTGATGACTAGAATCACGTATTAAGTATAATGCTACCCATTACAGGTTGATAAATTGAAGGTCTTGTCTGAATCTCTTGCTAGCTCCACAACAAAAGCAGAGGAGCGCATTTCAGAACATAGGTATGAGACTGAGAGCCATAAGTAGTTTTTCTATGTGATAATTTGTGATGCCTAGACCCAATCTTACATGAGGTCAAGATTGCTTGGGAGAACAATAAATTTTAAACCATGATTTTCCCAAAATTATGCATGATATTTTGTTTATACTAATTTCAGTTATTTATCAAAGAGCTAAATTATAGATATATTACATTTGAAAACACTATAATTTTAAGTAATATCTATTTATCAATGCACTTTCCTTTGAAAATGGTATTTTATTCATTACTAATTTCAGTTATTTATACGTTTTAACCCTGTTCTCTAGAAATATTAACACTTAAAAAATTATTTTCAAATGTAAGGTGGGCAATTGCCCATCCTGGTGAAATGTTTACTGAGCCCCTGTTTGTAGATATACTGCTATTTTTTTTGTTTCATAAGCTTGTATACTGTTAGTATATTATAGATTAAACTTGGACATTGATCCTTGAAGGACATCTGCAGGTTTTTCTTTATATGACAAAGGATTAATCTTTGGCTATAAAATGATAATCTTGAAGTAGCTATATTTGTTTTTTTATCTGAACTCGATGAATTGTTATTTTAAGGCATGGTTTCATTAAGCCAGGGTGAGAAGTGGAAATCAAGTTAGTTAGGAATTTCTAGGATAGGCATGGTTCACGTTAAGGTAGTTAGTTATAAGGGTGTAGGATAAGAAAGCTTATGTTAGGAGCTAGACTAAGTGTAAGAAAATCTGGTAAAAATACCAGTGAAGTGTGACACCCCCAAATCTGGGTACTTCAATTCCACGGGATTTGGTGTTCACTGTACAAATATCATCTATCTATCTACCCATAATAAATACAAACCATGCAATATATAGAAATAAATCCTCCCCTTATGGGGTTACAACATTGAAAAATAAATACAATCCCATGTCAAACTAACCTTAAACATCTGTGCGGAAACATAAACAAATAAATAAGGTTAAACAACATCAAGTCTTGACAATAAACATTCTTAAAATTTAATAACAAGTCTTCAACACTTGTTAACTTTTTTCTTGCCTCTGTTAGTGGAAGGCTCGTCGGACCTTTCGTTCTTAACTGCAATGTTATTATTACACAAGAGTGAGCACGATTGCCCACAAGTATAACAATATAACAACAATATAATAACATGCGAGTGAATCAAAGACTTCTGAATAAAGAAAACTCGACTTTTGAATCAAGAATGAATAACAAGAATCAAAAGAAATTTTGAGGGTCATAACACCTCGAACTATGTCCTAGGTTGTAAAGTGTTTATACTTTAAACCTTTAACAGTCATAAGACTATGGACTCTACTTCTCGTACTTAGGGGGATTAGCCCTTAGTACCATACTATGCACAATATCTCAACGCTAAAGCGTAAATAATCCCCTATTAAAGGGTTGTTCATCTCAGTTTGACATCAGAGTCCGCACTAAAGGAAGTTTGGTTTGGATAAGCTCAATAAAAGTTCTAGAATTTAGAACGCTCATCAACTATGGACTAGTCGAATCAATAAGGGTTCGCTAGTCTTACAAGGTTCCAGAATAAACTGATACTCAATTCGAATAATAATTCTCAAAAGGTATACAATCGAATAAGTATTGTATAACTGAATTCATGTTTTAAAAGAATTATAGCATCTAATATGAAATCTTGAACTTGAACAATTAAGAACAAGAATTTACTCGATATAGAATACAAGTCTAAGACTTCATCAATTAATAATTTAAAACTTAAGGAACTTGCTCAATAAAAGTAAAGTTTAGAAACTTACACAATTTAAAGGTTTGAGTTTAGGAAACTTGCCTCTTGCACAAGTTACAATTAATTCACGTTCCTTATTAAATCCTACATATCAATACATTCACAATACCCATTAATCAATAGTTCGATATACCTATCGAATCACAACATTGGTCTTTGAATACGTTATTGGATTTTTCAGATAATGATTTAAGTCGTGTAATTTACTTATTAATTAATCACATAACATAAGTTAATTAACATATTATTATATGCTTAACATGTCTTCATGTTCATTACATTAGGTTTTAAAAACATATTTTTAAAACTTGAACACTTAGAAAATTTTTTGAAATTCTGCAGGTAGGGCGCGGCCGCGCTCTAATTGCTCTTTGGAGCGGCGCGGGCGCGCTCCATTTGTTCTTTGGAGCGGCGTGGCCGCGCTGCGACGCAGACCTAGATTTTGCAGTTCGCGAAGAACACACAGAACGGCCCAATAAATCCCAAATTAAACTAATTTAACGATTTGTAATGTTACCCATGAAGTATAAACTTCACAGGAATATCATAAATCGATTCTAGCTTGTTTCTAATACTTTAAATCACGAAATTACAGAAATCACAACATTTAATTTCACTGTTTTTCATATTTTGTAAAACTTTGAGGGAAAACATAATTTCAACGTTACAGATTCGTTAAAAACACTGAATCCGTCCGTTTAAATTCTATTTTGTTTGTTTAAACATGCATAATCATATTCGATTGTCAAATTAAAGTTAAACAAATGATTTAAAGCCTTTAATTTGTACGTAAGGGCTATAAGGGCATTGTATACAACTTTTATACCCTGTAACCTTTGAAAACCCAATTTAATCAAAATTCCATGGTATGATAACTGTAAATTCATGTATACATGATATATGACATGTTATTAACAATTTGTAATACATATATAGACATATAATCAACAATTGTCAAATTTCCCTTTCACAAAGAACCTTTAAAACACGTAAATGGAAAAACTCTGTAATTTTTCAAAACTCCAATTAAGGCCTAATTGCATGAATTCAATTACTTTAAATCATTCATACCAGATATAAAACATGTTATAATCATATAATAACACATATAATTACATTTTAAGTATTCATCACCAAAATCATATACAGAGAGTTTGAAATTGGGTTTGTTAAAAAAAAATAAACTAACGTAATTAAAACTTGGGATGAAGAATTATACCCTTGCTAACTCTGTTTGATGATATAAACTTGAATTTTCCCAACTCTTCTCTAATCAATCCTTTCTCTCTCAAAGTTCTCTCTAAATTCTCTCTAGTTTTTCTCTAAGTTCGTATATGATATAGAATAGTTCTAATATGTTTATAAGATATAATATATATATATATATATATATATATACGTAATGGGTAGAGTAAGTGGTCAGTTAGTCCCTTAGTGGGTTAACTGGCTAACTCCCCCTAGGGCCATGTTTGGCTAGCTCTCTTATTATCTCCTTCCATTTATTTTAATTAATTCTTATCATATAGTTAAATGATGTCACACCCAATTAATCAAATAATCTTATTTAAATCAATTAAATAAAATAGCATAATTCCACAATAAATCACATAGTCACATAATTAAAATTCTCATTTATTAATTATGTCAAATCATTAAATCTCTAATTAATTATTAAATTAATTAGATTAACATCATGCTTATTAAATAATTCGTTTAATCAAATAGGCTCAATTAAATACATACCTTGAATATAAAAATTCTCCACATTAATTTAACTAATGTAACACATATAATTAAATTAATCTACCACAAATTCATCAATTAATTATTTAACTCAATAATTAAATCATCGAAAAATATTTATTTAATTCAATAAATATTAACATTAAATTACTAAAATCTCGTTCGTCACATGAAGTCACTTGAATTGTGTGCTTATGAAAGTTCTGAAAATGTGAGAGCTTTTAGCTCATCTTCAGAAAACCTCAATTAGTAATTCAAACCCATTACAATTTCAGTTGCTGAGTTTCGTAGTGTTGATAATTGAGGAACAGTTCATCTAATTTCATTAAAAGCATCATTCAAATCTAGATCATGGGTGCTAGTCTCATTTTCCATAAAATACACTTTCTTCCTGTAAACAGTCTATTACAGATGACATACTTTGTTGAATCTGCAACTTGATCGTGCTTAGTGTTGTTCTAAGACAGATTTCATGTCGTGTGCTTATGACTTCATATTCAATTCAAGTTAACTTGAATATCATATTGTTTGTAACCAAGGAATTCAAATTTTCCTTGATATCACTAATTCTTAGCTTTCAAGGACCTATTGAAGTTTAGGTCTTTTTCTCATAAAATAATACTAGTATTGATACTAATTTTATTACATTTTTTGATCTAAGAGTTAATTGTTCTAACTCTCAATTTTAATTCAGTCACGGTTAACTCGATTTTGCCACTGATGCCTTAGAGACAGCTTGTAGTTGAAGGCGACACAGTCAGTGGCTTAGTGTACACTACTGAGAGTTCTTAAGAGATGATAATAAGGTGTAAGCACTGCCTTATAGGTTGTGTTGTTTGAAAAAATCATTTTCGAGTGTACATTGCAGTATTTTTATTCTTAATTTCCTATTTTCCCTCCTTGATGAAATCGTTTTGATTTATATTAATGCATATCCTCTTCTTTTATCTTCGTCTCTCTGTGTTTTTATGGTTAAGATATGCCATATTTTTGCATTCAGGCAGTGCATCTGCCAGGTCCTAGATGGCCTCTTTTTGAAGAATATGTAAATATTGACCTAATTGTTGTTGCTCAAAAATCACAACACAGTGAGCCTCGTGCAGCTTGTGAAATTCTGGGAGCTTCAATTGTTAACTCTTTGAAATGTTTTTTTTTGCTAAATATTGACCAATTGTTTTTTGCATGTCAAATGAATTTTTTCAAAATGAATAACTGTCTGGTACATAATCTGTGATACATTTGTTAAAATTGTGTAACTATTTAGAGAAGTACTTTTTCATATGGATTGTGTCATGTAGTTTTGTTTTAACTTAGTATGCATATTATAACAATGTTTGGCTCCAAAAAGTTTGATTTATCCCCTGTATTTGGGCAGAGTGCAGAAAGAAGAGGCGTTAAAATTTCGTGTAACCAAAGCAAGTGAAGTCGGTGAAATAGAGAAGGTATTCTGCTTCTTGACCAGTATGACAGCCTTGGCTTATTAAGCACTGCAAGATTCCGGAATATAGTTTTTATAATTCTCTGTTTCGGTAACAGATTCACAAATACTTTTAGAAAGGATCTGTTTTCAGTTGTTTATGTTGATTGTTGCATGGTAAATTACATGGATCTGTTTTCAGTTGTTTATGTTGATTGTTGCATGGTAAATTACATCCCTGGACATTTATTCTAACCGTCTTTTCTGGGCAATTATTTAATTGATAATAGTTTCTCAAACATGGGAAAAATCCTCTGTGCATAATAGCTAGCATGTCTCAGAACAGGTTCAACGTGTCTCAAACAATAGGATATGAATATTTTATTTGAAATAGGGGTAGGAAAAAATGTGTATGGTTGTAATGAAAATCATGGTTCAGAAATTGAGAAACAAGTGGATTACGGACAAGAAGAAATTCATAACATTTAAAGGTTAGTTCTAATTTTTGAGCCAAATTATATCAGGTTCAGGGAGAAGAAGATGAGTTGTTATAAGCATGCGAGTATAAATGCAAAGACAAGACATTTACAAGCTGAAACTTTTTCACTTTGTCATGTTTATATTTTGTTACATGTTTGTTTCGATATATCTTTTTCTTATTCAACTGTTGTACCAATAGAGTTTGGTATTTCGTGTCAAGCCTTCTCTTCTTTTGGCTCAAGATGGTTGTCCTGTGTTCTTTTACTCATTTTATTAGTTTATTATCTGATCTAATTAAGTGATCTATGTAGGGAGTTTGGTAATAGGTTCTTCATGATCTTATTTTCTTGTATGGGGCTTTCCTGGTGGATATATTAAAGCTGCTACCTGTGTACATCGGTCCCTGCCCCCATCTGCCTTAAAAGCAAACACACACAAAGTCTTTCGTTGTTTCTTAGTATGCATTTACCTTTTAAAGAGCTAGGGGTCTCAAATGATGTGTCTTTTTTACATTGGTTGAGTATATCATTTGTGATTGGTCATATTATAAAATAATACCAAAAAAATTCATGAAACATCATTTGAGGCTCCTCCCTCAAATTACACTTTTTTAAACACAACGATACAAATTGGATCAAATGTCATGAGTTTTTCTATTGTTAATTACATGCAGAACTATGTATTATCATAAAAATCTTGGCTTTTATGTTTAAAAGTAGATGGGTTTAATTGCACAGTACTTCTTTTCTAGCTTATACATCAAGGGCTCATGTTCTGAGCATGCAGAATAGCTGATGGGGTGTGTGTCAGTGTGTGTCCATTAGATATCATAATGTTGTCCTTTGACGGTTCCATTTCATTATCTCCAGAAATCATTTACAAAATCTCTTGTACATTGAATTTTCTGAGCTTTGTGAGATATACAAGTGCTTAATTGTTCAAGCCAAATGAAAGATTCTGCATATATTGTTTCCTTTCAGGAATTAGCTGCTGAGGTAGCTGGTCTCGAGAAGCAGAGAGATGAACTTGAAGCTGCATTGAAGAAGGTTTTCATTCTCTCATACCTTTATCTTCCTTTTGTGAACATTTGTTTAATGATCTTGCCAATAAGCAGCTGAGTTTCTGTAGTTAGGCATTCACATACCCCTTGGAATTCATGTTCTTGCCCTTAGACTTCACAAACTTAATTACAAACTTATGCCTCACCCATGATCTTTCTATACTGTTGATTGTTGAAACTCATGGAATATATAATGGAACAATAAGCTTTATGCCTCACCTTGTCTAATGATATGTTGAGTTTTTTAAACTTTAATCTTCGTGTTTTAAAGTTTAAGGGTGTCATCATAATGTAGAGTATATGTAAGGAATTGATATTTCCACAAGTTCCCTCTCACATTAGTGTGAGGCCCATTTACTATTTTATGTGAGTAGACCTTGTGGAACTATCACTTTTGCTTGTGGAAAACTCAATTCCCTATATATATATATATATATATATAGTAGCTGAATGTAATGGATCTGAGAATATCTTTTTTGTAGAAATGATTAAATTGACTTATTTTCCTTGGACTCTAGATGTGAGAATGAACACCTTAAGGTACGGTAACATTGCTGAGTTCATGTGCTTCAGGTTTCTGTGGAAATGATTGTTTAGAATCTCCTTTTTGTAGAAATGATTGTGTAGATTAAACCTGATATGTCTTGTTCCATTCATAAATCAATTCAAAATGATAAGTCCCTGGGTCTGTAAATTCCTGTTCTTTCAGACTTCAAGTCTTAGTGTATAAGATAGCAGACATTGTTTTGACTGGGACATATGGAATAGGTCAACATCTCTCTGGCCGCTGCTAATTCTCGCCTTCGCAATGTTAGGGAAGAGAGGGACCAGTTTTATGAGGCTAATGATCAGATTGTTTCGCACTTGAAAACAAAGGTCTGTACTTTCTTTTTCCTTTTATCTATGTTTGTAATACTCTTAGCTTGCTTTCTGAGTTAAATTAATTACTTTAATGTTTTGTTGAGCACATCTAGTGTAGACCATGTTCAATTTTCGTGCGGCTTTCTAATTAATATTTTTTTATATTAGGAAGATGAGCTGTCAAGATCCATGGGATCATGTACACAAGAAGCTGGTGTTCTTCGTACATGGATCAATTTCTTGGAAGATACTTGGGTTCTGCAATCCACAAATACAGAGACTAAAGAGAAGGAGGTCACGTATGTACTTAACAATTAAAGTTATCAGTTAGTTCATGTCAATTATCTTTGGTGAGAAATGTTTCTTGCTTCTGAGATTGATTTTGATAATATTAAGTGCGGAAAGTAATTCTATATCTATTTGTAGGGCAACTTTTCTAGTGTTTTATTTCCATAATACCAAATACCTTGTAAGTTCTGCTGTTACTAATTTCTTCGTTATGCATTTTTAAGTGCTGAACTGGAGAAACATGAGGATTATTTTGTGAAGATGATTATCCAACTCCTCTCTGCTTACGAGGTATTGTTTAGATACTATAGAATTACAATTATACTATGAATTGCGATTAATTTTTTTCGCTTGCACTGATCTACATATAAAATTGTATTTTTTTACAGAAAGAATTGATGCCTTCTATTGATCATATTGGGAAATTTGTGGAGAATTTGAAGAGTTTAAGTGAAGGGTAAAGTACTTGATATACTAATATAGTTCACACGTATTTGTATACGACTTTTTTTGGACAAGGTATCTATAAACTTTACATCATAAGACAGGTCAGTGAAACCATCTGGTGCGGACAACGAGGATTCCAAAGTATTACACCCAAGGAAAATTCTTGAGGAGGAATATCTGGATTATGAAGCAAAGGTTCATAACTAAATATTTTGGATTGGAATTATGTTTCTAGACTCTGAATATAGAAATAATTTCCAATATTTTTTGCTACATTTCAAGTAAATTTCTAATTCCTCTACTATACCTTATTGCTTACAACTAAATTTTGTCTCTAGACTTAGAATATGTAGAAATAACTTCCGTATTATACTACTTTTCATGTAAAACTCTAATTCCTATACTGTACCTTTTGCTTTTTATATATATATATATATATATATATATATATATATATATATATATATATGCGTAAAATTTATAACACAAATTTGATTCATCTTGCCTTTCCATAATTAAGGATGGGAAGTTTGAATATACCATAAAAGAAATCACCTGCATTCAAAATTGGTTGTTCTACACAGTTTTCTGTATATATTTATAATCATTCTTTTTGCAAAATACAATCCTTGTCATCCATGCATCATTATTGTTTTCCTCTATTAACTCAATCAAGTGGTCATGGAAATTAATCCCTTCTAGAATATTTGTCTTTGCCTCTTTTTCTCAATTCATCTGATTTTCCTAATTTCTCAGTATTAGTTTCTATTTCAAATGATTTTATGAATCTGATTTCCTCATGTATGTACTTCAAAATTGCTGACCCTAAAAGTGTCGTTGGAGTAAGGTTTAAAACCAAGGGGAGAATGAGCAGCTCTGATAATGGTTTTGTGCTTTCTTTTCTGTTGGCAGATTATAACGACCTTTAGTGTAGTGGATAATATGAAAGAGCAGTTCTATTCTCATCCCGGGATAAGTTCCAGGTGCGCTTATCTAATGTACACTAAATAGTACTTTTTCCGTTTTATATGCAGTTAATTTTTTAAATGTGGAATGCTCCTTTGTTCAGGAAAGAGAATCCAAGGGTCAAAGAGGTGTTTGATAATATAGAAAAATTAAGGGAGGAATTTGAAGCTATTGAGAGACCGAATTTAGAGATGGAAACTCCAGCCAAAGAGGTAGAAACTCCATCTGCTGAGAAACCAGAAGAAAATCGATCAAATACATTGCAGGCTAAACAGCCAGAGTCGCCTGCTGCAGTCAAGCCAGAGCAAGTTCTAGACCCTGAGGCGGAATTAGCAAAATTAGAGTCTGAATTTGGGAAGGTTAATCGTGACTACTCTGCAGAAGAGGTTGGTGACTGGGAATTCGACGAGCTTGAAAAGGAATTGTCTCGGACCATTTAAGCTTCTGAACTTTTCCCCCCACCCCCCACCCCCCACCCAACACCCAACACCCAAGCGTTGTGTGTACACATGTTGGGAAATGTTCGTTGTAACATTTGGTGGATATGTTTTGTGCATGATTTACGGTACATTTAACTCTAGGGTGTATTATGAAACTTGTATAATTGTTTCAATTAAAACGACATTGTAAAGGTATTCTTTTGTTGTAAGAATAACATTTTACACGTTCGGTCATCCTTGAAAGCACATGGAGGATATGTTTGCCTGGTGTGAGGATTGATCTCCCACCACAATTGATTCCCTTGGTTTTGATAATTTTCTTCTACTCGTAAGTTATGATCCTAAATGTTTTTAAATTCTGAAAATTTGACAAGGGATTCATTTTAGTATAATTTACAAATCTCTCTCCTACTCAAATTTAGAGATCCCATATTTCATGCAATAGGGTTAGTATTTCAAAGTGATATTTATAGGGGCCTCTTGTGCTTTTTATGGGATGGTACGGATCCAAAAAGCTTTCCTGGCATAAATTTAAATCTTATTCCCCGTTGAGGGGCCCCCCTCACTATTCAGGGGCCCCCGGTGGATTCAGAGCCACAAACCTAAATTGTTATAGTACTTGTTTGGTCTGTTTGGAGATTTTAAAAGCAATAAACACAGTTGGGAATCGTATTCATTTAAGCAACTTATTTAATTTACAAACGCACCAAGCGTTGCCGGAAATAGATTCATATCTGAAAAAGTTGACAATAAATTCTTTCAAAATTGACTATTTATCCGTGTTAAAGGTGTACTAAAAATATTTGTGATTGAGTAAATAACTCTAGAAACGAATGAGTCGGATCAACTTGAAAAATGAAAAGATTTGTCCAAGTTATACGTTTCGCCACCACCATTGTGAAAAATCGTTAGGTATATGAAATTTCAAAAGCAACAAACGCAGTTGAGAATCTTATTCGTTTATTTAACTCACAAACACACCAAACACTACTGCTCTAAAGGCCGATAACCGAATGTACCCATACTAACACTGCATGTAGAGCAATTATAGCAATACACATTCTAGAAAGTTGTCCTTTGATTGAATGTTTCATATGTTTTTGGGAGGAAATACCAGTTCTCTATTAAAGCAAGTAAACAGTAGAGCTAGCCATTACAAATATTCATCCAACCATAATAGAAGCCAACAATTACAAATTAACAATCATCAGAAATAGTGCTAGCCATTACAAATATCCAACCAGCCAAGAATTACAAAATAACAACCATCGAAGTTCCATTTAAAAAATAAGCAACAGCAGCAAACATCAACCTTTGCACACTAGGGCGAGACCATCCATCTGCACAAATTTAACAGTTCATTAACACAAGAACCAAAAAACATGAAACAAAGACTAAAGACATAAATGAACAAAGAAATCTGAGAAAACTAGGAAATAAATGTAATCCATATCTGACAAGTCACAATAAGAATGAGACACTGCACTCTAAAAACTAAAACTTAATATAGAAACCAATATAAGGGCTTCTCAACCACACGAGAAAATCACAAACTTCGAATCAACCCATTCTTTAAGGTTCATGGTTCAATCAATATAACCTTGCAAAATTTACCAAACCTTCTAATCAAAATACGTAACCTACATCAAACAGCTGATATAGGCATCAACCTACTCCAAATGAAGCAAAGCTGAAACAGTTTCAGATATTTTGGTGAACTGGTAAATGCTTAAGCTGTTAGACGCATGAGACAATTTTCTTGACTAATTATGCATGTGGTTCATTTTGCTCGACTAATAATGACTGAATTCAGTCAGCTTCGTAAATTTAAAATTCAGCCACTGGTTAAAACTCCCTACATTTTATGGTCCTCATAGATCTCAGTTGGTCAATTCAGATTAATCTATATGCCTACTGGAAGCCAATTCTAATTTCAACTACCTGCAACAAACATGAAGATAAATACTATTAACTTTGTTATTACTTGTTTTAGGTTACTTGTGATTCAACATGATACATTACAGGAAAGATCATCACTGGTTTGGCAGCTTCAAGTTAATTCAACATAGATTATGACCATTCCAGAAACCCTGAATACTCGATGAACATGTACATGCATATAACCATAGTTGTCACGGTATCGCCATGGCGTCGCCTATCCAGTTGATGGAGAACCTGTCACGGCGAGGGTCGACTTGAGGTGGAACTGCTAAGGTGTGCGCCTTGGCAGCTCTAGGCGACGCAGGCTGCCAAGGTACACGCCTTAGCAGCTCTGGCCCAACTTAAATGTTTATCTCATTGACCCATGGGCATTAATCCATGACCCATCGATTAAAAAAGGAGAAAGACAATAAAACCCTTATCTGCAGACTGCAATCGCGATTCGCAGCATCTCCGAAGTTTGGACTCAATCGCGACTGATTTGGACTCAATCGCGACTTTTTCGACCCATCACATCTCCGACGACTCCATAGAAGCCCATCAAAACCATCAGGCGACTGTGACTGGCGGTTACTGAGTCGACCGCGACCTAACCTTCTCTCACACAGGTTCTTTTTGTTCTTCCTGCTTTGCTTTGCTTTGACCTTCTCTCACATACACATCCTTGACCTGGCTTCTCTCTGTAAATCTATTCTATGTTACTCTTTCTCTCCTTCTTGACTGTTTCTATGTTACCCTTATCCTTCTTTCTTTTTTCAGAAAGATATATTTTTAAAGGAACTTCATCTGATATCTGTCATGCATAATTGCATATACGTATGCCAAGTGTCAACTGCCAACTAAATAATGCCAAGCTGATGTGCCCTAGATAATGCCAAGTTGATGTATTTATTACAATGAATGTGTAAAACAGTACTTAACCCCAAGTTGAACATATTAGGACATAATTTTTTTAAGACTTATATTTTATCCTTGCCAATACATAAAGCTTAATTAAATATATAGAGAACAATTAGCCACTTAGGTTAGTACATTTAATGTGTTTTGTGGATTGTGATTATACTTTAAACTTTAAACAGTACAAAATTATAGGTGATTTGACTTTTTAATAAGTTATATTTATTGTTTTACTTTTTTTGGGTATAATTTACAAAGTGTAAACACTATCTATTAAATGTTGAGTGTGAATGGTTACTACTTACTAAACTAGTAAGATGTATACATTCACAAGTAAAAATAAAAATATGTCAATTGTCTCTTATATTTTTTGTTTGATTGTATTGTGTAGAAACTAGAAAACAAAATAGCGAAAAGTTCAGAAGGAGCCGATTGTTATGATATAACCAAGTACTAAAAAAGAAAGGCCAAATCAAACGATCCGGGGTGGAAATATGGATATTGGCCTGATACGAGTAATAAGGATCTAGTGCAATGTATCCTTTGTGGGAATTAATGTCGTTTGGGAATCAAAAGGCTGAAACATCTAGCAGGAAATTTTAGAGATGTAGCGAAGTCCTCTAAAACATCCACCAAAATTATGAGATGCAATTGGCTTTGAATAGTAAAAATAGGAACAAGCCAGTTGAGCTGGATGATGATGATGTAGTAGAACTGCAAGAAGAACAATCATCTGCTCTTCCAAGCATAGCTTCCAATGCTTATTCTAACATTATCCCAAGTTCTGGGACCGCTTCCAAAAGGAAGAAAACTGCTTTTCAATTCCAAAAGCCACAACCAAAAGCTCCAACAAAGACGGTTGAAGTAATTCTAAGGAAGGCTCCTGAAGAAGTTGTAGAGGAGAGGCATAGCAAGCGTTTGAGCCAAACGACTATTGAAAGTCGTTTGAGGACATCGGAGGAAAAAGAGAGAGTCCATATGCACATTGCCAACTTTTTCTACGAGTATGGCATACCATTCAATGCTACAAATGCAAAGGGCTTTGAGGTAATGACTGAATCTATAGGACAATATGGGCCAGGTTTAAAGCCTCTAATGTATCATGAGTTGAGGATTCCTTTACTTGAGAAGGCAAAGAAGCAAACCGATGAGTTAAAGGCGAAACATAAAGTTTCTAGGAAGCAATATGGGTGCACACTCATGTCGGATGGTTGGACAGATAGGAGGGGAAGGCATTTGTTGAATTTCCTTATTAATAGTTCGGAGGGAACTTACTTCATGGGTTATGTTGATGCCTCCAGTCAGTCGCAAGATGCCACAATGTTGGCAAATCTCCTTGATAGTAAGATTGAGGAAATTAGCCTCGAGTATGTTGTTCAGGTGGTCACGGAAAATGCCTCTAATTACAAGACAACGAGGCATATACTAACGGAGAGAAGGCCTACACTGTTTTGCCTTGCGCCGTTCACTGCCTAGAACTTATGCTAGAGGACATAGCCAAGCTGAAGTAATTCCAACCCACAATCACAAATGCAAGAAGATCACAACATTCATTTACATGCATGGTCGTCGTCTTAATGCGATGAGGGCAAAAACAAATGGGAGAGATCTTGTGGCACCCGTAGTTACTAGATTTGCTACA
The DNA here is from genome assembly GCA_020205555.1 of Panax stipuleanatus. Taxonomy (NCBI): domain Eukaryota; kingdom Viridiplantae; phylum Streptophyta; class Magnoliopsida; order Apiales; family Araliaceae; genus Panax; species Panax stipuleanatus. The sequence continues at coordinate 151,313,524 of CM035115.1, forward strand.
GCTTTCCTCACCTTGCAGAGTTTGTATAAGCATAGAGATACATTGAGGCATTTGTTCATAAGTGGATTGGACAAAATCTAAGTTGTCAGCTACCGAAGCGGGGAAGAAAGTATGTGATACTGTAATTTCAACTATATTTTGGCATCATGTTGAGGATTACATTAGGGCGTCACAGCCACTTCTTGTAGCCTTGAAGAAGATTGTCGATGGTGCTATGTCAGAAGTTTTCGGTGCGATGGAATGTGCGAAGAAAAAAAATTAAAGATTTATTTGACAACAAACAAAGACTATAAGAAGGTGATTGACATTGTTAAACGACGATGGGAAAGTCAAATGGAGCAAAATTATATGGGGCTGCGTTGTTTCTCAATCCAGGCAAGTACTTTGATATCAAAGAGGAACGTTCGGTGTTAGCTAGTACTCTACGAAAAGACTTCAATGACATTCTTGCAAAGATGGTGCCCAAGCTAGATTTTCTAGACAAGATAAGAACTCTAGCCGAAAACCATGATGCTTCTCGAGATACTTTTGCAAGAGAAATGACGACTAGGCAGCGGAAATTAAAGAATCCTCGTAAGTATATTGAAATATATATGAAGATATAAAAGATAAATTATAATTATATACATTCTTCCTTTCCTCCTTTTATAAATATTTATATTCTTTCAAATGTTTGCTAGTTAATTGGTGGAACGCTTTTGGAGGACGGGTTATTGAGCTTAGAAAGTTTACAAAAACAATTCTAGGCCTTTGTTGTTGTTCTTCCGGTTGTGAGCGCAATTGGAGTACATTTAAGTTTGTAAGTACTTTCTATTGTTGGTTCAAAAGTAACAAGTCGTTCACTACTAATACCAACTGTTTTTTATATAATTAAAATTTTATCATTAATATTATTATTTTTTGTTTTATTTATTTTAGATTCATACGAAGAAGAGAGGAATAGCTTGGAACAAAAACGATTGAGTGACTTGGTGCATGTCCAATACAATCGAAAGATCGTCTCAAGGTTCCAAAAGATGTGTGAACTTGAAATTTTTTTGATCTTAGCCATTGACGACTTTAAATGGGGTAATGAATGGATCAATAATGAGGCCGATGTTGTTCATCCCGGGGGGAGGATCATACATGGAATGATGTGGATCGAGCAACCGGTGCATCCAACACTTTTGAGCATCGCAATTCTTCAAGGAGGGCTCGTGATAATACTAGTGATAATGTCATTATGTACACGACGTGGTGGTGGTTCAACTTCAAGGGAATCATGGTTGATGGATTTCGACTCCGATGATGAAGTTGATGAAGAGAGAATTCCAAATGACGATGAAGATATGGAGGATGATTTTGGAGAAAGACCACCTACGCTTTTGAATGAGAGTAGTTCTTGTGGAGGAGATGGAGATGACCTTTTTCTTGATGAGTTTGCTAGAACGATGTTTAGAGACGAGACTAGTGCAGAGAGTCTAGACAATATTTTGGCTTGCTATGTGGTGTTTTATTAGTTATTAGACTAGTAATATGTGATGGTTGGTTGCAAATTTATTTTCTATGTGGTGTTTGTTGAACTCTTCATTTCTTTTACTAGTTTTTAAAATCAAGTGTTTTATTTTTGGATTGTTATTACTAAGTATTTACATAATTGTGCTTTTAATGTTATTCCATGGTGTTATATTTTGGGTTTTAATGTATATAAAATTTTATTGCCGATATACTTGTTAAATAAAATAAATAATATATAAATTACACATTATAAACGACTTGTCGTCATACGGACACCATGACGGTCGCCTTGTCACCTAGGCGTCCTGGTAGTCGGCTACCACCATGACTCGCCGTGGCGCCGTGACAACTATGCATATAACACAATTTTATTCAGTTAAAATGCATGATTTTCATGCTAAAAGAAAGATAAATTTATTGCTACACACACAGGAAACATGTAAAGATAGAACAGTCTCAAGCATTATACTTGAATGCTTGAGACTGCACATTGGGGGGATGATCTTAATTTATAGTTGGATTATCCGTAATGTAATTATAGAAGCTTAACATATTGCACAAATGCACACGATCAGTTTTGATTCAACACTAGGGTACTCAATCCAGGAGAAAAGGAGACAGTTAAAAGAAACATCTTATTATGAACTCAACCACGATATATATTCCAAATGAAGATCTCATTGGAATCCCCATATATATGTCAATAGTACATGTTAAAGAGGGGAAATTGAATTTCAGACCATATTTTAAGTGAAAACAAACCTTCATCAAGCAAGAAAAAAGTTTTTGGACAGAAATAAGCCAGACATATTAGTACCAAATACACACATATGAGTCACCTCTCAGTAGAATTGATCCATCAATTCATACATGTCAGCTTGTTTTACCTCTTTGACATCTTTCTCCTTGTCTATTAAAAAACCACAGTAGTGCGCAAGGGCTATATATGTATAAAATATTATTATAAATGATTTCAGGAGGGGAGAAAATGATTTGTCTACTAGTAGTTTGTGGAAATACATAGCTTCTAGCTTGTTCCAGATAGGAAACAATACTTGGTTTGGGTTTTTAGAGAGGTTACTGCCTCGATTTGGCTAAGTCTGAACAAGTAGGTGGTGTTGTTGCTACTCATCATGTAAGATAAAAAGTCTATTAAAATTGGAGATTGATTAAGATACAAATTAATGGTCTGACTTGGTAATTATGTTTTGAAACTTTTCGAATATTATCTTCAACTTGGGATCCTCCAAGGTACCTTGTTGCTTTGTACTTCAACTTAAGAAACCCCTCACTGTATTCTTAAGAACTCATAAAATCTTGAAAGATTGTTTAACTGTTCTCAATTAAAGCTTGTCTACATTTGCTAGAAGTGACTACTCATATAGTATCGTCCAAGACATACTAGAGTCGTTTAAAACGTATGCAATTGACACAAGTTATTAGTTATTACTACCTCCGTCTCACAATAAGTGCTTTTTTAGGCTTAATATTTTTTTCCAAAATAAGTGATGTGTTAGAATTCCAATACAATTTTTACAATATTTTCCCATATGTGTCCTTATGCTACCAATGATATTTATTGCGTATTTATTGAGAAATTGAAAGGTTGAAGAAAGAGAAAGAGAGACCAAAAGGCAATAAAAAAAGTCTCAAATAAAACAAAGAAAGTATATTAAGGGTATTTTTGCCATATTAACTTGTGTATTGGTATATGTGATTTAAGCTAAAAAATCACTTATTATGGGACGGAGGTAGTACTAAATTGAAGATAACATAAATCTAAGATTATGCAAAAAAAAGTTGATCAAACAAAAGCATTATGCTAGCTACAGGATAATAGACTTTTTGGTCACTGTACTGGGGCCCGATTTTTATTGTGGTTACCGAAACTTTTTTTTGTTACAATCGAGTATTTATACTCTAAAAAACTTACCAAATGGTAATTAGTTAGGATTTCCGTCCAAAAAATAGACGGGAGCCGTGAGCGTGCATATCACGCGATATTTTTTTATGTGTACATGTCATTTGCCATGTGTATATCATGTGCCAAGCACATGCCAATTTTCCCTTCATAATACAAATCAGAGCAACGAATTCTCGAATTCAGAATTGGGAAAAAAATTAGGGCTCGATTTTCCTTGCTGTGATTCTCCTTTGGTGCGATTGACTCTACTTGGCTGATTTACTGCTCCAATTTTGGTATGTAACGTCTATGGCTGGCTGATTCGACTACATCCTTTTTGTTTTTTCTCCTCGCTACTGTCAAGTGTTTCCAAGAATTCTTCATCTGGAGTTTTTGTTTATGGAGATGACACAGATGAGATATCTTCATCTCATCAAATACAATGGCAAAGGCCTCATCTTCCAGTGCAATGCTACAGTGGAATAACCGCACGGATGTGGGAAGCTTGGAAGGCTGGAACATTACACCCCGGTAGGAGGTTTGTAGGATGCAGTAGATACAATGTATAAATTATCCCATTACATGTTTGTATAATTACTTATATAAATTATCCCATACAAGCTTAGATGCAGTAAATACATTTTCTTAAATTACTTAATAATTATTTTTTTCTACACAGGATAAGAATGGTTATTGTGGTATTTTTAAATGGTATGATGCCCCTTTTACTACAAGGTCAAAGGAGGTTATTGGTCGATTAAGAAATGCACTTCACAAAATTGATGGAAGGTTTAACATTCCAGTTGGGTATGAAGTGGAAATCAAGGAATTGGAGAAGGAAGTTAATACATTGACGAGTGCAATTAACAAAGCTGCAGCTAGAGAGACTAAGTTAATTTTGTTGCTTGTCATATCTTGGGTTTTATGTTTTCTCATCATGTATATGAAGTGAATTAATATGATTAAGATGAATGTAATGGATTGATTTTGGCATGTAGTGGATTAATCAGTCTGATCAGTGTTGGTTTTTGCTTGTCATATATGCTTTGTTTTGGGAATGTAATGCTTGTAATGAAGGCTGAATTGAAATGCATTTTGAGTGTGTTGGAAATGTAATGCTTGTAATGAAGGTTGAATTGAAATGAATTTTGAGTTTGTTGGGAATGTAATGCTTGCAATTTAGTTGTTGTAATGCTGTGTTATGAATTTTCCTTTGAATAAAATCAGTTGGGATTGTAATAAGGCTTGGATGAATTGCAATAAGGTTTAGATGAATTTATCTTGGGTTTTATGTTTGAATGAATTGTAATAAGGTTGAATGACGCAATTCCTTTTCTAATGAATTGTAACAATGTGCATAGTATACTCCTAGTCCATTATGCATCAATCATAAAGACAGTATACCAACTCAATTATACGTTCTAATGGATTGATGCCAATGAATTGTAATACTGTGTTCATGATGCTCTGTTTCCAAAACACAATCACATACCACAATAAGCAAATTACCATGTACATAACCATAGCAACTGCAACATTGGCAAAACATACCACAAGACAAAGAATAGAACCACAAAAATATGTCTGGCACAATTCAAAAGCCCAACATAGAGCAAATTTCATAATAAGCAACAGACAAAGTGGCCATTTAAGGCATCTACATTAACTTCCTTCAGTTCACAAAAAATAGACCAACTGTTTCCTTGTACAAAATGTACCATCTAATTCTTTCATCCCAAAACACAAAATGTACCATGATCATTACCATACACATAAGAAAGGGAAAAAAGGGAGAGAGAGGGAGGGAGGAGGAGAAGGAGAGTTCGATACGCAGGTTCGGTAGACATTGGAGCATCCTTGATCCAGATGGTATTGTTTTGCAGATAGAGGGACACTATATTTTCCATTATTATCTTTACTGATGAAAGGATCCGGGAGATAAAATCTCACGATGTTAGACTTTTTAAAGAATCCACACTTTTGGTTTGGAAGAAGCATTATTTGCATCCAATGATCATAATTTTCTACTACTAGTGTGGATGGCACCAATATTTTCTCTCAAGTCCCCATTTATGAGTTTGAAGGAAAATGATAAGCCTACTTCTCGCTGATATCTGTAATTCGATAGATATTGGTCATCTTTTGAATAAGCATAGCGAGATCTATAGACAATTAAAAGGAACTGACGTAGATGAATATGATTTCAAGATTGTCTAAGTTCACCTTCCTTATGGCTGCAAATGTCGTGAGCACTTATATTTGACTCTAAGTTTAAGTTTGGAAGTATGCCTTGGTTTTCCCTGCCCTTCGACAATCCAACATGTAGGAACTTAAGGAGGATTTTCGGTTTGCTAGACAAAATTGACAAGGACCTTTCATTGGTTACACATGACAGAGTCCTCGCTATTGTCGGCCCTAATGGAAAATTTCTTGCCCCCTAGAACATGGTCATTGTGGATCTCAAGGCTATCCATTTAGATAGGGGAAAGCTGTCGAGATAGAGAAGGCCAAACCTCAATCTGATTTGGATTCATATATTAGTTCCAGTGTTGTTAAAGGCACACCTTGGTGCCCATCCCAGCCCATGTTGGGCGACTGGCCTCGCCTGAGGCGCACGAGGCCCGTGGTTCATCAAACGATGATGTTTAGGAGGCGGCTACAATTGATAGTCTATATTGCTTAGGGAAGAAAAAATACACAACTTCATTTTGTGGACTCATTTACTGATCAGTGGAGGCAGTTAGTTGATCGTATTTTTTTATTAAGTGTTTAGTTGGTCTTTGTTGTATGAACCAACAGATTTAATGATACAACAGATCTAACAGATTTTAAGTGCTTGGTTAGTCTATCCCACTTTGACAGATATTGTTCGTCACTGTTTCGTAATTCCTCTGATTCTTCGTAACTGGGTAAGACCTAACTATTAGATTTAGTAGTAGGTTTGGGGTAGCCTAGTTTAGAAATAGATCTTGGGTATGTTAAAAGTAATCTTTACTCCCGTTGAATATTTTCTATTATATATTACGACAAGATAAATTTACACATAATTTTATTAGTATATTCTGGAGTTAGCTATATAGTTTTACATAATGTAAACTATATATAAATTTGTATAAAATTATATATAAATTTCTACTTATTTAGTCTTATAAGTGTGACAAGGACAAATATGATTTATCATGAAATTCAAATATTTACAATCATTCAATAAAATATGTAATAAATTTAAATTTACTTTAGAATAAATCATTCATAATACATGATAGATAATAAATTATTAAATTTACTATAAATTAAATCATTTATACCCAAATCATTCAATATGAACAAAATTGATAAAGATTCAGATTAAAGTTTTGTGTTCACTCTTTTAATAGTTGTTGTGTTGAATGCAATGTAGGCTGAGTTGGCTAACAATAAAGAAAAAGTTGCATTCCTGCGTAATTACTATTACAATATGTTTAGGTGGGAACAAGATTCAGATTGGAAGGAATTCAGATGGGAAGTATCCAGTTTTGGCATATAGAATATTTGGAAGAAAAAAAAATTGCAGCTCAAAAATTTTCATAATGCTTTTATGATGCATGGGAATCCCAAGGGAGCTACAGTTGAGGAATATCTGAAATTAGGCATGAATTTGTATCCAATAGTCAACATTGGAGAATGTTTTAGTAGTAGTGTTGGCTTCCCTAGGGAAAGTGAATATTTTTCCTTCGTTTCGACAAATAAGTCTAAGCCATTGACTGTAGAATTATTGGTAAGAGCAGTTGCTCAAAATTGTCCATAACACAATTCCTTCACCAGTATTTAAGGAGCACCATTCAAGGAAGGCAGGAAAGTCTGCATCCTTATAAAAGTTAAGCTCAACTTTAACATTCAAAATTCAAAAAATAAGGATAAATCCACATAACAATTACAAATACCTAGCCCACAAAACTGTTGAGGAAGGGCATATGGTTCTTTGAGGAAGGGCATATGGTTCTTTTATTAACCCCCAAAGACAGGAGGAGACTGAAAGATTGGTCACAAGAGAACATGTTCTCCTTGATCAATCTTTCAGCCTCCTCCTTTCTTTGGGGTTAATAAAAGAATCCAATGCCCTTCCCCAACAGTTTTGTGGACTAGTCATTTGTAATTACTATATGAAATAAGGATGCAAACATGTTCTGCATTTCTTGAATGATGCTCCTTAAATAATAGTGAAGGAGTTTTGTGTGATGGACAATTTTGAGCAACTGCTCTCACCAATGATCCTGCAATCAATGGCTTAGACTTGTCGAGACGAAAGAAAAGTATTCACTCCCCCTAGGGAAGCCAACACTACCACTAAAACATTCTCCAATGTTGACTATTGGATACAAATCCATGCCTAATTTCAGATATTCCTCCAGCTTCCATGGGCTTCCCATGCATTATAAAAGCATTAGGAAAATTTTTGAACTGCAATATTTTTTTCTTCCAAATATTTTCATCTGCCAAATCTGGATCATTTCCATCTAAATCCTTCCAATCTGAATTTTATTCTCACCTAAACATATTGTACCAACAATTACGCAGGAATGCAATTTTTTCTTTATTGTTAGCCAACTCAGTGTACATTACATCTAACACAACAAATATTAAAAGAGTGAATGGAATATTTGGAAGAAAATAAATTGCAGTTCAAATTTTTTTTAATGCTTTTATGATGCATGGGAAGCCAATGGGAGTTACAGTTGAGGAATATCTGAAATTAGGCATGAATTTGTATCCAATAGTCAACATTGGAGAATTTTTTAGTAGTAGTGTTGGCTTCCCTAGGGAAAGTGAATACTTTTTCTTCGTCTCGACAAGAAAGTATAAGTCATTGACTGCAGGATTATTGGTGAGCAATTGCTCAAAATTGTCTATCACACAAAACTCCTTCACTAGTATTTAAGGAGCATCATTCAAGGAAGGCAGGAAAAGTCTGCATCCTTATGGAAGTTAAGCTCAACTTTAACCTTCAAAAAATAAAGAAAATTCACATAACAATTAACAATGTCTAGCCCACAAAAGAGACTGAAAGATTGGTCACAAGAGAACATGTTCTCCTGACCAATCTTTTAGCATCCTCCTTTCTTTGGGGTTAATAAAAGAATCAAATGTCTTCCCCAACAGTTTTGTGGACTAGTCATTTGTAATTACTATATGAATTTATCATTTTTTTTGAAGGGTAAAGGTGAGTTTGACTTCAATAAGGATTAGGACTGACCATTCGGTTATAACCGAACCGAATAGGCTATTCGGTTATAACCGAATACCGAAATCTTAATAATTTAACTATCCGAACTACTAACCGAATTTGGGTAATAACCGAATTACCGAATTGTATGTTCGGGTATTCGGGTAATAACCAAAACTAAAATGGTTGGACAAAATTTGCAGAAACTCAAAACTCAAAAGAAATCAAGAATATTCAACCCAAAAGAATGTCTCTTTTACAACTATAACAAGCTTAATAGACAATTATTACCTAAGGAGCATGTAAAAGAAGCAAAACAAAGAGATCCTAACCTCTCAGTTTCAAATAAATTCAGCAAAATTCAGCTCAAAAGCCAAGTCACATGGAAGAAGAAAAAAGATTTCAGCCGAGTTAGTCCAATTTCCCAATACGCCTAGCAATCAACAGCCAGAAGGGTGAAATCTCCACCAGCCCAAAACATCTCAATTGAAATCTCCATCAGCCCAGAAATCAAATTCCCATAAAATATAAAAAACCCCAAAATTTGATTTTCAATCCCGTGAAATCCCAACAGCAATCGATGCCCAAAATATAGCACTTTATTTGGGTAAAACATTATACATAACTACGTAAGGCTTAAAATCTTTAGCTCCTGAAAATCTTAACACTAAAAAAGTAAAAATTTATACAAAACAGAGTACAAAGGTCAAAGAGACGAGAGTTAAACAACATGCACTTCAATCTTGAAGAACTCGGAAGAGGTCGAGCCGTTGAGGTTGAAGAACTCGGAAGAGATCGAGCAGTCGAGGTTGAAGAACTCGGAACTCGGAAGAGGTCGCAACACGCAGGGGCCGGGAGATAGCTAGAGTTCAGAGAGGCGAAGAGCCGGAGAGGATGTAGAGAGAGACAGAGTATAGAGAGGTGCGAGAGGCAAGATCTGAGACGAAAATCTGACAGACGGAGATTAGATGAAACTTGAGAGCCAAGAAGAGAGAGGAACTGAGAGTCTGAGATGGGAATTATCGAATTAGGGGAACTCGTTTGCTGCTCTGCTCTCTTTTTTATCAAGATGAGATCTGATGAGAATGAGATCTGGTCTCTTTTTTTCCCAAAAAAGTATGGATCCACTATCCATGGGCCATGGGCCATGGGCCATGGGCCACCGCCGCTTAAAAGTTAAACCTTATTTAAAATCTTATTTGACTTACCAGTAGATCCACTACAACATATAAATATAAAATTATTATTTTTAATGAATATATTTGGTTATTCGGGTAACCGAATAGGATAATTTTAATAACCGGACCCGAATACCGAATACCGAATAAGAATTCGGATATAACCGAATTACAAAAAATAATCGAATTATCAAGAAATTTTGGTTAAAAAAATTCGGTTCGCTTCGGTTATTCGGTTATATCCGATTATTGCTCAGTCCTAATAAGGATGCAGACATGTTCTGCATTTCTTGAATGATGCTCCTTAAATACTAGTGAAGAAGTTTTGTGTGATGGATAATTTTGAGCAACTGCTCTCACCAATAATCCTGCAGTCAATGACTTAAACTTACTTGTCGAGACGAAGGAAAAGTATTCACTTCCCCTAAGGAAGCCAACACTACTAAAATATTCTCCAATATTGACTATTGCATACAAATCCATGCCTAATTTCAGATATTCCTCAACTGTAGCTCCCATGGGATTCCCATGCATCATAAAACTATTAAGAAATTTTTTGAACTGCAATTTTTTTTTCTTCCAAATATTTTCATCTGCCAAATCTGGACCATTTCCATCTGAATCCTTCCAATCTGAATCTTGTTCCCACCTAAACATATTGTACTAACAATTACACGGGAATGCAACTGTTTTTTTATTGTTGGCCAACTCAGCCTACATTACATCTAACACAACAAATATTAAAAGAGTGAACACAGAACTTTAATCTGAATCTTTATCAATTTTGTTCATATTGCATTTTAAATTATGTGTTGACTCTTTTAATATTTGTTGTGTTGAATGTAATGTAGGCTGAGTTGGCCAACAATAAAGAAAATGTTGCATTTCTGCGTAATTACTATTACAATATGTTTAGGTGGGAACAAGATTTAGATTGGAAGGATTCAGATAGATCCAGGTTTGGCAGATGGAATATTTGGAAGAAAAAAAATTGCAGTTCAAATTTTTTTTAATGCTTTTATGATAGAGAAGCCTATGGGAGTTACAGTTGAGTAATATCTGAAATTAGGCATGAATTTGTATCCAATAGTCAACATTGAAAAAATATTTTAGTAGTAGTGTTGGCTTCCCTAGGGAAAGTGAATACTTTTTCTTCGTCTCGACAAATAAGTCTAATCCATTGACTGCAGAATTATTGGTGAGAGTAGTTGCTCAAAATTGTCCATCACAAAACTCCTTCACTAATATTTAAGGAGCACCATTCAAGAAAGGCAGGAAAAGTCTGCATCTTTATGAAAGTTAAGCTCAACTATAACATTCAAAAAATAAGGATAAATCCACATAACAATTACAAATGCCTAACCACAAAACTGTTGGGGATGGGCATATGGTTCTTTTATTAACCCCCAAAGACAAAACTGTTGGGGATGGGCATATGGTTCTTTTATTAACCCCCAAAGACAGGAGGAGACTGAAAGATTGGTCACAAGAGAACATGTTCTCTTTGACCAATCTTTCAGCCACCTCCTTTCTTTGGGGTTAATAAAAGAATCAAATGCCCTTCCTCAATAGTTTTGTGGACTAGTCATTTGTAATTACTATATGAATTTATCATTATTGTTTGAAGGGAAAAAGTGAGTTTGACTTCTGTAAGGATGCAGACATGTTCTGCATTTCTTGAATCATCGCTCTTTAAATACTAGTGTAGGAGTTTTGTGTGATGGACAATTTTGAGTAACTGCTCTCACCAATGATCCTGCAAGTCAATGGCTTAGACTTACTTGTCGAGACGAAAGAAAAGTATTCACCCCCTAGGGAAGCCAACACTACTACTAAAACATTCTCCAATGTTGACTATTGAATACAAATCCATGCCTAATTTTAGATATTCTTCAACTGTAGCTCCTATGGCCTTCCGATGCATCATAAAGTCATTAAAAAAAATTTTGAACTGCAATTTTTTTTTCATCCAAATATTTTTATCTACCAAATCTGGATCCTTCCAATCTAAATCTTGTTCCCTACTAAACATATTGTACCAACAATTACGCAGGAATGCAACTTTTTCTTTATTGTTGGTCAACTCAGCCTACATTACATCCAACACAACAAATATTAAAAGAGTGAACACGAAATTTTAATCTGAATCTTTATCAATTTTGTTCATGTTGTATTTTAAGTTGTGTACACTCTTTTAATATTTGTTGTGTTGGATGTAATGTTGGCAATTGGCCATCAATAAAGAAAAAAAGTTGCATTACTGCGTAATTGTTGGTACAATATGTTTAGGTGGGAACAAGATTTAGATTGGAAGGATTCAAATGGGTAGGATCCAGATTTGGCAGATGAAAATATTTGGAAGAAAAAAAAATTGCAGTTCAAAAATTTTCTTAATGATTTTATTATTCATGGGAAGCCCATGAAAGCTACGGTTGAGGAATATCTGAAATTAGGCATTAATTTGTATCCAATAGTCAACATTGGATAATGTTTTAGTAGTAGTGTTGGCTTTCCTAGGAAAAGTGAATTCGTCTCGACAAGTCTAAGTCATTGACTTCAGGATTATTGGTGAGAGCAGTTACTCAAAATTGTCCCCATCACACAAAACTCCTTCACTAGTATTAAGGAGCATCATTCAAGGAAGGCAGGAAAAGTCTGCATCCTTATGAAAGTTAAGCTCAACTTTAACCCTCAAAAAATAAGGATAAATCTACATCAGAATTACAAATGCCTAGCCCACAAAATTCACAAGAGAACATGTTCTCCTTGACCAATCTTTCAGCCTTCTCATTTCTTTGGGGTTAATAAAAGAATCCAATGCCCTTCCCCAGCCAGCAGTTTTGTGGCTAGTCATTGTAATTACTATATGAATTTATCATTATTTTTTGAACTGTAAAGGTGAGTTTGACTTCCATAAGGATGCAGACATGTTCTACATTTCTTGAATGATGCTCCTTAAATACTAGTGAAGGAGTTTTGTGTGATGGACAAATTTGAACAACTGCTCCCACCAATGATCATGCAATCAATTGCTTAGACTTACTTGTCGAGACGAAGGAAAAGTATTATCTTCCCTACTACTACTAAAATATTCTCCAATGTTGACTATTGGATACAAATTCATGATTAATTTCAGATATTCCTGAACTGTAGCTCCCATGGGATTCTCATGCTTCATAAAAGCATTAAGAAAATTTTTGAACTGTAATTTTTTTTCTTCCAAATATTTTCATCTGCCAAATTTGGATCCTTCCCGTTCCAATCTAAATCTTGTTCCCACCTAAACATATTGTGCCAACAATTACGCAGGAATACAACTTTTTCTTTATTGTTGGCCAACTCAGCCTACATTACATCCAACACAACAAATATTAAAAGAGTGAACACAGAACTTAAAATACAACATGAACAAAATTGATAAAATCATTAAATTAAATAGATTTTCATTACAACCAGTAATAACAAACATTAAAGAGTGAATACCAACTTAAAATACAAATATGAGCAATGTTGATAGTCATTAAATTCAGTGCATCAAGAAATAATGTTCCAGATATAACAAATATTCAGATATGCCATGCAAAAGCTTATATATTAGATATATTTCTTATTATAAAGCGTCCAACTTTTGTATCCGTTATTTCAATGTTTTTTGGGTCACAACTTACGATAAATTCAAATTCCTATTTTAGACTATTACCTTACCCACAAGCCTGACTTTAAATGATGAAACTACCCCAAAATTTTAATGTCTCATTCTTGAAGAGAGAGATTAATGTTGGTGTGGAAACTAACTAAAAGAGTCCTACTCATAATCTTTTATTCAATTACCAACATTTAAAAAACTGATACGCACTACTTTATATTCACTTTTATATCTTAGTCTTTTACGGTTAATCCTCCCAACGTCTCATAATTTTTCCCATCCTTAACTTCCCACATCTTGCACATTAATTGTGTGTTCAAATGAAACTCGTAGTTATTTACCACCGTCTTCATCTACATCTCCAAAGGATTATATACCTTTCATACCTCATGTCCAATGCAGATGAAAATACTTATAGCATCAAAGATACATTCTCATATTAATTGTTGGATGTCACATTATTAATTGTATCCAAGTTAAATGTGGACACAATGAAGATTCAAGCATAGGTAAATATTCATTGTTAGCTTTATAACTCAAATAATGTGTTTCTTTTTTTTCTAAATTCATTTTCTATGCTAAATAATTTCTTACTGCTTGATCAGTAATGCTAATTCTACAATTGAAAGGATTGGAAATTTTGAAATATTTTTATGTGTGATCATTTTCACCATCAACAAACTCCTTTACCGTTCCTTTTAATATAAGTTTATATTTTCAATTATAGCATTAATATTATTTAAGTATTTAATAGTAGTGTGGCAATGCAGGGCATCAAGCAATATATATTATTATTAAGCAAAAACAAGCATTGTTGCATCAGCATCATCACAGTTTGTGTTTAGGAGCAAGATACCAAAAGCTCTCACAATTACAGTTGGAGATAGTACCACATCATGGAGTGCCAATACACCTTAACAAAGCTTCTACGACTAACAATTAACCACAATTATATTACTCAAAATTGGATATATTTAATGTAATTGGACGGGATGTGTTAAGGAAGGTAGCCAAGTCTGACAGTATTGGAATGTGTTTCAGTATTCAGATGCCTAAATAAAGGGGCTGCATTTTATACCTGACCTGGGAGACATTAGGGTTTTATCCATCCCTACATGTGTTAATGCCCTAACCTAGACCATTGGCTAGAGAAGAAAAGAAGAAACCATACTAAAAAGAGGCGATGCTGAGATTTTGGATGATGACAATGATCTGGGCAGTGAAGACTTTTTGAATGACCCTTTACTAAGAATAAGAGCTGATGGCCAGTTCTGAAATTACAACTCTGAAGCATTCAAGGTGCACTGGAGGTTATTGATATTTAAGGACTCTGTATTGTATGTGGATTTCGAAAGGCAGATGGAAAAGAACAGCTTTAGATTTAGCGGAGGTGGGAGGTTTATATCTCACGACCGTCAGAATCCCAACAATTTAAAGGGACAGCCCTTCCCACACTTTTGGTTTGGAAGAAGCATTATTGCATCCAATGACCATAATTTTCTACTTCTAGTGCGGATGGCACCAATATTTTCCCTCAAGTCCCCATTTATGAGTTTGAAGGAAAAATGACTAGGCTACTTTTTGCTGATATCTGTAATTCGATAGATATTGGTCATCTTTTGAATAAGCTTGGGGAGATTTATAGACAATTAAAAGGAACTGACGTAGATGAATATGATTTCAAGATTGTGTTAGTTCACCTTCCTTATGGGCTGCCAATGTCACGAGCACTATCAAGTTTAAGTTTGGAACTATGCCTTGGTTTGCCTCTGCCTTTCGACAATCCAAACATATAGGAACTTAAGGAGGATTTTCGGTTTGCTAGACAAATTTGACAAAGACCTTTCATTTACACATGACAGAGTCCTTGCTATTGTTTACGAAAATTTCTTGGCCCCTAGAACATGGTCATTATACGAAGCACAAGGTTCATCAAACAATGATGTTTAGGAGATTGCAATTGATGATGATCTAGATTGCTTAGGGGGGTAGGGGGGTGGGGGGTAGGGGGGTGGGGGGGGGGGAAAATACACAACTTCAAGTTTGATGTGTTGCTTTTGAGCCTCAAACGCTACTTTTGTGAGTTAAATAAGAGAAGAGAAAATGATTCATATGTCGTCAAATTTATGACGCAGTTAAATTGCGACCAACATGTAAGTTTATGCGATAAGATAATATGAATTAGAGCGAGATTATTCTTAATTCCTACCTATCCCGTCATTTGTAGTATCCGTCTCTTTTTTTTAATTCTTTGGACAGTTGCATTTCTCTTAGGTGTTCGTCAATTCGAATATTACTGGGTTTTTATGATTATTATTGCCATGTATAAAGTGCTTAATGCATTATGTCAAACAAATTTCTTGCCAAACATTTTACTTCTGTAATGAACTTTGTAAAAATACACACACACAAATAATAAAGTTCATACCAGAATGAACTTGAGTAGATGTACCTTTGATACATCTAATCTCTGATATGTCTAAACTCCGATAATTCAGCTTTCTATTAGTCTGTTATAGTTTAGATGCACCTTCAATACATCTAAACTCTGATTGTGCAGTGTCAGGTTGAAGCAGCGTCTTAGTAATCCCCAAATAGTGATTTTAGGATGACAAATGAGGCGCTCTATTATTGGATGTCCTAACCTCGCTTTTTTGTTAAGATTCATTTTGCGTTATTTCTTTTAAACACTGCTAACGAATTTATTTGTTTCTGCGGCACCTAGCAGGCAAAGACTAAAATTACCTCTCTACTCTGAGATCGGTATTTCCGAGAATTCAGCAAGTTGATTCTACAATCTATGGCCTAAAAGATTGTCACTTTCGGTCCTAGTCATGAGCAAAAGAGAAGGTACTTGCTGCTGAAAGTTTACTTTAAATATTGTCCTTGGATTTTCTTACTTTCAGAATGACAGTAGTAAGTAAATGTAGAATTTTCAATTCTAAGTTCTAAATTTGTTCTGAAATATGTACTTTGACTAGTTTATATTAATGTATATCTGAAGGGTGGGAATTGAAGTTCGGTAATGAGCCGATGTCAAATCTAAAAAGCTGATCTGTTATGAGATGTTACAGCTAGTGACATATCGTGCCCTTACACCTGTCCTATTGAAAAGTAGAGGGAACAGTTGTAAATAAAAATTCAAATCTGTGGCAGTTACACTTAAAAGAAACTACCAAAAATCTGCAAGTCTCTCTAGTCCTCTTCCCTCTTTGAACCCGAAACCTTAAACACTTTCCAAAAGCCTATCTCTCAAACCTCTAGCCATACTCAAATCGCCCTCAAGTACCTCCTGCAATACTCCTAAAAACAAACACCCATATATTCCTAACCCTTCAAATGGAAGATTGGCGTGTCGTCACGGGAATTCAACTCGGCTCTAAGACATTCGAAAAATCAGAAAAGAAGTTTAGGGTCATCATTCTAGATCTCGTCAAAAATGTTGAGTTTTCTGAATGCCTTGAATCGAACACCCTGATTTATGCCGACCTGGTGAAGGAGTTCTATTTAAATGCAACGATAGATTCTGGGCTTCTACCTATAAAAGTCAAAGGATTAAATTTGAAGATACGAGCATCAGACATCAATCAAGGTCTAGTGTTTTCTGACCAAGGTCTGAAAAATCTCGAAGAAGTCGACATTGAAGAATGAAAAAGGTTGATGCGCTACAAGAGAAATCCAAATCTGAAAGAAATGAAGGAGTTTCCTGAGGAGTTTGAATTTCTTGCTGAGATTACAGGGAAGTGTCTCTTTAGCAAAGAAGTGCACATGATACTGTAAGCGATCAGCAACTGAGAGTCATGTCTGCTATTGTATTGAAGCAGCAAATCAACTTTGGAGCGGTACTGTTCGACCTAATGTCTAGATGGCTAGAAAAGGCAGAGAAGAAGAAGTCAACAGATAAACCTCTCACAAAGGTTTTTTATAGAAGATTCTTGAGCATCATCTTGAAGAAGAAACTGAAGAACAAGATAAGGGATGATGAGGGAGAACCCCTTAATATTCATAAAGTGATGTCTCCAAAACTGTTTGACAACTGGAAGAAAAATCTCATGGAGAACAAGAAGCTGAAGACTTCTCGCAGCAGCAGCAAGGGCACTTCGAAGAAGAGGAAGGCAAGTGCAATATAAAGGATGAGATCTCTCACTCTGATGATTCCAAAGCTCCAGTGTCCACTTCTGTAAAGCCATCCAAGAAGAGAGCCAAGGTTGTGAGAAAATCACCAGAGATTCCCCCAAGAAGTCCTTCTGCTGTTAAAGAGAAATCTGAATCAGAAGAAGAAGAAGCACCTGGATCTCCTATTGCTGAACCCCCAAGAAGGAGCAATCGACTCCTTCTCAAACTAGGCCATAAGAAGAAAGAAGGATCTTCAGTAAAGATCATTGATCTCGGTGATGATGATGTTGATGATGAGCCTGAGACTATGGAAAGAAGATATAAAGAGCAAAAGGAGGATGAATTCTGTCAGCTCCAACAGTGATGAAAGTGAAAAGACAGCAAATGGATCTAAATCAGAAGAGGAAGATGAAACTGAAGCTAAGGAGATTTTGAAGACTGAAGAGCAAGGAATGACTAGTAAGTCTACGAAAGCTAGCTCAGCAGAGGGTGATGGAAATGGATATCATATGCAGGAATCTACTGATGAGTCAGTTAAAATGAGCTTACATTAGTCTGACTCTAGATCAGGAAATGAAGGAAAGAAAACAGACTCCAGCTCTGAAGATCGAGGATCAGCAGACTATCATGTTCCTTCTCCTGGAAATATTCGAAGAAGATTAGTGGTGGAAGTCTTTAATGAACCACAAGGTGTGCTACCAGGCAGATGGGTAAAACCATGGAAATGAACGACTCAGCATGGTAAGGATGTCCACAGACGATCTGCTAACAATTTTCAAGACATGGACTTGGATCTTACAACGGTGCTGTATGAATATGAGAATCATCTGATAAAGTGGTTCTATCCTTGGATGCCATGGCTGAAGGCCTACACTGCTGGAGATAAGAGCTACATAAGCTGGTGTTACTCACATTTTCCTAATCTAGAGCTGATCTCGCAAAACTTTCCAAGGGTTAAGACATTCCCAACCAAACTAATCAGAGACCAGCCTCACTTCAAAGTCTACCGACAGGCCGATAACATCTATATTCCCTACTATCTTCTAGAAAGCTTAGATGGTGGAAAGATCACATCAAAGTCTACGATCGTAGAGTCCATACTACTACTTGCTTTTTTACCTATATTTATTAAATTTGCTTGATTTATTTATGTTCTTTTTCCTTCTTCCCTCTTTAGGTTAAAATTACAAATAAACTTGATGGAAAATACGTTCTTATCTTCTTCAAGTGGCTGCACAAGTATCTTCTTAACCATCACCTTTTTAGAGCAGACTTGCTTGAGGTATATGAGAATTTGTATCCCGAGGGACAGTTTGAGGTTGTGTTTGTGGCATTAGGTAATGACAAGGTTATTTTCGATAAGTTATGCTCCAATACCCCTTGGCTTGTAATCCCACATGAAGATGAAGATGCCAAAAATCAATTCATAAAAAAGTTTGCTATTCCACCCGAAGATTTGGAAATAGGTTCTTTTTGCTCATGACAGCTCAGTTGTGCTTAAAGACACTACGGTCCCTTTCCGCTTTTATGGACCCGAAGGAATTCCCTCCACCAAAGAAAGGATGGATGATGAAATAAGATGTGGAGAATAGTGAACTCAGGGAAAGTGTGCTAACAAAAAAAATTCTTCTTGACCTCTTAGGTAAATATGTAATTTGTCGCGATGGAAAAAATGCAAGTCAATTTGTTTGCTAGGGTAACTAGTAATTTCACGGGGTGGTTGCTAATTTATCAGTTGTCCAAATAACTGTTGTAATTCTTATCCTTTGAAATTAATCTCCCATATACAACTTTTGTTTGCAGGTACTTTACCTTTGACTTGTTGAGCTTAAATACAAGTGTGTGAGCCTGCATTATGTTCATATTAGATACATTGAAAAGACTAAAAACTATGACGTGGAGTTCGCTAAAAAATTATCAGCGTAATATGTTTGAGACTGTATTAGTCAATGATTCTGCTAAGTTTTCCTATATAACCAAACTTAGAGGTGCGGTCCCTTAGTATTCAAAGACCTGTAATGGTAGAAAATTATGGTTGGTTTTCCAAATTAACTTTTATAGGAGGTATAACGAGATAAAAGCGAGTTTCTTTATTATTGAGCGTAATAAGACTTTGAGTTATTTTGTCTGTGATATCTTACAAAATTTTGGAATCAAGACTTTTCCTTTTAACTTGGAAAGCGCTTTGAAGATAGAGATGGGAAAACAACGAAAATGAATGGTATTAGCCGAACTTTTATCACCCTTATGCTGTGGGGTTCTTCCTCCCACAAAAGTTAATTTGGATACATAGAGCCTTAACTAGTGTGCATGCTATTAATATTATTTCTTCTTGTGTTTGCAAACTAATTGATTTCTTTTTTTGAAAATTTCAATCATTCTTGCAGGAGGATATCATCGTGGCCGAGCTCTCTGGGCAACGTTTCCTTTTATTGTTTGCAACTCATTCTTATGTAGGATCTAGATCATTTTTCCCTGCTTTGAAGAAAATGTATTGTGAGAAGATGTAGCCAAATGATCAGTTCTACACTTTTATCCCTAATTTTGCAACTTTTTTGGTAAGGAATGTGTTTCTTTCCTCGCCTTCCTGCCTTTGGACCAGACGGACACCTTCAAATAAAAGAATCTAACTTGTCAAAAAAGAGTGAAACTACGAGTTTCCGTTCATTAAAGTTGATGAGTGAAGAGATTCAAATGGAACTAATCCTTAGGCACATCCGCACATATGGGATTTGAAACAAGTATTCCCCAACATCTCCACAAAATAGATTTATGTTAGTCGAGGGTATTACTCCATACTTTGGTCTCTATCCTAGATTACTCTTATATGCTCTCTATCCTAGATTACTCTGATATGCTCCACATCAACATGTTATTTGCATGATCCTATTTATTTTGGGTTGTGTGTAATACCCAGAAGAAAAAAAATTTAAGAAATAAATGACATTTTAAAACTATGTTTTAAATATTTGATTGGGCGTTTCTTGTATATGGGTCAAATTGTATTTAATTCATGTGGACTACAATAAGTAAATGATTATATTGGGTTTTATATTAATTGGGCCTAATTTGTATTTGGGTAATTTTAAATCCTATTATAATTAGGAGAAATTAATAAAATCTATTAATAAATTAAAGCATAACCCTACACAATATATGCTACTTTCATTCGTCTGATATAAAAAAAAGAGGGGAATAAGCCAGCTGCAGCAGATCTGCTACTTAATTGATATATATATATATATATATAAACGAAATTATTGAACCAGCATCTTGACATATACATATATATGAATAAGAATCTGATGATTTCAATTGTGGACGAATGGCAGTGTCAATATATAATTAATTATAATTATAATAAAAATAATACTTCACTAATTGTACTTAATTTATTATTTTGTTTAATTAGTTCGGACGGAATGAGTTTAACGAATTATAATTGGAATATATTTCGGGTATTACATTGCTTACTTCAGGTACGAATTCCGTACTCCTTCAGCGATAATCTTTTATTTTTATTTGTTCGTTTTGCTTTTCGTTTAGAAGTTAGTTATTGTTTCGCATGATTGTTCGTTCTCAAATTCATGTGATAGTTTCGTTTTAATATTGATCCTGGGAACTCGTGTTTGTACTCTTTGATCTAGTATATCACCTTTAGTATTTATTTTGATATTTGTAGAAAGTACATGTTAATATATTTTGGAGACTTTGTGTTGATGATTCGTTTCAGTTTAACATGTACCTATTAGAACCCTTTTGTGTTGATATTGTGTCGCATGTGTTGTGACATTGTATCTTTGTTAGAATATACCGTAGGGTATACCTGAGCTATAACCACCTGTGGGGGTACCACAGGCATGTCGTCTTGGCACGAGAGACATGACACCTTCCGTGGTGGTGTGATCAGTCCACGGCGTCTCCGTTTTGTGCTCCGGTGGGAGTTAGCCATTTGGTGTTTTGTTGTGGGAGGCGACCCTAGTTTTCTGTTCTGTTCTGTTCTGCGAATTGGTGATGTTTGTGCCAAACACGCCTTTTCGATTTTACATACATTTGGATTTGCGGTCCAATGTGCGTGACTTGCCTGTGTGGCATTATTTGACCTTGCCTGTGTGGCAGGTATTCAGGGGGATCAAGGGCAAGTGTGATGAGAGCTCCATTCGATCCAATGATTTATATATTCTATTTAGGCTTGATAGATTGATTTATTTGGAGTTGTAATTAATACCTTAGATTGTGGTTTGGGCCAGTGTGGCATTTATTATGGTTGACCTTTTGATATTTATTGGATTATTCATTTGTGGCTTAGAGCCTTATTAGTATTTCTTCAGTTATGCTGTGTTTTGAGTAATCTGATTCCCTTTCTATTTCGGGAAGGGGGTGTTACAGAGTTGATATCAGAGCTTAGGTTCTTTCTTGTAGAAAACCTATTTAGGTTTGACCTGTGAGTTATGGGTAAAATTCTGGGTTAGGTTTTGTTCAGTTTGATTTTCTGTTCAGCTATATTCAAATCTGTCTCTAATCTATTTTGCTGATATTCGTTGATCTCTTTCTTAGATGGCTCGTAGATCTGCTAGAGTTGTTGGGAGGCGAGGTGACAATAGGGGAAGAGGTGATGATCAGCCCGATGAGCAACCTAATGACCAGATTAATGCTCAATTGGCTAACTTGGTGAATCGGCGGTTAATCAGGCTTTACCATAGTTGGTGGCACAGGTGGTACAGGCAATGCAGCAGCCGCCAGAAATTCCTGAACAGGGCAACTCGGGAAATAATGGCCCACAGGCAAACGAAGAGGAAGGGAATGTGGATGGTCTCGATCAACAGGTGGGTTCCAAGTACGTATGGTTAGAGAGGTTTCAGAAGCAGAAGCCACAGTCATTCAGTTCAGCTCCGACTCCAATTGATGCGAAGAATTGGATTGCACACCTAGAGAAGATTTTTGAAGTGTTGGGGTGCTCGGATAATCAGAGAGTATTGCTTGCAGCTTACAAGTTAGAGAGGGATGCACAGAGATGGTGGAAAGCGATGAAAACAACAAAGGGTGATGGGTACGTGGAGACACTTCGTTGGGCAGAGTTTTGTGAGGTCTTTTATCAGCAGTACTTTCCAGCTGTTGATAAAGGCCTATGCCAGAAAGTATCTGTCTATTCGGCAGAAAGATGATGAGTCCAACACGGATTTCATGACGAGGTTCACCAGGTTAGCAGGTTTTGCGGGAACCTCTGCAGGGACTACAGCGGAACAGGCAGAGAAATTCAAGTGGTGGATTCATTATAGGTATCGCCAAATATCTCATTAACACCAAGTTTGCGGATGTATCGACTGTGGCTAATGCGGCCAAGAACATTGAGATGGAACAGCATGACTTTCGGTCTTCTAAACCGAAAGGGAGTCGAAAGAGGGACAGAGATGACCAGCAGGGTCAAGCTTCGGGTCAACATGGGAGAAATCAAGGTGGTCAGTGGAACAGAAATCGTGGTGTCCAGCAGGGGCAGTGGCGTGGCCAGAATCAGAACAGGGGTAATCAGCAGATGCCTCAGCAGGGGCAGAATCGTCAGCTTCAGCTACCTTGGTATGGTCAGAATCGGCAGCAAGGATAGAATCGTCAGCAGGGACAGAATCAGGGTCGATATCCAGGACCAGCTGGTGGGGGTAACCCAAATCTTATTCTGACAGTTCCTTGTGCTATGTGTGGGGCTAATCATCGGGGGAGACAGTGTCATAGAGTTACCGGTGCATGTTTCTTGTGTGGACAGATGGGTCACATGGCTAGAGATTGTACCGGGCCACGTGGTAATGGTGGAGGCGGTGATCATGGTGGCAATGAAGGTCAGCGTCAGGGTGGTCGGGTGTTTGCCTTGACATATAATCAGGCGACAGGTGCACCAGGTACTGTTTCTGGTACTCTTTTAGTTGGCAGTCGTGAGGCTTCTATTTTATTTGATAAGGGCTCTACTCATTCTGTTGTGGCTCAGTCTTTTGTTAGGCACCTTGGTGTGCCATCTCAGTCTTTAGATTCTGTTATGTCTATTGCTACCCCGATGGGGACTTCTGTTGTTACCACTAATATGTATCGAGGGTGTGTGATTAGTTTTGGGGATAAGATTCGTAGGGCTAATCTTCTTCCAATGTGTATGCACGATTTTGATGTTATTCTCGGGATGGACTGGTTGGATAAGAACCAGGCCACTATCGACTGCCAGGCGAAGAAGGTTATATTTGGAGATGTGAAGTCTTCAGAATTCGTATTTCATTGTTCACAGCCGAGTAGAGTGGTGAAATTGATTTCAGTCTTGAAGGCTGGGAAGTTAGTGGCAAAGGGTTGTGAGGGGTATTTGGCATTTGTGAAGGATACCTCTAAGGGCGAGTCTCGTATTGAGGATATTTCAGTGGTTCGTGAGTTTCCCGATGTGTTTCCTAAAGAGTTGTCAGGGTTACCACCGCAACGGGAAGTTGAGTTTACTATTGAGCTTGTTCCTGGTGCGGGGCCTATCTCTAAGGCGCCGTATCGGATGGCACCATTGGAGTTGAAGGAGCAGTTGCAAGAGCTGTTAGATCGTGGTGTGATTCGGCCGAGTGTTTCGCCGTGGGGTGCTCCGGTTTTGTTTGTGAAGAAGAAAGATGGGTCTATGAGGTTATGCATAGACTACAGGGAGGAGTTGAACAAGATTAATATCAGGAATCGGTATCTATTGCCGAGGATTGAAGACTTGTTTGACCAACTTCAGGGGGCGAAGTATTTTTCAAAGATAGACTTTGAGGTTGGATTACCATCAGTTGAGAGTGAGAGATGAGGATGTCTCTAAGACAGCTTTTCGTACTCGCTATGGGCATTACGAGTTTCTGGTGATGCCATTTGGGTTGACTAACGCTCCGGCAGTGTTTATGGATTTGATGAACCGGGTGTTCAAGGAGTACTTGGACCAATATGTTATTGTCTTTATTGATGACATTTTGGTTTACTCCAAGTCTAGGGAGAAGCATGAGGAGCATCTTCGAACGGTGTTGGGAATTTTGCAGAAAGAGAAATTGTATGCTAAATTCTCTAAATGCGAGTTTTGGTTGGAGCAGATTGCATTTTTGGGCCACGTTGTTTCTGCTGAAGGCATTAAGGTGGATCCTGCGAAGGTTGAGGCTATCACTAAGTGGCCGAGACCTACTACTGTGACAGAGATTAGGAGTTTCTTGGGTTTAGCAGGGTATTATAGGAGATTTGTGGAAGGATTTTCTTTGCTTGCTTTGCCATTAACTCAGTTGATGAAAAAGGGCACTAAGTTTGTGTCGAATGAGGAGCGCGAGAAGAGTTTCAAGGAGTTGAAGAAACGACTTGTGACAGCTCCTATACTTACATTGCCTTCGGGAATAGGAGGTTATCAAATTTATAGTGATGCTTCTAAGAAGGGTTTGGGGTGTGTTTTAATGCAACACGGTAAGGTGATTGCTTACGCGTCTAGGCAACTTAAACCTTATGAGGTGAATTACCCCACACATGATTTGGAGTTGGCAGCGGTGATCTTTGCTCTAAAGATTTGGAGGCACTATTTGTATGGAGAGACTTGTGATATCTTCACCGATCACAAAAGTCTTAAATACATTTTCACTCAAAAGGAGCTTAACATGAGGCAGAGGCGTTGATTGGAGCTTCTAAAGGATTATGATGCGAGGATTCAGTATCACCCGGGGAAGGCAAATGTGGTTGCAGATGCTCTTAGCCGGAAAAGTTTAGGAAGTGTAGCAGCTCCTATTACACAACCGCAGCTTATTTTGGATATGGAGAGGCTAGAGTTGGAGTTGTATGTGCAAGGTTCAGATGGGCATTTGGCGGGTATGAGAGTAGAGCCCTCTCTTATTTCAAGGGTTAAGGAAGCTCAAAAGGAAGATGGGGAATTGTGGAGTATGGCACAGAATATGGAGGCGGGCAAGCAGCCCAACTTTCGTATTGATGATCATAGTGTGATTTGGTTGGGTGAGCGGTTGTGTGTACCTGTCTGATCCAATCATTCGGGAGACGGTTTTGGCGGAGGCTCATAGTTTGCCATTTTCTATTCATCCAGGTTCTACAAAGATGTACAGGGATTTGAAGGAAAATTTTTGGTGGAATGGGATGAAGCGAGATGTGGCTGAATATGTTGGGAAGTGCCTCACTTGTCAACAAGTGAATATAGAACATCAACGAGCTAGTAGGTTGCTGCAAGAATTAGACATTCCATTATGGAAGTGGGAGGATATCACGATGGATTTTGTGACTGGTTTGTCGAAGACTTTCAGGAAGAATGATGCTATTTGGGTTGTGGTGGATCAGTTGACTAAATCGGCACACTTTTTGGCGATCCACGAGGGTTACTCGGTGGATAGGTTGGCACAGATCTTTCAGCAGGAGATTGTTAGACTTCATGGTACTCCGGTGTCTATTGTTTCAGATCGGGACCCATGGTTCACTTCACAGTTCTGGAAAGGGTTTCAACGAGCTTGGAGTACTCGGCTCAACTTTAGTACTTCTTTTCATCCGCAGACTGATGGGCAATCCGAACGGACCATTCAAACGTTGGAGGACATGTTGAGGTCTTGTGCACTTGAGTGGTCAGGTAACTGGGATGATTGCTTGAGCCTAGTTGAGTTTGCTTATAACAACAGTTGGCATGCGAGTATTGGGATGGCTCCATTTGAGGCATTGTATGGTAGGAAGTGTCGGGCACCAACTTGTTGGGATGAGGTTGGCGAGAGAGCCATAGAAGGGCCTGAGTTAGTTCAAATCACTACAGAGAAGGTAGCAGTGGCTAAGGAAAAATTGAAGTCGGCTCGATCACAGCAGAAGAGTTATGCTGATAAGCATAGGAGGACCTTAGAGTTTGAACCTGGTGAGCATGTGTTCCTAAAGTTTCTCCTTGGAAGGGTATTCGGCGATTTGGTCTGAAAGGGAAGCTTAGTCCGCGTTATATTGGCTCATTCAAGATTCTGGAGAGGGTTGATGAGGTTACATATCGGTTAGCTTTGCCTCCACAGCTAGCTGTGCACAATGTGTTCCATGTGTCGGTGTTGAGGAGTTATAAATATCATCCGTTGCATGTGGTGCAATATCCGTTCGATAAGATTAGTGATGATCTTACTTGTGTGGAGCAAGCCGAGGCGATTTTGGATCGTCAAGAGCGGGTTATGAGGAGGAAGACAATCCCGTTTGTTAAGGTTTTGTGGAGGAACCATTCGGAACTGAGAAGCTACATGGGAGATAGAGGAGTCTATCCGAGCGGAGTATCTGCATCTTTTTGATAATTAGGTTCGTTCTTTCTTTTGATTCCGGGGACGGAATCCTTTTTAAGGGGTAGGTGATGTAATACCCAGAAAAAAAAATTTAAATAAATAAATGACATTTTAAAACTATGTTTTAAATATTTGATTGGGCGTTTCTTGAATTTGGGTCAAATTGTATTTAATTCATGTGGACTACAATAAGTAAATGATTATATTGGGTTTTATATTAATTGGGCCTAATTTGTATTTGGGTAATTTTAAATCCTATTATAATTAGGAGAAATTAATAAAATCTGTTAATAAATTAAAGCATAACCCTACACAATATACGCTATTTTCATTCGTCTGATATAAAAAAAAAAGAGGGGAACAAGCTGCTGCACCAGAGAAAAGAAAAAGGAGAGATTGAATTGTACTTTGTATTTGGTGAAGGAGCAAGAAACTTGATACCTAATTTCGGATAAAGGTAAGCTATATATATAGGCGTGTCTTTTACAATCTTTAAGTCTTAACTGTGAATGGAGTAATTTGGGTGATTTCACTGTATTGGTTTTATTAATAAAATAAAGGAGTTATTGATGTGATCATGCTATGCTTTATATATGTGATCATGTTATGCTTTATATATTTGGAAAAAAAACGGAACATCATTGCCTGCAGCGTATTTGGCATGTATATATATATATATATATATATATAAAAACGAAAAGCTGCAGACCTGCTACTTAATTGATATATATATATATATATATAAACGAAATTATTGAACCAGCATCTTGACATATACATATATATGAATAAGAATCTGATGATTTCAATTGTGGACGAATGGCAGTGTCAATATATAATTAATTATAATAATAATAAAAATAATATTTCACTAATTGTACTTAATTTATTATTTTGTTTAATTAGTTCGGACGGAAGGAGTTTAATGAATTATAATTGGAATATATTTCGGGTATTACATTGCTTATTTCAGGTACGGATTTCGTACTCCTTCAGCGATAATCTTTTATTTTTATTTGTTCGTTTTGCTTTTCGTTTAGAAGTTAGTTATTGTTTCGCACGATTGTTCGTTCTCAAATTCATGTGATAGTTTCGTTTTAATATTGATCCTGGGAACTCGTGTTTGTACTCTTTGATCTAGTATATCATCTTTAGTATTTATTTTGATATTTGTAGAAAGTACATGTTAATATATTTTGGAGACTTTGTGTTGATGATTCGTTTCAATTTAACATGTACATATTAGAACCTCTTTGTGTTGATATTGTGTCGCATGTGTTGTGACATTGTATCTTTGTTAGAATATACCGTAAGGTATACCTGAGCTAACCACCTGTGGGGGTACCACAGGCATATCGTCTTGGCACGAGAGACATGACACCTTCCGTGGCGGTGTGATCAGTCCACGGCGTCTCCGTTTTGTGCTCCGGTGGGAGTTGGCCATTTGGTGTTTTGTTGTGGGAGGCGTATAGGTCGATCCTAGTTTTCTGTTCTGTTCTGTTCAGCGGATTGATGATGTTTGTGCCAAACACGCCTTTCCGATTTTACATACATTTGGATTCGCGGTCCAATGTGTGTGACTTGCCTGTGTGACTTGCCTGTGTGGTATTATTTGACCTTGCCTATGTGGCAGGTATTCAGGGGAATCAAGGGCAAGTGTGATAAGAGCTCCATTCGATCCAATGATTTAGATATTCTGTTTAGGCTTGATAGATTGATTTATTTGGAGTTGTAATTAATACCTTAGATTGTGGTTTGGGCCAGTGTGACATTTATTATGGTTGGCCTTTTGATATATATTGGATTATTCATTTGTGGCTTAGAGCCTTATTAGTATTTCTTCAGTTATGCTGTGTTTTGAGTAATCTCCCTTTCTATTTCGGGAAGGGGTGTTACATTGTGACCCTCTGTATAGTCTATTAAGATATGTAAGATACGGATATGTTACAAAAATTAACCAATTATGTTTACTACACATTACTTTCCCCTCCCTCTCTTCCTCGAGTCCCTTTGCTATATGAGCTGGATCTTTATTTTAAGTTGTTTTTTATTTATCAATATTAAAGTTGCTCAAGTCGGATCCGGAAAATAATTAACATGTTATAATCTTTTTATATTAGCACCTCATGTGTTAGAACTTAAACACCTCATCCAAGTTTTTGGGTCAAAGGTGGTTTTTGGTGATGATTATGGAATGTTTGCTAGGATTGTGGTTGCCGGATGGTGGTGATTTTGTATTTTGTAATAGGCTTTGGCTGTTTTTAGCATTTTAACTACATCAACAATTTTGAATTTGTAACGAAAAAGATATTGGATATTGAAGTTTTATAGAATAAAAATAAAGGTTAATTTTAGGAGAGAATGAGTGTTTTTTAACGTAAAAAGTTATGTTGATTAGTTGCAGATACTTCAAACATTCCATAAAAATTACTTGCGCATCATACTTTAAGTGGCCTCCTAATCTAGGCCGCTCGTTTCTTAGATGGACGGTAAGAAATCTGGCCAAAAATAAGGCCACAACCAGCTTGGGTAGTGGATCACTCCCCTATATATATACACGCGCACACACAATTTATACATGTATAATTTTCACTAGACAATTCATCGCTTGGCATCTAGCCACGCCTTGCCTCTCCTCGGCTCGCTAAAAGTTCAGTTGTGAGAAAAGAAAAGAAAATCCCATATCAAATAATATGCAAATAAAACAATGTAAATTTCAACAGCTCAGCGTAGAAAGAAAACTAAGATGAAATGTAAACAAAGAATTGAAGCTAGAATTTGGTAATTTACGTCCTTCCAGTGGTAGATAAGCTTACACATGGATTCTTCAGTCTAGAACCACCAACTGCATTTCCAATACCAACTAATGATGCTATTTGGTTATTATCAAGCCATAGGTCTTCTAACCTGTAAAGACACATCGGTAGGGAAAGATGATTAAATTAAGCGAGGGACATAATGATTGATTCAAATTGCCAAGATGGATAGATATTCATACTTTCTTAGGTTGTTAATGCCATTAATTGACGAATCTTATTTGTTGACAAATCCAGGACAAGGAGGTATATGTATACCAAGGTTGAAAGCCCTTCCATTATTACAATATTGTTGTGACTCAAGTATAATTCTTGTAAAGAAACACATCCCTGAAAATAAAAAGATTAATGTTGTTATTTAAAATCCAATTAAAAAGAGATGTTTCTTATGTAAACAATGTTTCAATCCCTGCACCACAATGTTACACAACAGAATACCTTTAATCCTCTAAGTGAAGTTAATCGATTGCTCTGCAGGCCCAGCTTCTTTAATGCATTTCAGCCCACCTAGGTCAATGACTCAAATAAGATTCTGACCCGGCCATAGCTCTTGTAAGTATTTAGATTTTGCAAATTCTCCATCACCTGAATTAGCAAAGTAATTAATTGAGGTTTGAGCATAAAAGCCAAACACAAAGTATAATATCCATTTTCACTCAGTTTCAATAACCATTATGAGTTTAAAGAATTGTTTAAGATTGTAGCGAGCATCCATTTCGAGAGACTAGAATCCTCACCTGTATTGTGTTGGAGTAAAGTTCAAGAAGCTGCAAAAACCCTTTTTCATAGCATATACCCTTTTTCATATTCAACAACAAAGATTTCCCCCTCCAACAATGAACCCCACAGTGGATGAAGGGCATAACTGTTAAGACTGCCAACAGAGTTCGCACATCAGAGTGTAAAAAACAGCCGTTTCTTATAAAATGTTAATAAATATGAAAGTACCTACACAAATATAACTGCTCCGGTGCAAAACTACACATTACACAATGTGAAATGAGGGATTACAACAAGTTCACAAAGCGAGAAAAAGAGATTTCAACACGTGATTAAATTGTTGCTAAAAAGAACAATATCAAACAACCAAGTTACTAGTCAACGCCATCTAGGGTTCATAGCATGGTTCAAAGTACCGGTGTCGAAAGGCTTATCATACAATCAATTCCTGGTGTGGTATCGGATAACGGACGATACACAACAAAAAACAATATATTGCTTAAAAAATTAAATATATTTATCTAATAAGTAAACTGATGAATCAATTACATACTAAGTCATCATTATATAAAATTATAAAAATCATAGGATACATGGCTCTCGAACTAGTTAACATTTGCTTGACGTGAGATTGTAAATTCGTTTAATATCTTGCATATAGCAATACCCCACGATAACATTACGTATCCGCCACTGCCAATACAATTATGTACTCACCACTGCCGATGTGATACGTATATGCCGACGCAGACAGGTATTGACCAATACTTTGAACTATCATCTGACTTTCTCTTAACACTTGCATAGTGAGACTACAAGCAGCAATGCAGCATTTATACACAAACAGACAAAATCATAAACCACGTCTGTTTGCCCGCAAACCCAAACACGTGCACACATGTATGTATTCTATACATGTAGATGAGTCAAAAATTTATATGCCGAACCCGCATAAAATGGCAGCATGTAATTTTTTTGAATTCGTGGGATCTTTATCACGTGTCTAGTCGGCTATATGCAACATTCAGTGAGTCAGAGCAATTCTCCATCTGGGACCAATGATTATAAAACATACCAAAAGTAAATTATATATCCATTCGTATTATTTATAGGTTTTTATATTGGATAAATGGTAATCCGAGCAAGTCTCACACTTATTTAGATAATTGAGCACAATTTAATTGGAGTATAGGCAATTGTTTCTCAAACATGAAGTTTCCAGAAAATTGGTTTTGAAATAAAATGATTTAGGCAGAAACAATCACAATCCAAGTCCTAAATGATAAAACTGAATTGAAATCACAAAAAAGTTGCTTTACATCTCTCCTTCATAATTCCAAGTTCCAACAAACAATTAAAACGACAATCACAGAAGTCATAAACTACACCTCTACCACATAAAATTTAATCATTTCTGATTTCGGACTTGGTCTTCTAAAAATTAATATATCGATTAAAACAAACAGACAATAGCAAGAAAAAAAGCATAGCAATTGTATTGGGGTGAGAATAAATACATGGAGATCAGAAATTGCATCCCAATGAGAAATGGACTCGATGCCGAAATCACCAAACTTCTTCCACAATAGAGAATCTTAATATTCGAGAGGTCACCAATTCGAGGGTCCAACTCCTTCAGCCGATTTGCAGTTAAATTTAGCACGGTTAAACTTGTAGGAAGCTCGATTGAATTGAGATCTTCAAGGTTATACCAGGAGGTGTCTAGAAATGTTTTCAATGATTCATCCTCAGCCTTTGTTGGGTTTGTTATTTGGTCCAATGATTGGTAAACTAGAAGTGGAGCACAAAAGAAAGTTTGAAGAGATCAAAACTGAAAAAGTTTCAGCTGAATGGGCCAATTGGCCCTGCAGCATCGGCCCTGGGGTGCCCGAGCTTTAGGGCCCACTAAAATTGACAAATTTTTAAGGTCCCCAAGAGGTATTTGTATTATATATAAATATACCCAAACAAAAGCCCAGCCCATGTCAGTTTAAATTTAAAGACCCACAAAAAATTTACCCAATGATGCTTTGAAAATATTGAAATAGTCTGTTATTATATTTGGTATTCTTTCGTATTGATGCTCTTTTATTCAAGAAAAGTTCTTAGTTTTTTTTATGCCTATCTTAATACCAATTCAGCAAAAGGCCCTTTTTTTTTGTCGCCTTAAGCCCTTAGCCCTTAAAAACTCAGGGCCGGCCCTGTGGCCATGTTATTGGAGGAACAAAATTCTTTAGGTTTGAACCCTAGGTTAATTCTGGTCCGAATAATCCCATTCGGCAACGACTTATTTAAAAATGGCTTATTATAAGTTATTTTAAGTTGCGACATATAAGTAAAAGCATTCGGCATCAATTTGACTTATAAGTCAGAAATTAAGTTAAAACAAGTTATGAAAGTGTTCGGCTGATCATTACTTATAAGTTAAAATCAAATGTAAAGATTACTAAAAATGGCATTAATAAAAAAACACAATGATTCAATATCATATCATAACAATCATCCACAATTTCAAATAAAACACTATACAAATTCTCTAAATATATCAACTACAATCTTATTTCAAGTTAGAGATTCTTAATGCAATATTATCTCTCATTGCTTGTATAATTAAACCATTACTAACTGAAGTAGATCCACCCCAATGTACAACATTGTCATCACCACCACCAATAACATTTCGCTTGTCGAATGAAAATAATTAGAATCAATTTATCAGATTGTACGACATGCATGAACATGGATACACCCCTTATAAACCCATCATTAACAAGCAATTTGGATCAGCCCGGTGCATTAAAACATACACCCCTTATAAACCCATCATTAGCAAGCAATTTGGATCAGCCCGGTGCATTAAAACATTAAACTAGTAAGTGCACAAATGCTCACCCCTTTGATGGCTTGTCACAATAAAAATAGGGGTATGTCTGCTTTTCATTTAACAATATTCACAAGTACTAAGCACCAATATCATCCGTGTACACACATACGGCACAAAAGCATGATTATTTATTAACTACTTGGCCAATGGCAGGGGTTTATAGTTTAAGTAGTAGGCAGACATAAGGATAGTAGCTTAACAAACAAACAAAATTGTCAATTGACAACCTTGATGAGCGATGGTTGAGGAGGGTAGTAAAAGTACCCAGCCAATGTAAAATCTCTATTCCAGAGAAATGATCCTGATATGCAGTAAACTGTAAAAGTAACCAGTCAATGTAAAATCTCTATTCCAAAGTAATGATCCTAATCTGCAGTAAAATGTAAGCCATGGCAGCAATGAGAAGCTATATTAAGCCTACATTTGGACATCCCTAGTAAATGGTAAGGACACTAGCTTTTACAAATTTATTTCAAGAATACATAGAAAAACAGATTATCAAATTATTTAGTGCAAAGTTTGTTAAGATCTTCTGAGTTTTAGCAATAAGAAATCCTGACACGATGTGTGCATAGGGCCAAAGTACTAGAATACCTGCCAAATTATGCCACTTCAAACCATGACTTCTAATTTTATTCTTGGCATCTTGCTCTTGTAAAACTATAGCAAATGATTTAATTAGCACAACTATGTGAAAAAATTATCCAGCAGCAATCATTTAGTGAAACATCACATACATCCTCTCATGTATATAAATCACATAAAAATCATGAAATCACACATTAGTGGCATAAAAATTATGCCACTTCAAACCATGACTTCTAATTTTATTCTTGGCATCTTGCTCTTGTAAAACTATAGCAAATGATTTAATTAGCACAACTATGTGAAAAAATTATCCAGCAGCAATCATTTAGTGAAACATCACATACATCCTCTCATGTATATAAATCACATAAAAATCATGAAATCACACATTAATGGCACAACTTACAGTCAAATCAATTACATTCTCCTTCTCCTAGTTACATGACTGCTTATCCATTGTTTAGTTTTGGCAGAGGTGCGGTGATTAATAAATTGAATCTCCAGTTGCTTTTCCCCAACTCAAAAATGTAAAAATGAAAAATAAACTAATATATTATCAATGGATAATTGTGACCTTACTGCCCAAATGACCAGAGAACAAGCCAATAAAAAAAAAGACCAAAGAACAATCTTCTAGTTTTCCAATGGAACAATGTAGTAAAGAAATGGCTGCATATGGATAGTCACTAAAATTCGAATCAATGAAAATTCTGAATTACTAACCTATATAAAAGGAACAAAAGGCTAATTATCTGATTTGTTAATTGAGAAAGACTTGCAACTTTTGTTAGACTCGCAGAAGATTAGGCAACACCAAACAAATTTTAGGCAGCTTAGTCCATCATTCCACTTGGCTCCCAGTTTTCCACTTTTTTAGAAAGTTCTTTTTCACTTTTTAATACTCATTGAGGAATTTCATCAAAGATGTACAGTATAAACTGCCAACTAATTAAAAACAACATATAAATCAATAATCAAAGTTAATGAAAAGTAGAGACCAATATTTCTTTACAGATGTCAAATGGGTATAAACTGTGTAGCTAGTATAAACAATGGGGGATTATAAGAACGTGTGCAGAAAAAAATCACCACCCACCATCAAACATTTGAACAACATAAAATAACAAAAAATGGAATTGAACCAAAACCCTCTGAAACCACACCTTAAGAGGTAAATAAGAAGAAAAACCACATGCCAAATATTCAAACATAACATAATACACACATACATATCAAATATGTGGTCTTTGGTACCTAACAGCAATCGGAGGAGTAGCAGCAATTGAAGGAGTAGAAGGAGTAACAGTCGCGGAGGATAGGACGGAGAAGCCAAGAAATTGACGGATCCGAGCGCAGAGAGAGCAGAGCTTCAATTTTAGCTGTTGTATGATATACTGTGTTTACGTTGGAAGAGCAGAGTACTTTGTTTACGTTGGAAGAGCAAGATCAGGCTTTTTAGGTTGAAAGGAGTATAGATGATTTTAGGTTGAAAGGAGTATAGATGAGTAATTTAGCAAAATAGCGGTTATATTTGTTCAAATTTACTTATTAAGAATGATTTAAAGTCATTTTTAAATAAGTTATAAATTATTAGTATTTATTTATTTTAATTTAAAAATCTATTTATAAATTAGAAAATAAGTCCTTGCCAAAGAGCTTAAGAGTGACAAACGACTTATTACTTGGTTTGACCAAAAGTCATTACCATTGCCCAGCAGGGATATGTGACTGACTATGTGAGTCCAACTTCGCTTTTTCTTTCTGTTTTTTGTTATGTTATTTGAGGACACTACCAGGTGAGAGACACATTATGTTTTTGCGTGAGGGATGCTTTTGTATTAATAATGTTTTGAAATATTATAAAACATACTTTTGTCAGTGTACTCAATACTCAAAACAACGTCCAACGTCCTTTTATATGATACCACGCGTAATTATTTGTGGCATCCCTTACCACCCTTTTTGCATGTTATTTTTACTTTTTAAAAAATTTATGAAGTTATTATTTTAATAGATTATAGTTTTATTTTTTGACAATTTTTATATAACTTATGAATACCATTTTTAAGGTTATCTGCTGTAATGTTCATGACTTACACGATTAGTGGGCAGTGGCGGAGGGAGGAGGGAGGGAGGGGGGGCGGAGGGTGGCGGCGCCCCTCTGCTCGCCGGAAATTTTCAGAGGTATATACCACCTCCTTCCCCACACCATTCCAACCGCCGCCCCCTGTTCGCCGTTGTTCGCCTCCCCCTTTGGGGGATCCTGGCTCCGCCACTGTTAATGAGTGTTTTCATTTTATATTTAAACTGAGTTACAGGCTCATGAATCCTATCAATATCTTAATTTTAGGATATTGTATTTACCTTCTTTAATTTAATATCAAATGATTTGTACTAATTTATTTGGGAGAAGAAAAGTCCAAAAGGAGAGTCGCATTAAGATCTTACTGGAGGAAAAAAATGAAGAGGTGATATGTGATTTGGGGAAATAAATAGTTGTAATACAAAAAAAATGAATAGATAAAGCGTTCCACACAATCCACAACTCGTCGCTAACTTACCTCAAATTTAGTTTGATGAGTCATGACCAACTATCAACTTATTTGAGTCATCTCGATCAACAAAATTAACACACTCAATTGAATGATAGGGATTAAGGGATTGATGATTAATAATTACAGGACAAATAATTATGTGTATGAGATGATTAAGAATATATATATATATATATATATACATATATATATATTGAAGCCTCATTTTAAGGAGTAAATATAATCTCATAATTAAGTATATCATTTTATTACAATATAAAAAATTAATATAACGTCTCACATAGATGAAGAAAAAATAAACTTACGAACGCAAACAAGTCTCGGATAAATGAAAAAATACGAAGAAATACATTTCACATAAAATGATGAAAATAAACTCACACAAGTGAAAATTTTAACAACTAAACTAAGATTTCATTTGCAATAGGGCTCTAAACGAGCCGAGTCTTGCTTTGGCTTGTGGAGCTCATCTAAAGGTTAAATGAGCCAAGCTGAGTTTTTAAACGAGCTTGAAATTTTGTGTGCGAATTTGGCTTGTTTATAAACGAGTCGGACTTGAGTTCGAGTCGGGCATAAGAGAGCTGAGTCGAGCTCGAGCTTAAGCTCGGTTTAATTTTTTTTATATTTATTTTCACCTTTTAAAAAAATTTAAATTCAAATTAAGCCATATATGAGCTTAATATCATACATAAATATAACTATGAACTATATTTTAATTATGTTTATTTTTGTGTTATATGTTTTACATATATAAAATAATTTCTAATTAAATAATTGTTAAACGAGACAGGCTTAAACATCACACTATTCGAGTTCGGCTCGTTTAACTAAACAGACTAAAGGTCTTGTTCGAGCTCGGTTCATTAACGAGCTCAAGCCGGGCTTTATTGAGTTGATCCGGACTAGGCTCTCAGGCAATCTGGTTCGTTTACAGCCCTATTTGGCAATTAAGAATATTTTATTAATTCAGGTTAACTCATATACATTTGAAATTTTTTTATTTTGTCTACATTATTTATCTATCTTTATTATAAAGAGGGAGGAAATAAGGGTAGTTATTTTTGGAGTTAATACCAAAAGTGAAAGGGAAGCACAATTTTCACATGGTCCCCTCTCACATGAAGGTGAGACTCACTTTCTTCTCATGTGAAAGAGGACTATGTGGAAATATAAAAAACACATGTGGAAATATCAATTTGCAAAGTGAAATTTTTTTATTTTTCAATTTTACCCTTTATATTTCAAATTGATTTATTAAAATATAAAAAAGAATTTGAATTGTCTACAAATATCTCTCTCCCATTATCTCATATCTCCTATCTTTTAGGATCATTTCACACAATTAACACACACCTAGTGTG
Source organism: Panax stipuleanatus (assembly GCA_020205555.1). Lineage (NCBI taxonomy): Eukaryota > Viridiplantae > Streptophyta > Magnoliopsida > Apiales > Araliaceae > Panax > Panax stipuleanatus. Next base: position 151,351,251 of record CM035115.1, read on the forward strand.
TGCCAGTTAAACTAGTCCTAATAAAAACTTATGACATTATATTTATACATGTATAAAGATAATATTATTTAATATAGTAATCCATCTATTCAAAAATATAAAATCATTATTAACTTTTTAAAATTAATTAAAGACATTTTCAAACTTAAAATTGACATGAGCTGTAATTATAGTCAATACAATGATGAATATTATAAATTATCTCAAAACTAGTACTCATTGTAAGATTTTTTTTACAACCTTTAATGAATCATCTCAATTTTAAGTTAAAAAATATATCAAATTGGATTTCAAAAGTCAATAATAATATTATGATTTGGCATGGAGGGAGTGTAAAGTAAACATAATAATATTTGTTTGTATATATCATAGAAATCATACATTGTATTGATATATAATGTTATATCATATTTGTATACATATATGGGGAGTATATAAGTGGTTACGCGCTAACATATAACACCCGATTTAATTATTTTTGTTTTACCGCACTTTCCAAATGAAAATTGCTTACATTATATTTTTATATTATGTATATATATAATATTTTTTAATATAGTACAAAATGAATAAAATAATATATATATATATATATATATGTAATAATAATATTATATTATATTATATTATATATTATATGTATAATATTATATGTTCTATATTATAATAATATTATATATTAATATGTATAATATTACAATATATTCGTATAAAAATATATTTAGCACTAATATATACATACGTACATATATATACATATATGCATGGGAAAGAATCCATAGCAAGTATTTGTTATAAAAGAAATTAATTTTTATTACTGATAGTAATAAGATTCCAAGTTCTGGAGAGGAGCAACATACCCGAACTGTATGTTGTGAAATAACTAAATCTACGTATTATGTGTTGTTCTTTGTCTCTAAGATTATTTTCGCATATTTCTAATTATCACACAATAATAAATTGTATTAATTATTTTTTTTAAAAAGGCCAAGGAATATTAAAAATGGTACTAATCTATTCAACCCATTCCCTTCTAGATTATTATTGAACTTTTAATTGGTATTAGATCGGTGCTCTTTAACTTGTTTGTTAAGTGAATAGAGACATACCAAAGAGTAGATTCATCTATGACCTTTTTAAATGCAATTGGTTGCAGAGAAGGGCGGCTTTCTATGCCCCATTTTTTGATGGCCTTAATTTTGTCAGATGAAAATATCGATCCAATATCTATGCAAAAACAAAAGATGTCAAAGTGGGCTGAAAGTTGACAAAAAGCATCAAAACTCCTACAAAAATTATCGATGCAATTATCATAGAAAAGGAGATTGATGAATTAACCATAACTAAAGAGGAACTTTTGAATTTAGCATGTACAGCTAAAATGGTGCTTACAAGTATACTTATCAGAAATAATATACAAGAGTTAGCAACTGTAAAAATGCTAAAGTAATATGAGATAAGTTGATTTTAACTTATCATGGAACTAATAATATTAAATAAACTCGAAAAGATGCACTCACTACTACAAAAATATGAATACGTGACAGAATTTCATGACGATTTTTAAAAACAATAACAAAAGATAATAATTTGTGACTGGATTTTTGAGCAATCACAAAAATAATAATATATATGATGGCTCTTAGTGATGACTAACTTTGCCATCAATTTAATGTAATTATGATGTACGTATCAATCACCAATTTTTTAACGCAAAATAAATTTTGTTTTTGTGACGGACTAGGCCATTACTTATGGATTATCCTCTCATGATTTCATTTAAGTTATCACCAATATTCGAATGGCAAAAATAATTTTAAGAATATATTTTGCGAAGGTTATGACAAGTCATTAGAAAAGACAAATTTTTGTGACGACTTTTATTTGTAGTTATAAAAAAAAGTACTCTGTGATGAAATTTTCAAGCCATCACAAAATAATAATTTATATGTTGGCTCCCCATGATGACTAATTTCACCATCATTATAGAGTATTTATGACAATCAATGCAATAACCAAATCTTATGCGAGACTAATTTTGTTTAGTAAGTCGATTCAAATATGTTTCGTTTTATATTTTTGTTTAAAATTATAATCACGATACATTTAGTGTAGTGTTATTACTACTTATTTAGTTTGCAAATGGAGGAGAGTTCGAATACTACAAGTATAATTTAATATAGTTAATATAGTGGAATAAGTTGCTCGTAAAAAAAGATTCAAGTTCTTATCTTTGATTCGGAAAAATCTTGTATTTTTTTGTGATAGTTTTGACAATCACAACAGGATATGTGCTAATTTAATTGCGTTAACCATCATAAGAGGTTATATATATATATAGGTAAGGGTGCTAAAAAATTTGTTTTTTTTTCGTTTTTTTACCGAACCGGTTGATACCGGTACCGGTTTTTTTCGGTATCGATTTTTTTGATTATTTTATATTTTTCGGTACCGGTACTGATAGTGGTAATAAAATCTTTGAATTTGGTGAAAAAAACCTAAATTTAATAATATAATAATTAATAGTTAAGTACTTTATTTACTCTCCCTCTATCTCTTAATTCTACAGACTTCAGACTACTTCACTTTTCCCTCTTCTACACACTTCTGAGTTATGATTTCACCTTCACAAACAACTTACCCTTCCCCTCTCTCAAATCTAAGCATCTCTGACTCTGAGCTACAGAGCCAGCACGCACCCACCGTCTCCGACTACCAGCAGGTCCAACACGGCAACACATCTTCTGCACCCAGATCTGAGATCTGTTCATTGGTAGACGCCGAATCCCGACGGTAAGTCGTGAGATCTGTACACATCATATTCATATACACTATACTGCTTTCTGATTTCTGTACACATCATGTACACTATACTTACACAGTTACACTAGTACAAATCTGATTTCTGCACCCAGATGACCAGATCTGATTTTACTTACACTGGTGCCTCTGATTTTAGCAAAGCTTTGTTCAAAATTGTCATTAGTATTGTGATTAATACCGTTAATGGATAGTTTTCCATGTAAATTGTCGTTAGTAGTTTGATTAATACCGTTAATTTCTGGAATTTGTGGTTCAGAGTTTTTCCTTTTTAAGTTCATTACCAGCATTGGGCTGGTAACTTTATTTTGGTTTACATATTTTGTTTATATCCAGAATTTAAGATACCATTCTATAATGTATGTTTGGTTTGTGATTTTGAGTTCTAAACACCTTGTCATAAGATATATATATATATATATATATATTCATACTTTGAAACACAAGTGTTGGAAACATTTAGCCTGATCCAAATAAAAAATCTCATTTTTAGTTTTTACTAGTAATTTATGAGTTTCCAAAATTTAAAATTGATGTGAATTTATTTAATTTTGATTAATGCAATTATCAATATCGTAAATTACTTAAAAAAGAAGTATTAATAGTTGTAAAATTATTATTTTAAAATTTAAATTTAAATTATATAAACAGTAATTTAAATTTAAAATTTGGAGTAAATTTACAGGAGTCAATTTTTGTGGAGTATGGAGTATATTCCAATTGAAGGGTCCAAAATTGGTGGTATAAACTATAACAGTGGAGCCTTAACACGGGCTGGATGCTGGCTGGAAAAATAATTTTTTTTGACACGTACATTCATGATATGCATACAATTTTGTATACAGGATAATAAAGTTACCAACTGAAGCATGTAAGTATGTTATCTTAGTTCATTATTTTGTGAAAAAAGTAAGGCTAATTGTTTTGAGCATGTGTAGGTTATAATGGTTGAGGAGCAGTCTAAGGCACCCATCAACGTGGACTCGAATGCTGAAAATCCAATTCATATTGATGAAGAGGATTTGAATGAAGGTGAAATTGAGCAACTTGATGCCGGTAAGACTCGTGCTAAAATTTGGGTTCATTATACAAGATTTAAGCAAAATGGTCAAATTAAAGCTAAATGCAAATATTGTGAAGCTATTTTAAGTGCTGATCCAAAAAATAATAGGAGTAGTGGTCTTAATGCTCACAATAGGGGATGTAAAATTTACCCCCCAAATGTGGAGTTAAGAAATCAAGCAATCTTAAACTTTAAATCTGCAAGTGCTAATAATGATGATGAGACCATGGAAGGGGAGTCACCAAATAATTGTCTTTGGAAGTTTGATGTGGATTTAACTCGGGCTGCTTTAGCATATATGATTCTAGTTGATGAACTTCCTTTTAAATTTGTGGAAAATGAAGGATTTCGACATTTTGTGTCCATTGCATGTTCTAGGTTCAATGTTCCTTCATGTCACACAATTACAAGAGATTGTTTTAGTATATATATGGAAGAGAAAAAGAAGTTAAAATTTATTTTTAACTCATCTTCTCAAAGGATATGCATTACAACTGACACATGGACATTAATGCATAGACTTAATTATATGGTTGTGATAGCTCATTACATTGATGAGAAATGGAGATTGAGAAAAAAAATTATAAACTTTGTTCCAATTTTGAGTCACAAGGGTGAGGCCATTTGAATGACAATTGAGAATTGTTTGATAGAATGGGGGATTAAGAGAGTTTTTACTATAACTGTTGATAATGCCAGTTCAACTGATGTTGCAATATCTTATTTAAAAAATCAATTGCAAGTATGGGGACATAGTGTTTGTGAGAATAAATTCATTCATGTTCGATGTGTTGCTCATATTTTAAACTTGGTCGTAGTTGATGGGCTGAAAGATGTTAATATTTCGATAGCTCGTGTTCGGGCATTGATTAGGTGGGTAAGGCAATCTTCGTCTAGGATTAGAAAGTTCAAGGAGTGTGTTGACTTTGAAAAAATTGAGAATAAATCTTTATTAATCCTAGATGTTGCTACTAGATGGTACTCCACTTATTCAATGTTGAATGTTGCTCAACATTTTGAACGTGCTTTTAATAGGTTTGGGAGTAGGGATCCTTTGTTTAAACAAGAAATGATCGCAGGTGAAGGGTGGCCAACGATGGAGGATTGGGGTAATGTGAGAAGAATTGTTTTATTTTTGAAACACTTCTATGAATTAACACTTGAATCTCCGGTTCATTATATGTTACATCCAATGGATTTGTTCATGAGTTTGTGGAAGTTGATGGTCTTTTAAAAGAAATGGAAGATGATGATGATTATCAAATGAGAGAAATGGCTATGAGGATGAGATCAAAGTTAATGAAATATTGGGGGGATGTTGATAAAATGAACAAGTTGTTATACATTGCCGTGGTTCTTGATCCAAAACACAAATTAACTTTCATTGAGTTTGTATTTAATCACATGTATGGTAAAGAAAGTGATTTGGCAATCAAAATGACTAGATGGGCTAAAGAAGTATTATTTGAGTTCAATTATTATAATCTCAATCATTTATCGTTCCAAGGTCATTCATCTCAAACTCCAAATGAGAGTGGAAGCGTAACTCAACCTTGCAAATTTTTTTTACACAGTCAGGCAAAACGACTCGTTTTGGCTGATTTGTTTCTAAAAAAAACACGGTTTCTTTCCCACGTCGTATAAGGCTTCTCTCCTCCCTAATCGCGCATAAGGGCTTCATCCTCCCAAATCAGAAAGCGAAGAACCCTAAACGAAGAACCCCAGGTATAGCAATGTCGATGCTGCTTCAATTTCAGTCAGTGTTGCTTCAATTGCATCACTAAACGAAGAACCCTAGGTTCGAAGCACAGTCCCACAATCATCTTCTACAAATAATAATTAGTATAAATCTCCCCTTTTCATGGTTTAACAATCCCGCTGTTTCCATTTGTTAGCAACTTTTCCTCCAATTCCTCAGGTATATTTGTATATGTTTTTTTTTTCATATTGATGTGTCAAATTTAGTCTCTAGTTGATATTTGATTGTGATAATAGTTTCAATTTATAGCTTAGCAGCCCCAGTAGAATCAAATTAGAAAAAGAAGTTATTTACACTGTTATTATACTTGTTTATTGTTTATCTTATTTTTTATTAAAGTTCTACCAATCTTAGTATATTTATTTCTTCGAACACTACAACCCGCACTTAAATTTGTAACAAAAATTTTGAACACTTTAACTTAAGAAAAAATTGCATTCTTGCGTAATTATTGTACAATATGTTTAAGTGGGAACAAGATTCAGATTGGAAAGATTCAGATGGAAATGATCCAGATTTGGCAGATGAAAATATTTGGGGAAGAAAAAAAAATTGCAGTTCAAAAATTTTCTTAATGTTTTTATGATGCATGGGAATCCCATGGGAGCTACAGTAGAGGAATATCTGAAATTAGGCATAAATTTGTATTCAATAGTCAACATTGGAGAATGTTTTAGTAGTAGTGTTGGCTTTTCTAGGGAAAGTGAATACTTTCATTCGTTTCGACAAGTAATTTTAAGCCATTGACTGCAAGATCATTGGTGAGAGCAGTTGTTCAAAATTGTCCATCACACAAAACTCATTCACTAGTATTTAAGGAGCACTATTCAAGGAATGCAGGAAAAGTCTGCATCCTTATGGAAGTTAAGTAACTTTAACCTTCAAAAAATAAGGATAAATCCACGTAAGAATTACAAATGCCTAGCCCACAAAACTGATACCCCAAAGACAGGAGACTGAAAGATTTGTCACAAGAGAATATACCGGAGAACAGAATGTCCAACATAAGGTCTTACATTGTAACATTAACAAACAGCTGAAAGTTCGAGGACAGTTGAGGCACCCTCGGGGATAGCAACAATAGAGCCGACACAAGGTGAGTCAACACGAGTATGGTTCTTTATTTATTCTTTTTTTGTCTATATCACAAGGTGAGTCAACACGAGTATGGTTCTTTATTTATTCTTTTTTTTGTCTGGTATGGATTGGATTATGTGTATGTATATATATGCTAAATATATTTTTTCTTAATGTATACATATGTCTTCTGTGAAAGTGACTTTCAGATTATATGGTGGTTATTTTGTTGCCTATCTAATTGTTAGTAGAATATGGTTATCTTTTGTCGCTGCCCTCGTATGATCTTAGGCATATCAATGTACAATTATTCCAATTTATACTCAATAATACGTTGCGTTTTCTCATTTGAGATTTGTCTTAATTTAACAAATTTTTCCTCCAACAACTGATTGTGATATCTAAATGTTCCATAAGGAAAGGCAAGATTAGTAGAAATGCTTGAACTTCAATTAGGGACTAGAAAACTAGGATGCAAGTAACAACTTACTAACTGGATGCAAGAGTAATTGAGCTTGATTGAACCTAAGAAACCCATTCTGCAAGTAACAACTTGCTTTGCAATTTCAATCAAGGAACATAGGAACGTAACTGAGATCTTCACAGAAATTGAAGTGTAAAGTGATTAGATTTGATAAAGTTCAGTAAGATAAGGTGTTGACTAGTATAAAAAGGGAGGGGAATATAAAGCTTTCAGTAGGACATTTCAGCAGACAGTAGGAGGGAAACAAGAATAATGGTATAGGTTGTCATAAGCCCTGCCCTAGATCCCAAACCATTCCGTCCACACTTTCCACTCTAGTTTTCTCTGTCAAATTTCCACATCACTCTGGAGGGCAACAAGAATAATGTTATTGCATCTATCTTATATGTATTCTCCCTCTTAATCTGACCGTTGAGATCTGCCGTTGGGTAAATCATTTGTTGCCCCTTTGCTCATCAAACTTGCTCTAATTTCCTAGTTTTAACTAATTTTTGTTCTATTTGCTTTTAATTACTATTCCGTCTTCACAAAAAGAGGTTGCTAGATTAGGGATTCCCAGTGTTTTGGGCCAATCACGCGGTTAGGTTAGAGTTTTGCCAAAATGTGTGTATGTGCTTATTTCTACAAGTAACTATATATATAGGGAATTGATATTTCCACAAGGTTATTTGATATTTCCACAAGTGGTCCCCACTTTTAAAGTTATTCATCCTTTTATGTTTAATTTACCTTTATTTGTAGCAATACTTACTTACACTCTTACCCTCCCCTCTTTCCCGTACAAATCATTGGCATTGTCTCCATCCATATTTCCACAAGTGGTCCCTACTTTCATCCAGATAGCAAGTTGTTACTTGCACCCTAATTTTCTAGTCCCTAATTGAAGTTCAAACATTTCTACTTTGCCTTTGCTTATGGAACATTTAGATATCACAATCAGTTGTTGGAGGAAGAATTTGTTAAATTAAGACAAATCTCAAATGAGAAAATGCAACGTATTATTGAGTATAAATTGGAATAATTGTACATTGATATGCCTAAGATCATAAGAGGGGCAGCGACACAAAAGATAACAACCATATTCTACTAACAATTAGATAGGAAACAAGATAACCACCATATAATCTGAAAGTCATTTTCTGCGAAAGTGAGAAGGCATATATGTAGAAATTAAGAAAAAATATATTTAACATATATATACATACACATAATCCAATCTATATCAGACGAAAAATAGAATAAATAAGAACCATACTCGTGTTGAACTTTCGGCTGCTGTTTGTTAATGTTTACAATGTAGGATCTTTTGTTGGACTTTCTGTTCTCCGGTATGTTCTCTTGTGACAAATTTTTCAGTCTCCTCCTGTCTTTGGGGGTTAATAAAAGAATCATATGCCCTTCCCTAGCAGTTTTGTGGGCTAGACATTTGTAATTCTTATGTAGATTTATCCTTATTTTTTGAATGTTAAAGTTGAGCTTAACTTCCATAAGGATGCAGACTTTTCCTACATTTCTTGAATGGTGCTCCTTAAATACTAGTGAAGCAGTTGTGTGATGGACAAATTTGAGCAACTGCTCTCACCAATGATTCTGCAGTCAATGACTTAGACTTGTCGAGACGAAAGAAAAGTATTCACTTTCCCTAGGGAAGCCAACACTACTACTAAAACATTCTAAAATGTTGACTATTGGATACAAATTCATGCCTAATTGCGGATATTTCTCGACTGTAGCTCCTATGGGATTCCCATGCATCATAAAAGCATTAAAAAGATTTTGAACTGCAATTTTTTTTCTTCCAAATATTTTCATCTGCCAAATCTGGATCCTTCCTATCTGAATCCTTCCAATCTAAATCTTGTTTCCACCTAAACATATTGCAGGAATGTAACTTTTTCTTTATTGTTGGCCAATTTGGCCTACATTACATCCAGCACAACAAATATTAAAAGTGTGAACACATAACTTAAAATACAACATGAACAAAATTGATAAAATCATTAAATTAAATAGATTTTCATTACAATCAGTAATAACAAACATTAAAGAGTGAATATCAACTTAAAATACAAATACGAGCAATGTTGATAGTCATTAAATTCAGTGCATCAGGAAATAATGTTTCAGATGTAACAAATATTCAGATATGCCGTGCAAAAGCTTATAGATGGAAATACTTATAGCATCAAAGATGCATTCTCATATTAATTGTTTGATGTCTCATTATTAATTTTATCCAAGTTAAATGTAGACACAATGAAGATTCAAGCATAGGTAAATATTCATTGTTAGCTTTATAACTCAAATAATGTGTGTTTCTTTTTTTCCAAATTCATTTTCTATACTAAATAATTTCTTACTGTTTGATCAGTAATGCTAATTCTACAATTGAAAGTATTGGAAATTTTGAAATATTTTTATGTGATCATTTTCACCATCTGTTACTCCTTTACCGTTCCTTTTAATATAAGTTTATGTTTCCAATTATAGCATTAATATTATTTAAGTATTTAATAGTAGCGCGTGGCAATGCAGGGCATCAAGCAGTATACATTATTACTAAGCAAAAACAAGCACTGTTGCATCAGCATCATCATAGTTTGTGTTTAGGAGCAAGATAGCAAAAGCTCTCACAATTACTGTTGGAGATAGTACACTACCACATTATGGAGTGCCAATACACCTTAACAAAGCTTCTACAACTAACAATTAACCACAATTATATTACTCAAAATTGGATATATTTAATGTAATTGGAGGGGATATGTTAAGGAAGGTAGCCAAGTCTGACAGTATCGGAATGTGTTTCAATTTTCAAACGCCTAAATAAATGGGCTGCATTTTATACCTGACCTGGGAGACATTAGGGTTTTATCCATCCCTACATGTGTTAATTGATGTGCTAAGAAATTGGTATATTAGCTTGCTAATTTATATTTTGGATAGCATATTTTTTTACAATTGTTGTGTTTTTAGTGTTTTTCAGGTGAAATTTAATGGAGAAATTGGACTTTTGAACGGGGTAATTTTGAGCTTAGAAGCCAATTATTGTAAACTGTGGGTCAAGCCCAATAACTTATTGAAGGAAGCTTAGTAGCCCAACACTTTTAATTGAGGCCCTAAAGAAAGAAAAAAGAAAACAAAACTCGGCAGGGATATTTTAGAGGTAGAACCATAGCAAAAAGGCAGGAGATCAGACAAGGAAAACAGATCCCAAATTTTGGAGGAGATCAGATCCAAGAGGATAGGGAGTTCAAAAAAAAGAAAAGAAAAAAATCTTTTACGGTAGGAATAAATGGTGGATTCCTAGAGAAAAAAAGGGGGGCATCTGTTTATTTTTTGGGGAGAGAGGGCAGCTGCCATTGGAAAGAAAAAAGGAGTAGCAGCTGACTTGAATAGGATTTTTGGTTTTGTTTGTTTTTGGTTTCTTTTAATTTTCCTTCTCGTTTATCAATTTCAGGAGCACTATTCTGTTATTCCATTGATTCTTTTCATTCGAGTAGATCATCAAGGGAGCACATCAGTAGTACATTGAAGAATTTAATTTGTTACTTTTTCCAATTAATTGGAGCATTCAAGTGAGTACTCTAATCATTTAATTATGTATTATTTTATTATATTTTATGTTCTAATTTTAAGCATGCTAAGCTAGATTATTTTCTAGGGTTGAGGATGAGTATAATTGATTGATTCTAATGCACATATTCATGCATATTGATTCTACTAATTTAATGTTTTCGTGTTAAAATTAATTCTTTTTATTGGATGCCTATTTTTACTATAAAAAAATAAAGTTGGATGCTCATTATTATTTATTGGATTCAGTTTATGATTTGCTCAAAGCGGATATAAACTGTGTTTTGATGAAAATAATGAGTGTTTTGATTTTATACATATGTTTGGCTATGAAAGAATTAACAATCTGATTTTTCAAATTAATTGGACTTAATTGATTTTATTTTCCGCATCTAATAAAGTCGAGAGACCAAATTTGTGCGAGATAAAAAGTAGAGTTTATTGAGCATGAATATTAGGAAAATGATATCAATTATATGATTCCGCCATCCAAGTATTTTGTTATTGATTATTTTATTCGCATATCTTTAGTTGATAAAAATTCCCTCAAAATTTCTAAGTTAAATTAGTAATTAATTAGAATTAGTGAGTGAGATAAACACGTTCCATCCGTCAAGTCCCTAGGGTTCGACCTCGCATTTGTAAGCTATACTAAGTATTCGATTTGTGCACTTGCGAGTAAATAAAACATCAACAAGAAGTTTTTGGCGCCGTTGCCGGGGACTTGAAAATTTTCCTCACCAGCACACTAATTTAGATTATTTCCTTCTACTAGTTTCTTTTAAAAAAAAATTTCAAAAATAAAATAAAAAATAGGAGTTGGGTAGTGCATGATTGTTGTTTGGAAGCGTGGTGATAAGAGATTGACTCAGATAGAGAACTTAGAGTTAAACCTTTTATTTGAAAAAGAAACAATGGCTGAAGAACAAGAAGCAAAAACTTTAAAAGAACTTTTCTCTTCTATCACAACTAGCCCGCCTTCATGCATCGTGTTGCCTCCCACAACCGCAAACCATTTCGAGCTAAAACCTGCAAGTGATGCAACTTCTTTCCACTTTTCATGGAATCGATTAGGAAGATCCTTACCTCCATATTAAGGATTTTCTAGAAATTTGTGCCACTTTCAAATTTTAAAATTTTTCAGATGAATCGGTTCGCCTACGTTTATTTCCTTTCTCCCTGAAAGGGAAAGCAAAGACATGGCTTAACTCATTACCATCTAGGTCCATCTTTGGTTGGGAGACTTTGGTTTCTAAATTTCTAACTAAATTTTTTCCCATGTCAAAGACAAGTGAACTTTGAAGACAAATATCTGATTTTAGTCAAGAAGATCATGAAAAATTCTATGAATCTTGGGAAAGATTTAAGAACCTACTTTTGAGATGTCCCCACCATGGTTTTAAGACATGGAGACTTGTTCAATATTTTTACAATGGGTTAACTCAAACCAACCGAAACATGATTGTATCCATGAACAGTGGCACTTTCCTTAGTCTGACAGAAGACGAAGCTTACAATTTCCTTTGAGAATCTATCCGAGAGCTCTCAGCAATGGGATTTCTCCTTTCGTAGGAATTCATCTTCTCAAGTCAAGAAGGAAGCTAAGAAAGAAGAAATATATGAGCTAACCGAAGATGTAGAGACTAGAAGGCAGTTAGATAGTCTCTCAAAGAAACTTGACGCGTTAGCTATGCGGTTGGATAACAATTCAATCAAATCAAGTTCAAGCTGAAGGGTGCTCTGTGTGTGCTAGTCCTATGCATACATCGCAAACTTGTCCTTCTATGGTAGGATTCTCCGAATTCATGCCACAACAAGTAAATGAGATGAATGATTACAAAAAGCAATTCAATAGCCCATTCACAGAGACTTACAATTCGGGTTGGAGAAATCACCCAAATTTTTATTTTTCACGGGCACAAGCTCAACCCATGCCCAATATGGGTGCCCCATCAACTAATGTTCCACGACAGCAACCACCTTCTGGTTTTCGTCCACCAATCAATTCGTATCCACCATTTCAATCTGCTCAGCTTGCTCAGTCATCCCATGTCACTCCACAATAATTCTCATCTTTGGAGGACACTTTAAAACAATTCATTCAAGTGACCACCCAAAACAACCAGACTTCAAGTCAAATTTTGCAAGAAGTTAGGAACAATGGCCTCATGAACACTCAAGCCATCATCAAGTTAGAGAGGCAAATGGGTCAATTGCTTGGTCATTTGGGTGAGAGAGAAAAGGGTAAATTTCCGAGTCAGCCGATTCCGAATGCACCAACCAACACTTGGGCAAGTTCAAGCCATCACCACCGTTAGGTCGGGAAAGGAAATTGATAGCGAAGAGGAAGAGAAAGAAGAAAAGCAGTATCCAACTGAGGTTTGAGCCTACACCTCAAGTTGTGAACCAAGCTCCTCTTGCTAAGCATGCAAGTGAAAATCTCTCGAGTAGGACCTTTGTTCCTAAACCCCCATTTGCTCATAATAGACTAAAAGACAATAAGAAGGGTACTCAATTTGAAGAAATTTTGGAAGTGTTTAAGCAAGTTCAGATAAACATTCTATTACTTGATGCCATGAAGCAAGTACCTTCTTATGCCAAGTTTCTCAAAGACTTGGTCACTTAAAAGAGGAGAACAAATGTTCCGAAAAAGGCATTTTTAGCTGAACATGCAAGCTCCAGTTATTCAATGCAAGATCTCTGTCAAGTATAAGGACCTTAGATGTCCAACAATCTCATGCAGGATAAGAGATCATCATATTGAGCGAGCTTTGGTAGATTTGGGGGATCGTGTGAACTTACTGACATTCTGCGTATGTGCTGTTGCATTTAGGAGAGTTGAAGCCCACACTAATGACAATCCAACTTGGTGATAGGTCAGTAAAAATTCCTAGGGGTGTCATTGAAGATGTTCTAATCAAGGTAGATACTTTCTATTTTCTTGTGGACTTTGTTGTCCTTGATACCAAGCCTGTTCAGAACACAAGAGGCCAAATTCCTGTGATTTTAGGGCTACCATTTCTTGCTACATCCAACGTCCTCATCAATTGCAGAAATGGAGTGATGAAAATTTCTTTTGGAAATCTCACAGCTGAGATAAATGTTTTTGACATTAGCAAGACCTCGATAGACACTGATGATAATGATTTCGAGCAAGTCCATTTGATTGATAGTCTAGTAGAGGAATCTTTCTTGCAAACTTGTAAAGAGGACCCATTAGAACCTTGCCTATCCCATTTTGGTTGTGATTTTAATATTGATGAATCTGTAGAGCAAGTCAATGCACTTTTAGATTCAGTGCCTGTCATGGGTACACATTCTTTCCAACCAAAACCAGTGCCTCTCAATCTCTCATCAACTCCCATTGAAGAACCACCAAAGTTGGACCTAAAGCCCTTGCCAGATAATTTGAAATATGCATTTCTAGGTCCAGCAGAGTCGTTACCAGTTATCATAGCTTCTAATCTCGATAATGCTCAAGAGAAAAAATTACTTGAAGTCCTTTACGAGCATAAGGAAGCTATTGGGTGGTCTATTACAGATTTGAAAGGAATCAGCTCGTCAGTTGTCATGCATAAGATTCACTTAGAGGAGAATGCAAAACCCTCCCGTGAACCACAAAGAAGGATGAATCTAGTGATGCAAGAAGTTGTTAGGACTGAGGTACTCAAACTCCTTGATGCGGGTATTATATACTCGATATCCGATAGTAAGTGGGTGAGCCCTGTGCAAGTAGTTCCTAAGAAGTTGGGGGTTACCGTGGTAGTCAATGAACGTAATGAGTTAGTTCCATCTCTTGTTCAGGCGGGATGGCGTGTTTGTACTGACTACCGGAAGTTGAATTCAATGATTAGGAAGGATCACTTTCCCCTTCCTTGCATTGCTCAAATGCCGGAAAGGTTTGCCGGTCATGCTTATTACTGCTTTTTGGATGGTTATTCCGGCTATAACCAAATTCCAGTCGATCCATCTGATCAAGAGAAGACAACATTCACGTGCCCCTACCGACGCATGTCTTTTGGGCTATACAATGCACTTGCCACTTTTCAGCGGTGCATGATTTCTATATTCTCAGTCATAGTAGAGCGATTCTTGAAGGTTTTCATGGATGATTTTCTTTGTTTGGGTCTTCTTTTGATTAATGTTTGAAACACCTAGCTCTAGTCTTGGAGAGGTGTAGAGAAAAACCTATTGCTTGATTGGGAGAAGTGTCATTTTATGGTACAAAGGGGAATTGTTCTTGAGCATATCATCTCTAAAGAGGGAATTGTTCTTGGGGATATCATTTTCTTAATGCTTTTATGATGCATGGGAAGCCAATGAGAGCTACAGTTAAGAAAAATATCTGAAATTAGGAATGAATTTGTATCCGATAGTCAACATTGGAGAATGTTTTAGTAGAAGTGTTGGCTTCTATAGGGAATGTGAATACTTTTCCTTCGTCTTGACAAGTAAGTTTAAGCCATTGACTGCAGAATTATTGGTGAGAGCAGTTGCTCAAAATTGTCTATCACACAAAACTTCTTCACTAGTATTTAAGGACCACTATTCAAGGAAGGCAGGAAAAGTCTGCATTCATATAGAAGTTAAGCTCAACTTAACCTTCAAAAAATAAGGATAAATACACATAACAATTACAAATGCCTAGCCCACAAAACTGCTGGGAAGGGCATATAGTTCTTTTATTAACCCCAAAGACAGGAAGAGACTGAAAAATTGCTCACAAGAGAACATGTTCTCCTTGACCAATCTTTAAATCTCATCCTTTCTTTAGGGTTAATAAAAGAATTCAATGACCTTCCCCAACAGTTTTGTGGACTAGTCATTTGTAATTATTATATGAATTTATCATTATTTTTTGAAGGGTAAAGGTGAGTTTTACTTCCATAAGGGTATAGACATGTTCTGCGTTTTTTGAATGATGCTCCTTAAATACTAGTGAAGGAGTTTTGTGTGATGGACAATTTTGAGCAAATGCTCTAACCAATGATCCTGCAGTCAATGGCTTAGACTTATTTGTCGAGACGAAGGAAAAGTATTCACTTCCCCTAGAGAAGCCAATACTACTACTAAAAATTCTCCAATGTTGACTATTGGATATAAATCCATGCCTAATTTCAGATATTCCTGAACTGTAGCTCCCATGGGCTTCCCAAGCATCATAAAAGCATTGAGAAAATTTTTGAACTGCAATTTTTTTTTCTTCCAAATATTTTTATCTGCCAAATCTGGATCCTTTCCATCTGAATTCTTTCAATCTGAATCTTGTTCCCACCTATATATATTGTACCAACAATTACGCAGGAATGCAATTTTTTCTTTATTGTTGGCCAACTCAGCCTACATTACATCCAACACAACAATTATTAAAAGAGTAAACACAGAACTTTAATCTGAATCTTTATCAATTTTGTTCATGTTGTATTTTAACTTTAATTATGTTGGGTGTTGGCCATCAATAAAGAAAAAGTTGCATTCTTGCTTAATTGTTGGTACAATATATTTAGGTGGGAACAAGATTTAAATTGTAAGGATTCAGATGGGAAGGATCCAGATTTGGCAGATGAAAATATTTGGAAAAAAAAAATTGCAGTTCAAAAATTTTCTTAATACTTTTATGATGCATAGGAAACCCATGGGAGCTACGGTAGAGGAATATCTAAAATTAGGCATGGATTTGTATCCAATAGTCAACATTGGAGAATGTTTTAGTAGTAGTGTTGGCTTCCCTACAAGTAAGTCTAAGTCATTGACTGCATGATTATTGGTGAAAGCAATTGGTCAAAATTATCCCCATCACACAAAACTCCTTCACTATTATTTAGGGAGCACCATAAAAAGAAAGCATGAAACGTCTGCATCCTTATGGAAGTTAAGCTCAACTTTAACCTTCAAAAAATAAGGTTAAATTCACATAACAATTACAAATGCCTAGTCCACAAAACTGCAGGGAAATGGCATATGGTTCTTTTATTAACTCTCAAAGACAGGAGACTGAAAGATTGGTCACAAGAGAACATGTTCTTCTTGACCAATTCTGTGGGGTAATAAAAAAATTCAATGCTGTAACGAACAAGATTTTTGTAATTTAAATTGAATATTTATTGAATTAAATAAATATTTTTCGATGATTTAATTATTGAGTTAAATAATTAATTGATGAAATTGTGGTAGATTAATTTAATTATACGTGTCACATTAGTTAAATTAATGTGGTGAATTTTATATTCAAAGTATGTATTTAATTGAGCTTATTTGATTAATATATTAATTAATAAGCATAATGTTATTCTAATTAATTTAAATAATTAATTGGAGATTTAATGATTTGGCATAATTAATGAATGAGAATTTTAATTATGTGACTATGTGATTTAATGTGGATTTATGCTATTTTATTTAATTGATTTAAATAACATTAATTGATTAATTAAAAGTGTGACATTATTAAACTATATTATAGTAAGTTAATTAAATTAAAGGGAAAGGAGAGTGAATGGGAGAAACCAAACATGGCCTTATGGGGAGTTGATCAGTTAACCCACTATGGGACTAACCGACGACCACTCACCCACTATACACATTATACGTATTACGCTATACACATATCTTATACATCAGTCTTATATTTTATATTACAAACATCAGAGAACTTAGAGAGATTAGGAGAGAAAATTGAGAGAAGAATCGATTAGAGAAGAGATTGAAGAATTAAAGCCCATATCATCTTCACAGAGTTTACCAGGGGTAATTCATTTGTCCCAATTTATTTCACGTACTATGTTTCCTTCATTAACATATATTCTGAGTTCTCCGTGTATGGGAAAAATTAGCAATTTTTGATTATATGCTTATATATGTGTTATTATATCATTATAACATGTTTTGTATTTGGTATGAATGAATTAAAATAATCGAATTCATGTAATTAGGCCTTAATTGGGTTTTCAAAATTTTACAGAGTTTTTCCATTTACGAGCTTTAAAAATTCTCTGTGAATGGAAAAAATTGATATTTATTCATTATATGGCTATATTTGTGTTAAAATGTGTTTATAACATATTATATGCCATATATGCATAACTTTCAGTGATCACACCATGGAATTTTGTTGATAATTGGGTTTTCAAAAGTTACAGAGTGTAGAAATTGTACATATGACCCATATAGCCCTTACGTACAAAATTTACACGCCTTATACGTTTATTTAACTTAAATTGATACTTGCATGTAATTATGTACGTTTAAACGAACAAAATGGAAGTTAAACGAACGGATTCGGTGTTATAACGAATCCGTAACGTTGAATTTCTTGTTTTCCTTTAAAACTTTACAAAATATTGAAAACAGTGAAAATAGATGCCTGTAATTTAAAATGCTAAGATCATGCTAAAAATGTTATATAATGTTTCTGTGGAGTTTTTACATTATGGGTAGCCTTATAATTCATTACGTTAGTTTAATTTGGATTTATTTGGGCTACTCTGTGTGTTCATCGCGAACCAGGGAGTGCACCAGCAGGGGGACCCGCCCCAGCGGGTGTTCATGGGTATTAGGACCCGCCCCAATGGGTATAAGGGCTGTCCAGGAGCCTTTGTTTTTTTATTTTCAAGACTGTTTTGACCTCCTGTAGTAAAATAAGCATAACTTTTTCATACGAACTCCGATTAAGGCGATTCAAGATGATTCGGAAAGATAACGAGTAGACCTACAACTTTCATTCTTTTAGTTTTTCAATTTGAAATCGTTAAAATGGGTAAAAATGGCCATCTTTGTGACTGATGCGTATTCGGAGGCAATCGGAGGGTTTCGGACATGCACGCACACAAGTGTAGTGTTCTCGATAATAAAAGATGTTTTAAGTTACATAAATGAATATTATATGATTTGAAGTTCATGATTAATAAATTAAGTTATTGACATGTATAAGATAATGTGAAGGTTCAAGTTAACAAACTAAGTGCGAACTTGAATATCGTAATTGTAAAACTTGATTATGATTGTTTAAAGGGCTATACATGTGTGATATGCATGTTGTGAGTTTACATTCATGTTATGTGGTTAGCCATTGAGTAATATTATAAACCAAGTTGTAAGTCGAACTTAAGTGAATAGTTCTACAATTAAACATGGTAGTTATGAAAACTAATCGATGTCGTATACATAATGTAATGTGTAGGACGTTGAGGAAGTGAATTGTAATTATATTTGTAGCTTGTGCAAGAGGCAAGTATCCTATCCCTAACTTATTGATTTAGCAAGTTCCCTAAATTCTAATTTATTCATTTATTAAGTCTTAGACTTGTGTTTCTATATCGAGTAAGCTCGTGTTCTTAATTGTTCAAGTTCGAAATTCATATTACATATTGTAACTCTTTTAAAAGCATGATTCAGTTATACAATACTTATTCGATTGTATACTCTTGAGATTTATTATTCAAGTTGAATATCGATGTTATTGTTGAACCTTATAGGACTAGTGAACCCTTATTGATTCGACTAGTCCATAGTTGATGAACGTTCTAAATTCCAAAATACTTATTGAGCTTATCCAAACCAAACTTCCTTTGGTGCGGACTCTGATGTCAAAACTGAGATGAACAACCCTGTAAAAGGGGATTATTTACGCTTTAGCGTTGAGATATTGTGCACAGTATGGTACTAAGGGCTGATCCCCCTAAGTACGAGAAGTAGAGTCCATAGTCTTATGACTGTTAAAGGTTTAAAGCATAAAAACTTTACAACCTAGGACATAGTTCAAGGTTTTATGACCCTCAGACGTTCTTTTGATTCCTGTTATTCATTCTTGAGTCAAAAGTTGAGTTTCTTTATTCAGATGTCTTTGATTCACTCGCATGTTATTATATTGTTGTCATATTATTATACTTGTGGGCAATCGTGCTCACTCTTGCATAATAATAACATTGCAGTTAAGAACGAAAGGTCCAACGAGCCTTCTACTAGCAAAGGCAAGGGCAAGGTCAACAAGTGATGAAGACTTGTTGTTTATTTTATGTGTTTATGTTTCAGACTTATATTAGAGTTGTGTAAGACTTATTTATTTGTTTATGTTCCGCACAGATGTTTAAGGTTAGTATGACCTGAGATTTATTTTATTTATTACTCAGATGTTGTAACCCCATAAGGGGAGGATTTAATTCTATTTATTGCATGGTTTGCATTTACTATGGGTAGATAGATAGATAATATTCGTACAGTGAACACCAAGTCCCGTGGAATTGAAGTACCCGGATTTGGGGGTGTCACAGGTTGGTATCAAAGCTGTAGGTTATGAACCTTAGGTTGGGGGAAAACCTTAGGATAGTAGCCTTTTTAGAGATTGAGAACATAGTAATGATAACTCTTATCGAGTTCTAAGAAAGATAATAACTTACCTTATGTGTTATGTGCATATACTTATATATTCGAGTATCGATTAACATCACGTAATTACTAAAACTTAAAATTTTATTTGTCAGGATGACAGATGCTGGAGAACCTAGTCAGTCCAGGGACCTTATACCCCTAGAGACTAGAGAAGAGGAGCCCCGAGATATCCACGTAGTCTCGGAGCAGTTAGTCCAACAAGAGCCATCACCCTTGATCACAGTCATTGGTCAGGAGTATGTGCCGGTGTCTGATTCAGATGAGGACTCTGAGGAAGACCCTGAGGAGATTGAGGTTCAGGCTGAGGTAGCCGTAGAGGAGGAGGAAGACCCTGAAGAGTTTCCGCCGAGCTCTATCAGTGCCGAGATGTATGACGAGCTGTATGACCGTAACATAGAGTTACGTGATACTGTTCAGGAGCTGAGGGAGCGGTCGGTTACTCAACAGTCTACCATCGAGCTGAGGGATGGAGAGGTTGAGGCTCTTCACACACGTTTGGGAAATATAGAGTGGAATTTGGTTCACGAGAAAGGCCAAACTAAGCAGAAGTCAGAGGAAATAGAGGAATTGAAGAATGAACTGAAAGAGAAATCAGCAAGGCTGGCCATAGCAGAGGAGGCTTGGGTAAGGGAATCACGACGAGCAGATCTCGCAGAAGATAATTGTCGGGCGAAGAAGGCCAAGCTTGAGGAGACGTACTCTACGCTTCAATATGCAATTAATGAGGCTCAGGATCGGGTTATGAGGTACCCAATTCAGTTCGAAGGACTACCGTCATACATGCTAGATCGCAGGACGATGTCTCGGATTATGGAAGAAGAGCGTGGCAAAGCTGTTCGTCGCCTTAATGGGCAGTGATAGGAACATTTGATTTTGTGAAACCTATCTAGTAGTTAATAATGTAAATTCCAATGTGTTTATAAACAGAGGAATATTTTATGTTTTAAATCCTGTAGATTCTTTATCTCAGGATAGTTGATGTAAATAGCAGTGATGCTATCGTATTATGTTAAAAATTTTGATTTAATAATATATCAGAGTTTATTTGAGATAATGTGTTGACTGATTGTGTCTAAATGTTTAAGTTGAGCCTTAAATATTTAAAAGATTGAATAAAGTTCTAATAAGCATATATCTTAACAGAAATATGCCGCCAAGGAGAAGACCAAACCGTCGACCGGCCCAGGAAGGGTCAACTAACAACAACAACGACGCCAATGCTAACCCCGTTCAGCAGTTGGCGAACTTACTTGCTGGAGCGCTTAACAACCAACCTCAAGCTCCACCGAACACAATGTTCAAGGACTTCAAGGAGGTGGGACCGCCAGAGTTTAAAGGCACCATGAACCCGATAGAAGCTCAAACCTGGGTTATGGAGATGGAAAAAGTTTTCGACGTCGCCAGAGTTAGAGAAGACCAGAAAACCGCCTATGCAACGTTCATGCTAAAATCCGAGGCCAGCTATTGGTGGCAAGCGAATAAGGTCCGGGGAGGTGAAGGTGTGATTACTTGGGAGAGGTTTAAAGAGATGTTCTTCGAGATGTATTTTCCGACCAGTTCGCAGAATCAAATGGAGGTCCAGTTCCTGGAGCTGAAACAGGGGAATATGTCCGTACCGGAATATGCGGCGAAATTCAATGAGTTGGCTAGGTTTGCCACGTATCAAGTGCACACCGATCAGAGGAAGGCAAGGAGGTTTGAGCAAGGCCTGAAGCCCTGGTTGTATAGCAAAGTGTCAATGTTCCAATTGAACACTTTTGCTGGGGTGTTGGAGAAGGCCATTCTCGCTGAAGGTGGGAGTGACGCTATTACAAAGTATAACCAAGATCAAAAAAAGAAGAAGAGTGAAGGTGAAGGAATCAACAAGGCTAGTGGTAGCAACACGGGAGGGAGTAATAATCAGAAAGAGGAAGTGGAATGATAACTCATCAACTGGGAATCAGCAAGGAGGTCAGAAGAAGAGGATCGAAGCATGTCCGACCTGCGAAAAAGCTCACCTGGGGGTCTGTATGAAAGGAAAACGAGTATGCTACAATTGTGGTCAGGAAGGCCACATAGCACCTAACTGTCCGAACCCAAAGAAGGGCGCTTGCTTCACTTGCGGCTCAAAGGACCATTTGGCAAGGGACTGTCCTAAGAAGGGATCTGGAGGGGCAGGATCAGGAGGGAACAGGGGAAACAGCAGTGGAAGTGCTCTAACTATCACGGGACCAACCGCAACCAACCGACCGACCGACCGCCAGGACCTTCAACATGACCGTACAGGATGCTGTACAGTCTCGTGATGTGGTGTCAGGTATCATTCCGATCAATAAAGTTAATGCTTATGTACTATTTGATTCGGGTGCTACTTGTTCATTTATATCCGATGACTTTGCTAAGAACTTAGAACTTCCTATGGACGAGTTAAAATACCCCATGAACATAGAGATTGCGAATAGAGAAGTGATCCCTGTTAGGTATGTACACAAGAACTGTAGAGTAGATATTAAGGGTAATATTATGAACGTAGATCTTATCCCGATTAGACTTGGGGAATTCGATGTTATTCTGGGAATGGATTACCTAGTCAATTATGGGGCTGTAATTGATTGCCAGAGGAAGTGTATCAACCTTATGACCCCGTCAAAGGTTGTGTTTTATGGCAGCAAATCGCCTAGACAAGCAAGTTGTCTGACGATGATGCAGGCCAGGAAGTTGTTAAGACAAGGCTGTGTAGGATATTTAGCCTACATAGTTGATAGTCGTAAAGAAAACCCGAAAGTGGAAGATATACCAGTCGTGAGGGACTTCATAGACGTATTTCCGGATGATCTGCCAGGACTTCCGCCAGACAGAGAGGTTGAGTTTGTGATCGATTTGGCCCCAGGGACGGCCCCAATATCGAAGGCACCATACCGGATGGCTCCGGCAGAGATGAAAGAGTTAATGGTACAACTACAAGAGTTACTAGACAAGAAGTACATCCAACCGAGCGTATCGCCGTGGGGAGCGCCGGTGTTGTTTGTGAAGAAGAAGGACGGGACGATGCGACTTTGCATCGACTATAGAGAACTGAATAAGGTCACAATTAAGATTAGATATCCATTACCGAGGATCGACGATCTGTTTGACCAATTGAAGGGTGCAAGGTACTTTTCAAAGATAGACTTGAGGAGTGGCTATCATCAGCTGAAGGTGAGGCCAGAGGATGTTCCAAAGACAGCATTTAGGACTCGATATGGTCACTATGAATTTCTGGTAATGTCATTTGGTCTAACGAATGCTCCTGCAGCATTCATGGGCTTAATGAATGGAGTGTTCAAGCCGTTTTTGGACAAATTCGTGGTGGTCTTTATCGACGATATTTTAGTATACTCAAAGACCAAGGAAGAACATGTAGAACATCTGAAGTTAACATTAGAGGCGTTGAGAAGAGAGAAGTTGTATGCTAAATTTTCGAAATGTGAATTCTGGATTGAAAGAGTGCAATTTCTTGGACATGTGATCGACAAGGACGGAATTTCGGTAGATCCCTCTAAAGTCGAAGCTGTGATGAACTGGGATCAGCCGAAAACACCGTCAGAAGTGAGGAGTTTTCTTGGATTGGCGGGTTATTATAGAAGATTCATTCAGGACTTTTCCAAGATCGCAACTCCGTTGACGAATTTGACTAGAAAATCGGTGAAATTCGTTTGGACAGAGAAGTGTGAGGAAAGTTTCCAAGAGCTTAAGAGGAGGTTGAGTTCAGCACCTGTGTTATCCCTTCCGGACGACACAGGATATTTTGTGGTTTATAGTGATGCGTCGCATAAAGGACTTGGCTGTGTGCTTATGCAAAACGGCAAGGTCATTGCGTATGCGTCACGACAATTGAAAGACTATGAGAAAGGGTATCCGACCCATGACTTGGAGTTAGCTGCAGTGGTATTTGCTTTGAAAATTTGGAGACACTATCTCTATGGGGAGAAGTGTGAAATATATACAGACCACAAGAGTCTGAAATATATTTTTACACAGAAGGACTTGAATATGCGCCAGAGAAGGTGGCTGGAGTTAATTAAGGACTATGACTGTGAAATCTTATACCATCCGGGTAAGGCTAATGTGGTTGCCGACGCCTTAAGCAGAAAGGGTCGGGAGAAATTGATGATGTTGACTGCTCAGGAGGAGCTAATTTCAGCAATGGAAAAGCTGGAATTGGAAGTGAAGTATCCGATGGAGATTGACGAGAAGTTGTTTCAGATGCAAACTGGTACAATCCTATTGGATAAAGTTAAAGAAGCTCAACTTCAGGACGAAGAATGTGAAAAGGTTAAGAAAAAGATATCTGAAGGAACCGAACTGAGATTCAAGATAGACAGTGAGGGACTACTGAGATTTGAGAACAGAGTTTGGGTACCGTCAGTGCCAGAGATTAAGGATGACATTTTGAGCGAGGCTCATAGCTCACGGTATTCGATTCACCCCGGTAGTACCAAGATGTACCAGGATCTTCGACAACACTTCTGGTGGCCGAATTTGAAACGAGATGTTGCTGAGTGTGTTGCAAAGTGTCTGACCTGTCAGAAAGTAAAAGCAGAACATCAGAGGCCGAGTGGTTTGCTACAACCCCTGGAAATCCCAGAATGGAAATGGGAACACATTACGATGGATTTCGTGGTTGGCCTTCCGACGACTCAGAAAGGCTACGACGCAGTATGGGTTATCGTTGACCGACTGACGAAATCAGCACACTTCCTTCCGATCAAAGTCAGATTCAACTTAGATCAGTTGGCAAGGTTATATGTGAAAGAGATTGTTTCGAGGCACGGAGTTCCGGTGTCAATTATTTCCGACAGAGATCCGCGCTTCACATCAAACTTCTGGAAGCGACTACAGGAATGCATGGGGACACAGTTGAGAATGAGTACAGCTTATCACCCTCAGACAGACGGGCAAAGTGAAAGAACGATCCAGACATTGGAAGATATGTTGAGAGCATGCATCATAGATTTTAAAGGAAATTGGGATGATCACCTACCACTTGTGGAATTCGGTTACAACAACAGTTACCACGCTAGTATTGGCATGCCGCCTTACGAAATTGGGATGATCACCTACCACTTGTGGAATTCGGTTACAACAACAGTTACCACGCTAGTATTGGCATGCCGCCTTACGAAGCGTTGTACGGAAGAAAATGCAGAACTCCGCTATATTGGGATGAAGTTGGCGAGAGACAATTGCTAGGTCCAGAGTTGGTACAACAGACAGCAGAGATAGTCAAAGTGATCCGGACAAGACTGGTAGCCGCTCAGGATAGACAGAAGAAATACGCCGATCCACACCGTAAGAACGTTGAGTTTGAATCGGGAAGCTATGTGTTCTTGAAAGTCTCTCCCTGGAAGGGGAAGATCAGATTCGGTAAGAAGGGAAAATTGAGCCCAAGGTTCATTGGACCCTTTGAAGTACTACGAAGGATTGGAGAAATTGCGTATGAGGTAGCCTTACCTCCAGCGCTTGAGAATGTCCACAACGTCTTTCATGTTTCAGTTTTACGCCCCTACAAACCCGATTACAAACATGTGATTGAATATGAACCCCTACATTTTGAAAAAGACTTATCCTATGAAGAAATTCCTGTTCAGATTGTTGACAGGAAAGAGCAAGTCCTCAGAAACAAAGTTATACCTTCTGTTAAGGTAATTTGGAGGAACCACAATGCTGAAGAAGCTACGTGGGAACTCGAAGAGCATATGATGAAGAATTACCCAGATTTATTTACTTAAATTTTTTGTATATGTGATTCTGGGGACAGAATCGTTGTAAGGGGGGGGGGGGGAATGTAACGGGACGAATTTTTAATTGAACCGTGATTCTGGGGACAGAATCCTTTTAAGGGAGGAAAGATGTAACGAACAAGATTTTTGTAATTTAAATTGAATATTTATTGAATTAAATAAATATTTTTCGATGATTTAATTATTGAGTTAAATAATTAATTGATGAAATTGTGGTAGATTAATTTAATTATACGTGTCACATTAGTTAAATTAATGTGGTGAATTTTATATTCAAAGTATGTATTTAATTGAGCTTATTTGATTAATATATTAATTAATAAGCATAATGTTATTCTAATTAATTTAAATAATTAATTGGAGATTTAATGATTTGGCATAATTAGGATTTTTGGTTTTGTTTGTTTTTGGTTTCTTTTAATTTTCCTTCTCGTTTATCAATTTCAGGAGCACTATTCTGTTATTCCATTGATTCTTTTCATTCAAGTAGATCATCAAGGGAGCACATCAGTAGTACATTGAAGAATTTAATTTGTTACTTTTTCCAATTAATTGGTGCATTCAAGTGAGTACTCTAATCATTTAATTATGTATTATTTTATTATATTTTATGTTCTAATTTTAAGCATGCTAAGCTAGATTATTTTCTAGGGTTGAGGATGAGTATAATTGATTGATTCTAATGCACATATTCATGCATATTGATTCTACTAATTTAATGTTTTCGTGTTAAAATTAATTCTTTTTATTGGATGCCTATTTTTACTATAAAAAAATAAAGTTGGATGCTCATTATTATTTATTGGATTCAGTTTATGATTTGCTCAAAGCGGATATAAACTGTGTTTTAATGGAAATAATGAGTGTTTTGATTTTATACATATGTTTGGCTATGAAAGAATTAACAATCTGATTTTCCAAATTAATTGGACTTAATTGATTTTATTTTCTGCATCTAATAAAGTCGAGAGACCAAATTTGTGCGAGATAAAAAGTAGAGTTTATTGAGCATGAATATTAGGAAAATGATATCAATTATATGATTCCGCCATCCGAGTATTTTGTTATTGATTATTTTATTCGCATATCTTTAGTTGATAAAAATTTCCTCAAAATTTCTAAGTTAAATTAGTAATTAATTAGAATTAGTGAGTGAGATAAACACGTTCCATCCGTCAAGTCCCTAGGGTTCGACCTCGCATTTGTAAGCTATACTAAGTATTCGATTTGTGCACTTGCGAGTAAATAAAACATCAACAAGAAGTTTTTGGCGCCGTTGCCGGGGACTTGAAAATTTTCCTCACCAGCACACTAATTTAGATTATTTCCTTCTACTAGTTTCTTTTAAAAAAAAATTTAAAAAATAAAATAAAAAATAGGAGTTGGGTAGTGCATGATTGTTGTTTGGAAGCGTGGTGATAAGAGATTGACTAATATAGAGAACTTAGAGTTAAACCTTTTATTTGAAAAAGAAACAATGGTTGAAGAACAAGAAGCAAAAACTTTAAAAGAACTTTTCTCTTCTATCCCAACCAACCCGCCTTCATGCATCGTGTTGCCTCCCACAACCGCAAACCATTTCGAGCTAAATCTGCAAGTGATGCAACTTCTTTCCACTTTTCATGGAATCGATTAGGAAGATTCTTACCTCCATATTAAGGATTTTCTAAAAATTTGTGCCACTTTCAAATTTTAAAATTTTTCAGATGAATCGGTTCGCCTACGTTTATTTCCTTTCTCCCTGAAAGGGAAAGCAAAGACATGGCTTAACTCATTACCATCTAGGTCCATCTTTGGTTGGGAGACTTTGGTTTCTAAATTTCTAACTAAATTTTTTCCCATGTCAAAGACAAATGAACTTCGAAGACAAATATCTGATTTTAGTCAAGAAGATCATGAAAAATTCTATGAATCTTGGGAAAGATTTAAGAACCTACTTTTGAGATGTCCCCACCATGGTTTTAAGACATGGAGACTTGTTCAATATTTTTACAATGGGTTAACTCAAACCAATCGAAACATGATTGAATCCATGAACAGTGACACTTTCCTTAGAGCTCTCAGCAATGGGATTTCTCCTTTCGTAGGAATTCATCTTCTCAAGTCAAGAAGGAAGCTAAGAAAGAAGAAATATATGAGCTAACCGAAGATGTAGAGACTAGAAGGCAGTTAGATAGTCTCTCAAAGAAACTTGAAGCGTTAGCTATGCGGTTGGATAACAATTCAGTCAAATCAAGTTCAAGCTGAAGGGTGCTCTGTGTGTGCTAGTCCTATGCATACATCGCAAACTTGTCCTTCTATGGTAGGATTCTCCGAATTCATGCCACAACAAGTAAATGAGATGAATGATTACAAAAAGCAATTCAATAGCCCATTCACAGAGACTTACAATCCGGGTTGGAGAAATCACCCAAAATTTTTATTTTTCATGGGCACAAGCTCAACCCATGCCCAATATGGGTGCCCCATCAACTAATGTTCCACGACAGCAACCACCTTCTGGTTTTCGTCCACCAATCAATTCGTATCCACCATTTCAATCTGCTCAGCTTGCTCAATCATCCCATGTCACTCCACAACAATTCTCATCTTTGGAGGACACTTTAAAACAATTCATTCAAGTGACCACCCAAAACAGCCAGACTTCAAGTCAAATTTTGCAAGAAGTTAGGAACAATGGCCTCATGAACACTCAAGCCATCATCAAGTTAGAGAGGCAAATGGGTCAATTGGTTAGTCATTTGGGTAAGAGAGAAAAGGGTAAATTTCCGAGTCAGCCGATTCCGAATGCACCAACCAACACTTGGGCAAGTTCAAGCCATCACCACCCTTAGGTCGGGAAAGGAAATTGATAGCGAAGAGGAAGACAAAGAAGAAAAGCAGTATCCAGCTGAGGTTTGAGCCTACGCCTCAAGTTGTGAACCAAGCTCCTCTTGCTAAGCAAGCAAGTGAAGATCTCTTGGGTAGGACCTTTGTTCCTAAACCCCCATTTCCTCATAGACTAAAAGACAATAAGAAGGGTACTCAATTCGAAGAAATTTTGGAAGTGTTTAAGCAAGTTCAGATAAACATTCCATTACTTGATGCCATGAAGCAAGTACCTTCTTATGCCAAGTTTCTCAAAGACTTGGTCACTTAAAAGAGGAGAACAAATGTTCCGAAAAAGGCCTTTTTAGCTGAACATGCAAGCTCCATTATTCAATGCAAGATCTTTGTCAAGTATAAGGACCTTAGATGTCCAACAATCTCATGCAGGATAAGAGATCATCATATTGAGCGAGCTTTGGTAGATTTGGGGGCTAGTGTGAACTTACTGACATTCTGTGTATGTGCAGTTGCATTTAGGAGAGTTGAAGCCCACACTAATGACAATCCAACTTGGTGATAGGTCAGTAAAAATTCCTAGGGGTGTCATTGAAGATGTTCTAATCAAGGTAGATACTTTCTATTTTCTTGTGGACTTTGTTGTCCTTGATACTAAGCCTGTTCAGAACACAAGAGGCCAAATTCCTGTGATTTTAGGGCGACCATTTCTTGCTACATCCAACGTCCTCATCAATTGCAGAAATGGAGTGATGAAAATTTCTTTTGGAAATCTTACAGCTGAGCTAAATGTTTTTGACATTAGCAAGACCTCGATAGACACTGATGATAATGATTTCGAACAAGTCCATTTGATTGATAGTCTAGTAGAGGAATCTTTCTTGCAAACTTGTAAAGAGGACCCTTTAGAAGCTTGCCTATCCCATTTTGGTTGTGATTTTAATATTGATGAATCTATAGAGCTAAGTCAATGCACTTTTAGATTCAGTGCCTGTCATGGGTACACATTCTTTCCAACCAAAACCAGTGCCTCTCAATCTCTCATCAACTCCCATTGAAGAACCACCAAAGTTGGACCTAAAGCCCTTGCCAGATAATTTGAAATATGCATTTCTAGGTCCAGCAGAGTCGTTACCAGTTATCATAGCTTCTAATCTCGATAATGCTCAAGAGAAAAAATTACTTGAAGTCCTTTACGAGCATAAGGAAGCTATTGGGTGGTCTATTGCAGATTTGAAAGGAATCAGCCCGTCAGTTGTCATGCATAAGATTCACTTAGAGGAGAATGCAAAACCCTCCCATGAACCACAAAGAAGGATGAATCTAGTGATGCAAGAAGTTGTTAGGACTGAGGTACTCAAACTCCTTGATGCGGGTATTATATACCCGATATCCGATAGTAAGTGGGTGAGCCCTGTGCAAGTAGTTCCTAAGAAGTTAGGGGTTACCGTGGTAGTCAATGAACGTAATGAGTTAGTTCCATCTCGTGTTTAGACGGGATGGCGTGCTTGTATAGACTACCGGAAGTTGAATTCAATGACTAGGAAGGATCACTTTCCCCTTCCTTGCATTGATCAAATGCCGGAAAAGTTTGCCGGTCATGCTTATTACTGCTTTTTGGATGGTTATTCCGGCTATAACCAAATTCCAGTCGATCCATCTGATCAAGAGAAGACAACATTCACGTGCCCTTTTGGTACATTCGCTACCGACGCATGTCTTTTGGGCTATACAATGCACCTGCCACTTTTCAGCGGTGCATGATTTCTATATTCTCAGACATAGTAGAGCGATTCTTGGAGGTTTTCATGGATGATTTTCTTTGTTTGGGTCTTCTTTTGATGAATGTTTGAAACACCTAGCTCTAGTCTTGGAGAGGTGTATAGAGAAAAACCTAGTGCTTGATTGGGAGAAGTGTCATTTTATGGTACAAAGGGGAATTGTTCTTGGGCATATCATCTCTAAAGAGGGAATTGAAGTAGACAAGGCTAAAGTAGAGTTAATCTCTAACCTGCCGCTCCCGCGGAAGGTTAAGAAAATTCGCTCATTTTTAGTCCATGTTGGTTTTTACAGGCGTTTTATCTAGGATTTTAGCAAGATTGCTAAACCTCTGTGCAATCTCCTTGCTAAAGACGCCCCATTTGACTTTAATGAAGCATGCCAAAAAGCCTTTGAGACGTTGAAATCTGCTCTGACCTCTGCACCTATTATTCGGTCCCCTGACTGGAACATTCCATTTGAGATCATTTGTGATGCCTCTAATTATGCAGTTGGGGCAATTTTAGGTCAGAGAATTGATGAAGTCCCTCGTGTGATCTACTATGCAACCAAAACTTTGAACGATGCTCTGCTCCATTACTCTACCACAGAGAAAGAGTTGCTAGCAGTTGTATTTGCCCTAGACAAGTTTAGGTCCTATCTCTTGGGATCTAAAGTCATTGTCTATTCAGATCACGCCGCTTTGAAATACTTGTTTTCCAAGAAAGATGCGAAGTCGCGGCTGATTCGGTGGGTCTTGTTGCTCCAAGAGTTTGATTTGGAGATTAAAGATAAGAAAGGAGCTGAGAATGTTTTTGCGGACCATCTATCTAGGCTTATAGTAGAATTCTCAAATGATCCTATGCCCATTGCTGAGACATTCCCTGATGAGCAGCTATGCATGTTTTCCAGTCACCTTGGTATGCGGACATTGTTAATTATCTTGTCACACATGAAATGCCAAATCATTGGTCTAAGCAAGATAAATGCAAATTCTTGTCTGAGGTGAAGCACTTTTATTGGGATGATCCCTATCTCTTCAAGTATTGTCCTGATCAGGTAATTAGGAGATGTATCCTGAGGAGGATCAAATGCCAATTCTCTCCTTTTGCCATGGTCAGTCGTGTGGAGGCCATTTTAGTGGAAAGAAGACTGCTGTGCTAAAGTTTTGCAGTGCGGATTTTATTGGCCTTTATTGTTTCGCGATGCACATGCCTATTGTGTTGCTTGTGAGAGATGTCAAAAGTTAGGTAGTCTCACGCGACGAAGTATGATGCCCCTTAATCCCATTTTGATAGTGGAGATTTTTGATGTGTGGGGAATAGATTCTATGGGACTCTTTCCTAACTCATTTGGCAATCTCTATATTTTGGTAGTCGTTGACTGTGTGGAGGCTATTGCGTGAAGAACAAGTGATCACAAAGTGGTGGTGAAATTTTTAGAAGATAATATTCTTGCACGATTTGGTACACCCCGCGCTATCATTAGTGATGGGGGGTTGCACTTTTGCAATAGACCATTTAAAGATCTAATGAAGAAGCATGGAGTAATTCATAAAGTGTGAACCGCGTACCACCCACAAACTAGTGGGCAAGCTGAAATTTCAAATAGGGAGATTAAGCACATCTTAGAGAAGACGGTAAATCCCAACAGGAAGGATTGGTCAATCCGGCTGACAGATGCTTTGTGGGCATACCGTGCTGCGTACAAAACTCCCATTGGAATGTCTCCTTACCGCTTAGTGTATGGCAAGGCATGTCATTTACCTGTTGAGTTGGAACATAGAGCTTTTTGGGCTATTAGACAGCTGAATTTTGATGTCGACCAGGTAAGTAATCATAGGAAGCTTCAAATTATCGAGCTAGAAGAGATAAGGAATGATGCTTATGATTGTGCAAAATCGTACAAGGAGAGGATGAAAAGGGTGCAAAGATTCTTAGGAAATCCTTTCACCCTGGCTAGAAAGTCCTATATAATACTCGTTTGCATATATTCCCAGGGAAGTTGAAGTCTAAATGGTCTGGTCCTTTCATAGTCCAGCAGGTGTATCCTAATGGGGCCATTGAGATTCAGAATCCCAAAGATGGTACTGTGTTTAAAGTGAAAGGCCATCGGTTAAAATCATTTTTGGAGTTGAAAAATCCAGAAGTTGAAGTTATGCTTTTGGAGGATCCCGTTTATCGGGATTGATTTTATTTAGGCCATGATTCATGTATATTATTGTATATTTGGGTTTAGTATTTTGCTTTTCTATTTTAGGTTTTCTTTGTTTTATTTCTAACAAAAGTGCAGGATTATCTCTTTGATTTGAGCTTTAAATCTGGAATTCATTGAGCTGTCCATACGAGGCATACATTCATATTCAGGTGATATCCTTCCTTTATTTATTTTCTTGTCTTTAAACATTGCGGACAATTAAGTTTTAAGTTGGGGGTGGGATTTTATTTGTCTTATTATTCCATGCACTTCACACATGCCACTTTCTTAGGATTTGAGTAAATTATTTTATTTATTTTATTTATTTTTTAAAAAAAGATTTAAAAAAATAAAATAAAATTATGCAATGGTTCTTGAGCTGATAATGAGTTTTCCTTTGTCTAGCTGATGCAATAACGACGACGCATTCGTCTAAATTCTTTACATGTGTATGCTTAGTTCTCATACTATCATTATTAAGAGAAATTTTTATGATCTCTGATTTTCATTTTATTTGAGCACATAAGACAAGAAATGCATGACTAGATGGATGAGTGAGTACAACTTGAATTTCTTGAAAACATAAATGCGGAGACTAAATAACTTGTGAGATTTGAGCCAATCATCTTATTTGAGGGTTTTTACATTAATTCTGAATTGTTTTTAAAAAGCGTATTTTGTTGAGTAGTCTCATTATTCCTTGCTTTGATTGAACACTAGATGGGTACATCCATGAAATGCAAATTCTTTTGAAGGATTCCTAATACTGTTTGAACTGAAGAACTCTTGACCTTATAAAGTGAATTAGGCCATCTTTGATAGCTGACATATGAGCCTAATCCCACCTTTACATGTGTACCGCTAGTTACCCTTTTAAGCCTTTTTATGTAGCCTTTCTTTGGTAACCCGATATCCTTACCCTACTCCAACTTGGAGTGTAAACCATATTTATGGCCTCCTTTATCTATAGATGTGTTGAGATTGTTTCTATCTATGGGCAATAGTGAAAAGTGAGCTTGAAAGAATGAAAAAAAAAGAAGAAAAAAAAATTGCGAAGTGATGAAATCTCTTTTAAAGATCAAAGAAAAAAAAAAGAAGGAAAAAATTGAAGAAAAGCTCAAATGAAGTTGAATTAAGCCCAAGTGATAATTTTATATCTCAACATGTTTCTTAGATCGCTAAATTCCTTATATGCCCCTTCGTTTCGTAACCCTTTCCTTGCGCCTTGCATTACAACCCTAAAAAGTCCTAATGATCCTTTGAAATATTGTTTAGAGATGAGGGTAGTAGAGGGGATCCATATATGCATTTCACCTTTCTAGTGGGATTTATCTTGTTCATGAGACTTTTGTTCCCTCAAAATTTCTAAGTTAAATTAGTAATTAATTAGAATTAGTGAGTGAGATAAACACATTCCATCCGTCAAGTCCCTAGGGTTCGACCTCGCACTTGTAAGCTATTCTAAGTATTCGATTTGTGCACTTGCGAGTAAATAAAACATCAACAAGAAGTTTTTGGCGCCGTTGCCGGGGACTTGAAAATGTTCCTCACCAGCACACTAATTTAGATTATTTCCTTCTACTAGTTTCTTTTAAAAAAAAATTTAAAAAATAAAATAAAAAATAGGAGTTGGGTAGTGCATGATTGTTGTTTGGAAGCGTGGTGATAAGAGATTGACTAAGATAGAGAACATAGAGGTAAACCCTTTATTTGAGAAAGAATCAATGGCTGAAGAACAAGAAGCAAAAACTTTAAAAGAACTTTTCTTTTCTATCACAACCAACCCGCCTTCATGCATTTCTATCACGACCGCAAACCATTTCGAGCTAAAACCGCAAGTGATGCAACTTCTTTCCACTTTTCATGGAATCGATTAGGAAGATCCTTACCTCCATATTAAGGATTTTCTAGAAATTTGTGCCACTTTCAAATTTTAAAATTTTTCAAATGAATCGGTTCGCCTACGTTTATTTCCTTTCTCCTGAAAGGGAAAGCAAAGACATGCCTTAACTCATTTCCATCTAGGTCCATCTTTGGTTGGGAGACTTTGATTTCTAAATTTCTAACTAAATTTTTTCCCATGTCAAAGACAAATGAACTTCGAAGACAAATATCTGATTTTAGTTAAGAAAATCATGAAAAATTCTCTGAATCTTGGGAAAGATTTAAGAACCTACTTTTGAGATGTCCCCACCATGGTTTTAAGACATGGAGACTTGTTCAATATTTTTACAATGGGTTAACTCAAACCAACCGAAACATGATTGAATCCATGAACAGTGGCACTTTCCTTAGTCTGACAGAAGACAAAGCTTACAATTTCCTTTGAGAATCTATCCGAGAGCTCTCAGCAATGGGATTTCTCCTTTCGTAAGAATTCATCTTCTCAAGTCAAGAAGGAAGCTAAGAAAGAAGAAATATATGAGCTAACCGAAGACGTAGAGATTAGAAGGCAGTTAGATAGTCTCTCAAAGAAACTTGAAGCGCTAGCTTTGCGGTTGGATAACAATTCAGTCAAATCAAGTTCAAGCTGAAAGGTGCTCTGTGTGTGCTAGTCCTATGCATACATCGCAAACTTGTCCTTCGAATTCATGCCACAATAAGTAAGTGCGATGAATGATTACAAAAAGCAATTTAATAGCCCATTCACAGAAACTTACAATCCGGGTTGGAGAAATCACCCAAAATTTTTATTTTTCATGGGCACAAGCTCAACCCATGCCCAATATGGGTGCCCCATCAACTAATGTTCCACGACAGCAACCACCTTCTGGTTTTCGTCCACCAATCAATTCGTATCCACCATTTCAATCTGCTCAGCTTGCTCAATCATCCCATGTCACTCCACAACAATTCTCATCTTTGGAGGACACTTTAAAACAATTCATTCAAGTGACCACCCAAAACAACCAGACTTCAAGTCAAATTTTGCAAGAAGTTAGGAACAATGGCCTCATGAACACTCAAGCCATCATCAAGTTAGAGAGGCAAATGGGTCAATTGGTTAGTCATTTGGGTGAGAGAGAAAAGGGTAAATTTCCGAGTCAGCCGATTCCGAATGCACCAACCAACACTTGGGCAAGTTCAAGCCATCACCACCCTTAGGTCGGGAAAGAAAATTGATAGCGAAGAGGAAGAGAAAGAAGAAAAGCAGTATCCAGCTGAGGTTTGAGCCTACACCTCAAGTTGTGAACCAAGCTCCTCTTGCTAAGCATGCAAGTGAAGATCTCTCGAGTAGGACCTTTGTTCCTAAACCCCCATTTGCTCATAATAGACTAAAAGACAATAAGAAGGGTACTCAATTTGAAGAAATTTTGGAAGTGTTTAAGCAAGTTCAGATAAACATTCTATTACTTGATGCCATGAAGCAAGTACCTTCTTATGCCAAGTTTCTCAAAGACTTGGTCACTTAAAAGAGGAGAACAAATGTTCCGAAAAAGGCATTTTTAGCTGAACATGCAAGCTCCATTATTCAATGCAAGATCTCTATCAAGTATAAAGACCTTAGATGTCCAACAATCTCATGCAAGATAAGAGATCATCATATTGAGCGAGCTTTGGTAGATTTGGGGGCTAGTGTGAACTTATTGACATATTCTGTGTATGTGCAGTTGCATTTAGGAGAGTTGAAGACCACACCAATGACAATCCAACTTGGTGATAGGTCAGTAAAAATTCCTAGGTGTGTCATTGAAGATGTTCTAATCAAGGTAGATACTTTCTATTTTCTTGTGGACTTTGTTGTCCTTGATACTAAGCCTGTTCAGAACACAAAAGGCCAAGTTCCTGTGATTTTAGGGCGATCATTTCTTGCTACATCCAACGTCCTCATCAATTGCAGAAATGGAGTGATGAAAATTTCTTTTGGAAATCTCACAGTTGAGCTAAATGCTTTTTACATTAGCAAGACCTCGATAGACACTGATGATAATGATTTCGAACAAGTCCATTTGATTGATAGTCTAGTAGAGGAATCTTTCTTGCAAACTTGTAAAGAGGACCCATTAGAAGCTTGCCTATCCCATTTTGGTTGTGATTTTAATATTGATGAATCTATAGAGCAAGTCAATGCACTTTTAGATTCAGTGGCTGTCATGGGTACACATTCTTTCCAACCAAAACTAGTGCCTCTCAATCTCTCATCAACTCCCCGACCTCCTTCCATTGAAGAACCACCAAAGTTGGACCTAAAGCCCTTGCCAGATAATTTGAAATATGCATTTCTAGGTCCAGCAGAATCGTTATCAGTTATCATAGCTTCTAATCTCGATGATGCTAGAGAAAAAATTACTTGAAGTCCTTTACGAGCATAAGTAAGCTATTGGGTGGTCTATTGCAGATTTGAAAGGAATCAGCCCGTCAGTTGTCATGCATAAGATTCACTTAGAGGAGAATGCAAAACCCTCCCGTGAACCACAAAGAAGGATGAATCTAGTGATGCAAGAAGTTGTTAGGACTGAGGTACTCAAACTCCTTGATGCGGGTATTATATACCCGATATCCGATAGTAAGTGGGTGAGCCCTGTGCAAGTAGTTCCTAAGAAGTTAGGGGTTACCGTGGTAGTCAATGAACGTAATGAGTTAGTTCCATCTCGTGTTTAGGCGGGATGGCGTGCTTGTATCGACTACCAGAAGTTGAATTCAATGACTAGGAAGGATCACTTTCCCCTTCTTTGCATTGATCAAATGCCGGAAAGGTTTGCCGGTTATGCTTATTACTGCTTTTTGGATGGTTATTCCGGGTATAACCAAATTCCAGTCGATCCATCTGATCAAGAGAAGACAACATTCACGTGCCCTTTTGGTACATTCGCTACCGACGCATGTCTTTTGGGCTATACAATGCACCTGCCACTTTTCAGCGGTGCATGATTTCTATATTCTCAGACATAGTAGAGCGATTCTTGGAGGTTTTCATGGATGATTTTCTTTGTTTGGGTCTTCTTTTGATGAATGTTTGAAACACCTAGCTCTAGTCTTGGAGAGGTGTAGAGAGAAAAACCTTGTGCTTGATTGGGAGAAGTGTCATTTTATGGTACAAAGGGGAATTTTACTCTTGGGCATATCATCTCTAAAGAGGGAATTGTTCTTGGGCATATCATTTTCTTAATGCTTTTATGATGCATCGGAAGCCAATGGGAGCTACAGTTGAGGAATATCTGAAATTAGGCATGGATTTGTATCCAATAGTCAACATTGGAGAATGTTTTAGTAGAAGTGTTGGCTAAGTGTTGGCTTCTATAGGGAAAGTGAATACTTTTCCTTCGTCTTGACAAGTAAGTTTAAGCCATTGACTGCAGAATTATTGGTGAGAGCAGTTGCTCAAAATTGTCCATCACACAAAACTTCTTCACTAGTATTTAAGGAGCACCATTCAAGGAAGGCAGAAAAAGTCTACATCCATATGGAAGTTAAGCTCAACTTTAACCTTCAAAAAATAAGGATAAATACACATAACAATTACAAATGCCTAGCCCACAAAACTGCTGGGAAGGGCATATGGTTCTTTTATTAACCCCAAAGACAGGAAGAGACTGAAAGATTGCTCACAAGAGAACATGTTCTCCTTGACCAATCTTTAAGTCTCATCCTTTCTTTAGGGTTAATAAAAGAATCCAATGACCTTCCCCAACAGTTTGTGGACTAGTCATTTGTAATTATTATATGAATTTATCATTATTTTTTGAAGGGTAAAGGTGAGTTTTACTTCCATAAGGGTATAGACATGTTCTGCGTTTCTTGAATGATGCTCCTTAAATACTAGTGAAGGAGTTTTGTGTGATGGACAATTTTGAGCAATTGCTCTAACCAATGATCCTGCAGTCAATGGCTTAGACTTACTTGTCGAGACGAAGGAAAAAAGTATTCACTTCCCCTAGAGAAGCCAATACTACTACTAAAAATTCTCCAATATTGACTATTGGATACAAATTCATGCCTAATTTCAGATATTCCTGAACTGTAGCTCCCATGGGCTTCCCAAGCATCATAAAAGCATTAAGAAAATTTTTGAACTGCAATTTTTTTTTCTTCCAAATATTTTCATCTGCCAAATCTGGATACTTCCCATCTGAGTCCTTCCAATCTGAATCTTGTTCACTACTAAACATATGTACCAACAATTACGTAGGAATGCAACTTTTTCTTTATTGTTGTCCAACTCAGCCTACATTACATCCAACACAACAATTATTAAAAGAGTGAACACAGAACTTTAATCTGAATCTTTATCAATTTTGTTCATGTTGTATTTTAACTTTAATCATGTTGGATGTTGGCCATCAATAAAGAAAAAGTTGCATTCCTGCTTAATTGTTGGTACAATATGTTTAGGTGGGAACAAGATTTAGATTGGAAGGATTCAGATGGGAAGGATCCAGATTTGGCAGATGAAAATATTTGGAAAAAAAAAATTGCCGTTCAAAAATTTTCTTAATACTTTTATGATGTATAGGAAGCCCATAGGAGTTACGGTAGAGCAATATCTAAAATTTGTCATAGATTTGTATTCAATAGTCAACATTGGAGAATGTTTTAGTAGTAGTATTGGCTTCCCTACAAGTAAGTCTAAGACATTGACTGCAGGATTATTGGTGAGAGCAGTTGCTCAAAATTGTCCCCATCACACAAAACTTCTTCACTAGTATTTAAGGAGCACTATTCAAGGAAGGCAGGAAACGTCTGCATCCTTATGGAAGTTAAGCTCAACTTTAACCTTCAAAAAATAAGGATAAATCTACATAACAATTACAAATGCCAATTTTTCAGCTTCATCCTTTCTTTGTGGTTAATAAAAAAAATTCAATGTCTTCCCCAACAGTTTTGTGGACTAGTCATTTGTAATTAGTATATGAATTTATCATTATTTTTTGAAGGGTAAAGGTGAGTTTGACTTCCATAAAAATGCAGACATGTTCTTCATTTCTTGAATGATGCTCCTTAAATACTAGTGAAGGAGTTTTGTGTGATGAACAATTTTGAGCAACTGCTTTCACCAATGATACTGTAGTCAATGGCTTAGACTTACTTGTCGAGACGAATGAAAAGTATTCACTTCCCCTAGGGAAGCCAACACTACTACTAAAACAGTCTCCAATGTTGACTATTGGATACAAGTCCATGCCAAATTTCAGATATTCCTCAACTGTAGTTCCCATAGGCTTCCCATGAATCATAAAGTATTAAGAAAGTTTTTGAACTGCAATTTTTTTCAAATCTGGATCCTTTCCATCTGAATCTTGTTCCCACCTAAACATATTGTACCAACAATTATGCAAGAATGCAACTTTTTTTTTATTGTTGGCCAACTCAGCCTACATTACATCCAACACAACAAATATTAAAAGAGTGAACACAGAACTTTAATCTGAATCTTTATCAATTTTGTTCCTGTTGTAATTTAACTTTAATCATGTTGGATGTTGGCCATCAATAAAGAAAAAGTTGCATTCCTGCTTAATTGTTGGTAAAATATGTTTAGGTGGGAACAAGATTTAGATTGGAAGAATTTAGATGGGAAGGATCCAGATTTGGCAGATGAAAATATTTGAAAAAAAAAGGTTGCAATTCAAAAATTTTCGTAATACTTTTATAATGCATAGGAAGCCCGTGGGAGCTACGGTTGAGGAATATCTAAAATTAGGCATGGATTTGTATCCAATAGTCAACATTGGAGAATGTTTTAGTAGTAGTGTTGGCTTCCCTAGGGAAAGTGAATATTTTTCATTCGTTTCGACAAGTCTAAGCTATTGACTGCAGGATTATTGGTGAGAGTAGTTGTTTAAAATTGTCCATCAAACGATTCCTTCACCAGTATTTAAGGAGCACCATTCAAGAAAGGCAAGAAAAGTCTGCATCCTTATGGAAGTTAAGCTCAACTTTAACATTCAAAAAATAAGGATAAATTCACATAATGATTACAAATGCCTAGTCCACGAAACAGTTGGGGAAGGGTATATGGTTCTTTTATTAACCCCCAAAGACATGAGGAGACTAAAAGATTGGTCACAAGAGAACATGTTCTCATTGACCAATCTTTCAGCCCCTTCCTTTATTTGGGGTTAATAAAAGAATCCAATGCTCGTCCCTAACATTTTTGTGAACTAGTCATTTATAATTACTATATGAAATAAGGATGCAGACATGTTCTGCATTTCTTGAATATGATGCTTCTTAAATACTTGTGAAGGAGTTTTGTGTGATGGACAATTTTGAGCAACTGCTCTCACCAATGATCCTGCAGTCAATAGCTTAGATT
Organism: Panax stipuleanatus; assembly: GCA_020205555.1. Lineage (NCBI taxonomy): Eukaryota > Viridiplantae > Streptophyta > Magnoliopsida > Apiales > Araliaceae > Panax > Panax stipuleanatus. The sequence goes on from CM035115.1 coordinate 151,392,213, forward strand.
TGTTGAGACGAAAGAAAAGTATTCACTCCACCTAGGGAAGCCGACACTACTACTAAAACATTCTCCAATGTTGACTATTGGATATAAATCTATGCCTAATATTAGATATTCCTCAACTGTAGCTCCCATGCATCATAAAAGCATTAAAAAAAAATTTGAACTGCAACTTTTTTTTTCTTCCAAAAATTTTCATCTACCAAATCTTGATCATTTCCATCTGAATCCCTCCCATCTGAATGTTGTTCCCACCTAAACATATTGTAATAGTAATTACGCAGGAATGCAACTTTTTCTTTATTGTTGGCCAACTCAGCCTACATTACATCCAACACAACAAATATTTAAAAAGTGAACACAGAACTTTAATCTGAATTTTATCAATTTTGTTCATATTGCATTTTAAATTCTGTGTTCACTCTTTTAATATTTGTTGGATTGAATGTAATGTAGGCTGGGTTGGCCAACAATAAGGAAAAAGTTGCATTCTTGCGTAATTACTATTACAATATGTTTAGGTGTGAACAAGATTCAGATGGGAAGGATCCAGGTTTGACAGATGGAATATTTGGAAGGAAAAAAAAAATTGCAGTTCAAAAATTTTCTAAATGCTTTTATGATGAATGGAAAGCCCATGATGAAATTAGGCATTAAATTGTATCCAATAGTCAACATTAGAGAATGTTTTAGTAGTAGTGTTGGCTTCCCTAGAGGAAGTGAATACTTTTCTTTCGTCTCGACAAGTCTAAGTCATTGACTGTAGGATTATTGGTGAGAACAGTTGCTCAAAATTGTCTATCACACAAAACTCATTCACTAGTATTTAAGGAGCATCATTCAAGAAATGCAGAACATGTCTATACCCTTATGGAAGTCAAACTCACCTTTATTCTTCAAAAAATAATGATAAATTCATATAGTAATTACAAATGACAAGTCCACATAACTGTTGGGGAATGATATTGGATTCTTTTATTAACTCCAAAGAAAGTAGGAGGCTGAAGGATTGGTCAAGGAGAACATGTTCTCTTGTGACCAATCTTTCAGTCTCCTCCTGTCTTTGGAGGTTAATAAAAGAACCATATGCCCTTCCCCAGCAGTTTTGTGGGCTAGGCATTTGTAATTCTGATATGGATTTATCCTTATTTTTTGAATGTTAAAGTTGAGCTTAACTTCCATAATGATGCAGACTTTTCCTGCCTTCCTTGAATGGTGCTCTCCTTAAATACTAGTAAAGGAGTATTGTGTGATGGACAATTTTAAGCAACTACCCTCACCAATGATCCTGCAGTCAATAACTTAAAAATACATGTCGAGACAAAGGAAAATTATTCACTTCCCTAGGGGAAGCCGCCAACACTACTACTAAAACATTTTCCAATGTTGACTATTGGATTGGATACAAATCCATGCCTAATTTCAGATATTCCTCAACAATAGTTCCCATAGGCTTTCCATGCATCATAAAAGTATTAAGAAAGTTTTTGAACTGCAATTTTTTTTTTCTAAATATTTTTATCTGCCAAATTTGGATACTTTCCATCTGAATCTTGTTCCCACCTAAACATATTGTACCAACAATTACGCAGGAATGCAACTTTTTCTTTATTGTTGGCCAACTCAGCCTACATTACAACAAATATTAAAAGAGTGAACACAGAACTTTAATCTGAATCTTTATCAATTTTGTTCATGTTGTATTTTAACTTTAATCATGTTGGATGTTGGCCATCAATAAAAAAAAAGTTGCATTCTTGCTTAATTGTTGGTACAATATGTTTAAGTGGGAACAAGATTTTGATTGGAAGGATTCAGATGGGAAGTATCCAGATTTGGCAGATGAAAATATTTGGAAAACAAAATTGCAGTTCAAAAATTTTCTTAATACTTTTATGATGCATAGGCTTTGGAGAATGCTTTAGTAATAGTGTTGGCTTCCCTAGGGAAAGTGAATATTTTTCCTTCGTTTCGACAATTAAGTCTAAGCCACTGACTGCAGGATTATTGGTGAGAGCAGTTGCTCAAAACTGTCCATCACACAATTCTTTCACCAGTATTTAAGGAGCATCATTCAAGAAAGGCAGGAAAAGTCTGCATCCTCATGGAAGTTAAGCTCAACTTTAACATTCAAAAAATATTGATAAATCCACATAACAATTACAAATACCTAGCCTACAAAACTGTTGGGGAAGGGCATATGGTTGTTTTATTAACCCCTAAATACTGGAGTAGACTAAAAGATTAGTCACAAGAGAACATGTTCTCCTTGACCAATCTGTCAGACTCTTTCTTTCTTTGGGGTTAATAATAGAATCCAATGCCCTTCCCCAACAGTTTTGTAAACTAGTCATTTGTAATTACTATATGAAATAAGGATATAGACATGTTCTGCATTTCTTGAATGATGCTCCTTAAATACTAGTGAAGGAGTTTTGTGTGATAGACAATTTTGAGCAAGTGCTCTCACCAATGATCCTGCAGTCAATAGCTTAGACTTGTCGAGACGAAGTAAAAGTATTAACTCCCCCTAGGGAAGACAATACTACTACTAAAATATTTTTCAATGTTGACTATTGAATACAAATCCATACCTAATTTCATATATTTCTCCACTGTAGCTCCCATAGGTTTCCCATGCATTATAAAAGCATAATGCTGTGAGTTTTGTTTGTTTTTGGTTTCTTTTAATTTTCCTTCTCGTTTATCTATTTCAGGAGCACTATTCTGTTATTCCATTGATTCTTTTCATTCAAGTAGATAATCAGTTTTTTAAAGGGAGCACATCAGTAGTACATTGAAGAATTTAATTTGTTACTTTTTCCAATTAATTGGTGCATTCAAGTGAGTACTCTTATCATTTAATTATGTATTATTTTATTATATTTTATGTTCCAATTTTAAGCATGCTAAGCTAGATTATTTTCTAGGGTTGAGGATGAGTATAATTGATTGATTCTAATGCACATATTCATGCATATTGATTCTACCAATTTAATGTTTTCGTGTTAAAATTAATTCTTTTTATTGGATGCCTATTTTTACTATAAAAAAAATAAAGTTGGATGCTCATTATTATTTATTGGATTCAGTTTATGATTTGCTCAAAGCGGATATAAACTATGTTTTGATGGAAATAATGAGTGTTTTGATTTTATACATATGTTTGGCTATAAAAGAATTAACAATCTGATTTTACAAATTAATTGGAATTAATTGATTTTATTTTCCGCATCTAATAAAGTCGAGAGACCAAAGTAGTGCGGGATAAAAAGTAGAGTTTATTGAGCATTAATATTAGGAAAATGATATCAATTATATGATTCCGCCACCCGAGTATTTTATTATTGATTATTTTAATCGCATATCTTTAGTTAATAAAAATTTCCTCAAAATTTCTAAGTTAGATTAGTAATTAATTAGAATTAGTGAGTGAGATAAACACGTTCCATCCGTCAAGTCCCTAGGGTTCGACCTTGCACTTGTAAGCTATACTAAGTATTCGATTCGTGCACTTGCGAGTAAATAAAACATCAACAAGAAGTTTTTGGCGCCGTTGCCGGGGACTTGAAAATGTTCCTCACCAGCTCACTAATTTAGATTATTTCCTTCTACTAGTTTCTTTTAAAAAAAAAATGTAAAAAATAAAATAAAAAATAGGAGTTCAGTAGTGCATGATTGTTGTTTGGAAGTGTGGTGATAAGAGATTGACTAAGATAGAGAACTTAGAGTTAAATACTTTATGGCTGAAGAACAAGGAGCAAAAACTTTAAAAGAACTTTTCTCTTTTATCACAACCAACCCGCCTTCAAGCATCGTGTTGCCTCCCACAACCGCAAACCATTTCGAGCTAAAACCGCAAGTGATGCAACTTCTTTCCACTTTTCATGGAATCGATCAGGAAGATCCTTACCTCCATATTAAGGATTTTCTAGAAATTTGTGCCACTTTCAAATTTTAAAATTTTTCAGATGAATCGGTTCGCCTACGTTTATTTCCTTTCTCCCTGAAAGGGAAAGCAAAGACATGGCTTAACTCATTACCATCTAGGTCCATCTTTGGTTGAAAGACTTTGGTTTCTGAATTTCTAACTAAATTTTTTCCCATGTCAAAGACAAATGAACTTCGAAGACAAATATCTGATTTTAGTCAAGAAGATCATGAAAAATTCTATGAATCTTGGGAAAGATTTAAGAACCTACTTTTGAGATGTCCCCACCATGGTTTTAAGACATGAAGACTTGTTCAATATTTTTACAATGGGTTTACTCAAACCAACCGAAACATGATTGAATCCATGAACAGTGGCACTTTCCTTAGTCTGACAGAAGACGAAGCTTACAATTTCCTTTGAGAATCTATCCGAGAGCTCTCAGCAATGGGATTTCTCCTTTCGTAGGAATTCATCTTCTCAAGTCAAGAAGGAAGCTAAGAAAGAAGAAATATATGAGCTAACCGAAGACGTAGAGACTAGAAGGCAGTTAGATAGTCTCTCAAAGAAACTTGAAGCGTTAGCTTTGCGGTTGGATAGCAATTCAGTCAAATCAAGTTCAAGCTGAAGGGTGCTCTGTATGTGCTAGTCCTATGCATACATCGCAAACTTGCCCTTCTATTGTAGGATTCTCCGAATTCATGCCACAACAAGTAAATGCGATGAATGATTACAAAATGCAATTCAATAGCCCATTCACAGAGACATACAATCCGGGTTGGAGAAATCACCCAAATTTTTTATTATTCATGGGCACAAGCTCAACCCATGCCCAATATGGGTGCCCCATCAACTAATGTTCCACGACAGCAACCACCTTCTGGTTTTCGTCCACCAATCAATTCGTATCCACCATTTCAATCTGCTCGGCTTGCTCAATCATTCCATGTCACTCCACAACAATTCTCATCTTTGGAGGACACTTTAAAACAATTCATTCAAGTGACCACCCAAAACAACCAGACTTCAAGTCAAATTTTGCAAGAAGTTAGGAACAATGGCCTCATGAACACTCAAGCCATCATCAAGTTAGAGAGTCAAATTGGTCAATTGGTTAGTCATTTGGGTGAGAGAGAAAAGGGTAAATTTCCGAGTCAGTCGATTCCGAATCCTAAAGGTGTTTCCTCGGGTGGGATAACTTCTAACCCACCAAATGCACCAACCAACACATGGGCAAGTTCAAGCCATCACCACCCTTAGGTCGGGAAAGGAAATTGATAGCAAAGAGGAAGAGAAAGAAGAAGAGCAGTATCCAGCAGAGGTTGAGCCTACACCTCAAGTTGTGAACCAAGCTCCTCTTGCTAAGCAAGCAAGTGAAGATCTCTCGAGTAGGACCTTTGTTCCTAAACCCCCATTTCCTCATAGACTAAAAGACAATAAGAAGGGTACTCAATTCGAAGAAATTTTGGAAGTGTTTAAGCAAGTTGAAATAAACATTCCTTTACTTGATGCCATCAAGCAAGTACCTTCTTATGCCAAGTTTCTCAAAGACTTGGTCACTTAAAAGAGGAGAACAAATGTTCCGAAAATGGCATTTTTAGCTGAACATGCAAGCTCCATTATTCAATGCAAGATCCCTGTCAAGTATAAGGACCTTAGATGTCCAACAATCTCATGCAAGATAAGAGATCATCATATTGAGCGAGCTTTGGTAGATTTGGGGGCTAGTGTAAACTTACTGACATATTCTGTGTATTTGCAGTTGCATTTAGGAGAGTTGAAGCCCACACCAATGACAATCCAACTTGGTGATAGTTCAGTAAAAATTCCTAGGGGTGTCATTGAAGATGTTCTAATCAAGGTAGATACTTTCTATTTTCCTGTGGACTTTGTTGTCCTTGATACTAAGCCTGTTCAGAACACAAGAGGCCAAATTCCTGTTATTTTAGGGCGACCATTTCTTGCTACATCCAACGTTCTCATCAATTGCAGAAATGGAGTGATGAAAATTTCTTTTGGAAATCTCACAGCTAAGCTAAATGTTTTTGGCATTAGCAAGACCTCGATAGACACTGATGATAATGATTTCGGACAAGTTCATTTGATTGATAGTCTAGTAGAGGAATCTTTCTTGCAAACTTGTAAAGAGGACCCATTAGAAGCTTGCCTATCCCATTTTGGTTGTGATTTTAATATTGATGAATCTATAGAGCAAGTCAATGCACTTTTAGATTCAGTGCCTGTCATGGGTACACATTCTTTCCAACCAAAACTAGTGCCTCTCAATCTCTCATCAACTCCCCGACCTCCTTCCATTGAAGAACCACCAAAGTTGGACCTAAAGCCCTTGCCAGATAATTTGAAATATGCATTTCTAGGTCCAGCAGAGTCGTTACCAGTTATCACAGCTTCTAATCTCGATAATGCTCAAGAGAAAAAATTACTTGAAGTCCTTCACGAGCATAAGGAAGCTATTGGGTGGTCTATTGCAGATTTGAAAGGAATCATCCCGTCAGTTGCCATGCATAAGATTCACTTAGAGGGGAGTGCAAAACCCTCTCGTGAACCACAAAGAAGGCTGAATCCAGAGATGAAATAAGTAGTTAGGGCTGAGGTACTCAAACTCCTTGATGCGGGTATTATATACCCGATATCCGATAGTAAGTGGGTGAGCCCTGTGCGAGTAGTTCCTAAGAAGTTAGGGGTTACCGTGGTAGTCAATGAACGTAATGAGTTAGTTCCATCTCGTGTTCAGACGGGATGGCGTGTTTGTATTGACTACCGGAAGTTGAATTCAATGACTAGGAAGGATCAATTTCCCCTTCCTTACATTGATCAAATGCCGGAAAGGTTAGCCGGTCATGCTTATTACTGCTTTTTGGATGGTTATTCCGGCTATAACCAAATTCCAGTCGATCCATCTGATCAAGAGAAGACAACATTCACGTGCCCTTTTGGTACATTCACTACCGACGCATGTCTTTTGGGCTATACAATGCACCTGCCACTTTTCAGCGGTGCATGATTTCTATATTCTCAGACATGGTAGAGCGATTCTTGGAGGTTTTCATGGATGATTTTATGTGTTTGGGTCTTCTTTTGATGAATGTTTGAAACACCTAGCTCTAGTCTTAGAGAGGTGTAGAGAGAAAAACCTAGTGCTTAATTGGGAGAAGTGTCATTTTATGGTACAAAGGGGAATTGTTCTTGGGCATATCATCTCTAAAGAGGGAATTGAAGTAGACAAGGTTAAAGTAGAGTTAATCTCTAACCTGCCGCTCCCGCGGAAGGTTAAGAAGATTCGCTCATTTTTAGGCCATGTTGGTTTTTACAGGCGTTTTATCTAGGATTTTAGCAAGATTGCTAAACCTCTGCGCAATCTCCTTGCTAAAGACGCCCCATTTGACTTCAATGAAGCATGCCAAAAAGCCTTTGAGACGTTGAAATCTGCTCTGACCTCTGCACCTATTATTCGGTCCCCTGACTGGAACCTTCCATTTGAGATCATGTGTGATGCCTCTAATTATGCAGTTGGGGCAATTTTAGGTCAGAGAATTGATGAAGTCCCTCGTGTGATCTACTATGCAACCAAAACTTTGAACGATGCTCTGCTCCATTACTCTACCACAGAGAAAGAGTTGCTAGCAGTCGTATTTGCCTTAGACAAGTTTTGGTCCCATCTCTTGGGATCTAAAGTCATTGTCTATTCAGATCACGCCGCTTTGAAATACTTGTTTTCCAAGAAAGATGCGAAGTCGCGGCTGATTCGGTGGGTCTTGTTGCTCCAAGAGTTTGATTTGGAGATTAAAGATAAGAAAGGAGCTGAGAATGTTTTTGCGGACCATCTATCTAGGCTTATAGTAGAATTCTCAAATGATCCTATGCCCATTGTTGAGACATTCCCTGATGAGCAGCTATGCATGTTTCCCAGTCACCTTGGTATGCGGACATTGTTAATTATCTTGTCACACATGAAATGCCAAATCATTGGTCTAAGCAAGATAAATGCAAATTCTTGTCTGAGGTGAAGCACTTTTATTGGGATGATCCCTATCTCTTCAAGTATTGTCCTGATCAGGTAATTAGGAGATGTATCCTGAGGAGGATCAAATGCAAATTCTCTCCTTTTGCCATGATCAGTCGTGTGGAGGCCATTTTAGTGGAAAGAAGACTGCTGTGCTAAAGTTTTGCAGTGCGGATTTTATTGGCCTTTATTGTTTCGCGATGCACATGCCTATTGTGTTGCTTGTGAGAGATGTCAAAAGTTAGGTAGTCTCACGCGACGAAGTATGATGCCCCTTAATCCCATTTTGATAGTGGAGATTTTTGATGTGTGGGGAATAGATTCTATGGGACTCTTTCCTAACTCATTTGGCAATCTCTATATTTTGGTAGTCGTTGACTGTGTGGAGGCTATTGCGTGAAGAACAAGTGATCACAAAGTGGTGGTGAAATTTTTAAAAGAGAATATTCTTGCACGATTTGGTACACCCCGCGCTATCATTAGTGATGGGGGGTTGCACTTTTGCAATAGACCATTTAAAGATCTAATGAAGAAGCATGGAGTAATTCATAAAGTGTGAACCGCGTACCACCCACAAACTAGTGGGCAAGCTGAAATTTCAAATAGGGAGATTAAGCACATCTTAGAGAAGACGGTAAATCCCAACAGGAAAGATTGGTCAATCCGACTGACAGATGCTTTGTGGGCATACCGTGCTGCGTACAAAACTCCCATTGGAATGTCTCCTTACCGCTTAGTGTATGGCAAGGCATGTCATTTACCTGTTGAGTTGGAACATAGAGGTTTTTGGGCTGTTAGACAGCTGAATTTTGATGTCGACCAGGTAAGTAATCATAGGAAGCTTCAAATTATCGAGCTAGAAGAGATAAGGAATGATGCTTATGATTGTGCAAAATCGTACAAGGAGAGGATGAAAAGGGTGCAAAGATTCTTAGGAAATCCTTTCACCCTGGCTAGAAAGTCCTATATAATACTCGTTTGCATATATTCCCAGGGAAGTTGAAGTCTAAATGGTCTGGTCCTTTCATAGTCCAGCAGGTGTATCCTAATGGGGCCATTGAGATTCAGAATCCCAAAGATGGTACTGTGTTTAAAGTGAAAGGCCATCGGTTAAAATCATTTTTGGAGTTGAAAAATCCAGAAGTTGAAGTTATGCTTTTGGAGGATCCCGTTTATCGGGATTGATTTTATTTAGGCCATGATTCATGTATATTATTGTATATTTGGGTTTAGTATTTTGCTTTTCTATTTTAGGTTTTCTTTGTTTTATTTCTAACAAAAGTGCAGGATTATCTCTTTGATTTGAGCTTTAAATCTGGAATTCATTGAGCTGTCCATACGAGGCATACATTCATATTCAGGTGATATCCTTCCTTTATTTATTTTCTTGTCTTTAAACATTGCGGACAATTAAGTTTTAAGTTGGGGGTGGGATTTTATTTGTCTTATTATTCCATGCACTTCACACATGCCACTTTCTTAGGATTTGAGTAAATTATTTTATTTATTTTTTAAAAAAAGATTTAAAAAAATAAAATAAAATTATGCAATGGTTCTTGAGCTGATAATGAGTTTCCCTTTGTCTAGCTGATGCAATAACGACAACGCATTCTTCTTAATACTTTACATGTGCATGCTTTGTTCTCATACTATCATTATTAAGAGAAATTTTTATGATCTCTGATTTTCATTTTATTTGAGCACATAAGACAACAAATGCATGACTAGATGGATGGGTGAGTACAACTTGAATTTCCTGAAAACATAAATGCGGAGACTAAATAACTTGTGAGATTTGAGCCAATCATCTTATTTGAGGCTTTTTACATTAACTCTGAATTGTTTTTAAAAAGCGTATTTTGTTGAGTATTCTCATTATTCTTTGCTTTGATTGAACACTAGAAGGGTACATCCATGAAATGCAAATTCTTTTGAAGGATTCCTAATACTGTTTGAACTGAAGAACTCTTGACCTTATAAAGTGACTTAGGCCATCTTTGATAGCTGACATATGAGCCTAATCCCACCTTTACATATGTACCGCTAGTTACCCTTTTAAGCCTTTTTATGTAGCCTTTCTTTGGTAACCCAATATCCTTACCCTGCTCCAACTTGGAGTGTAAACCATATTTATGGCCTCCTTTATCTATGGATGTGTTGAGATTGTTTCTATGTATGGGCAATAATGAAAAGTGAGCTTGAAAGAATGAAAAAAAAAGAAGAAAAAAAAATTTCAAGCTTGTTAGATATACTGATAGCGATTGGGCAGGTTCCCTTGATGATCGAAAGAGCACCTCAGGTTATCTTTTTTGCCTAGGTTCAAATGTGATATCATGGAGTTCAAAGAAGCAAAAATCAGTGGCGTTATCGTCTGTGGAAGCGGAATACATTGCAGCGACCGATTGTGCATGTGAAGCAGTTTGGTTAAGAAGAATTTTAAATGATTTGCAGCTAAAGCAAAATGGACCTACAAGAATCTATTGAGACAATAGGTCAGCAATAGCAATGGCAAAAAATCCAGTTTTTCATGCACGCTCTAAGCATATAGAGCTTCGTTATCATTTCATCAGAGACTTTTCTCCTACCTTTCTTTGTGTTTTTTTTTGTAGTATCCGTCTCTTTTTTTTCTTCTTTTTTTTAAATGCTATGGACAGTTACATTTCTCTTAGGTGTTTGTCGATTGGAATATTACTGTGTGTTTATGATCATTGCCATGTACACAGTGCTTAATGCATTAAGTCAAACAAATTTCTTGCCAACCATTTTACTTCTATAATGAACTTGTAAAAATACACACATATATATAAAGTTCATACCAGAATGAACTTGAGTAGATGTACCTTTGATATGTCTAAACTCCGATAATTCAGCTTTGTATTAGTCTGTTTTAGATTAGATGCACCTTTAATACATTTAAACTCTGATTGTGCAGTGTCAGGTTGAAGCAGTGGATGTCCTAACCTCGCTTTTTTGTTAAGATTCATTTTGCCTTATTTCCTTTGAACACTGCTAACTAATTTAATTGTTTCTGTGGCACCTAACAGGCAAAGATTAAAAACTACGTCTCTACTCTGAGATGTGAGAATGAACACCTTAAGGTACGGTAACATTGCTGAGTTCGTGTGCTTCAGGTTTCTGTGGAAATGATTGTTTAGAATCTCCTTTTTGTAGAAATGATTGTGTAGATTAAACCTGATATGTCTTGTTCCATTCATAAATCAATTCAAAATGATAAGTCCCTGGGACTGTAAATTCCTGTTCTTTCAGACTTCAAGTCTTCGTGTATAAGATAGCAGACATTGTTTTGACTGGGACATATGGAATAGGTCAACATCTCACTGGCCGCTGCAAATTCTCGCCTTCGCAATGTTAGGGAAGAGAGGGACCAGTTTTATGAGGCTAATGATCAGATTGTTTCGCACTTGAAAACAAAGGTCTGTACTTTCTTTTTCCTTTTATCTATGTTTGTAATACTCTTAGCTTGCTTTCTGAGTTAAATTAAATACTTTAATGTTTTGTTGAGCACATCTAGTGTAGACCATGTTCAATTTTCATGCGACTTTCTAATTAATATTTTTTTATATCAGGAAGATGAGCTGTCAAGATCCATGGGATCATGTACACAAGAAGCAGGTGTTCTTGGTACATGGATCAATTTCTTGGAAGATACTTGGGTTCTGCAATCCGCAAATACAGAGACTAAAGAGAAGGAGGTCACGTATGTACTTAACAATTAAAGTTATCAGTTAGTTCATGTCAATTATCTTTGGTGAGAAATGTATCTTGCTTCTGAGATTGATTTTGATAATATTAAGTGCGGAAAGTAATTCTATATCTATTTGTAGGGCAACTTTTCTAGTGTTTTATTTCCATAATACCAAATACCTTGTAAGTTCTGCTGTTACTAATTTCTTCGTTATGCATTTTTAAGTGCTGAACTGGAGAAACATGAGGATTATTTTGTGAAGATGATTATCCAACTCCTCTCTGCTTACGAGGTATTGTTTAGATACTATAGAATTACAATTATACTATGAATTGCGATTAATTTTTTTCGCTTGCACTGATCTACATATAAAATTGTATTTTTTTACAGAAAGAATTGATGCCTTCTATTGATCATATTGGGAAATTTGTGGAGAATTTGAAGAGTTTAAGTGAAGGGTAAAGTACTTGATATACTAATATAGTTCACACGTATTTGTATACGACTTTTTTTGGACAAGGTATCTATAAACTTTACATCATAAGACAGGTCAGTGAAACCATCTGGTGCGGACAACGAGGATTCCAAAGTATTACACCCAAGGAAAATTCTTGAGGAGGAATATCTGGATTATGAAGCAAAGGTTCATAACTAAATATTTTGGATTGGAATTATGTTTCTAGACTCTGAATATAGAAATAATTTCCAATATTTTTTGCTACATTTCAAGTAAATTTCTAATTCCTCTACTATACCTTACTGCTTACAACTAAATTTTGTCTCTAGACTTAGAATATGTAGAAATAACTTCCGTATTATACTACTTTTCATGTAAAACTCTAATTCCTATACTGTACCTTTTGCTTTTTATATATATATATATATATATATGCGTAAAATTTATAACACAAATTTGATTCATCTTGCCTTTCCATAATTAAGGATGGGAAGTTTGAATATACCATAAAAGAAATCACCTGCATTCAAAATTGGTTGTTCTACACAGTTTTCTGTATATATTTATAATCATTCTTTTTGCAAAATACAATCCTTGTCATCCATGCATCATTATTGTTTTCCTCTATTAACTCAATCCAAGTGGTCATGGAAATTAATCCCTTCAAGAATATTTGTCTTTGACTCTTTTTCTCAATTCATCTGATTTTCCTAATTTCTCAATATTAGTTTCTATTTCAGATGATTTTATGAATCTGATTTTCTCATGTATGTACTTCAAAATTGCTGACCCTAAAAGTGTCGTTGCAGTAAGGTTTAAAACCAAGGGGAGAATGAGCAGCTCTGATAATGGTTTTGTGCTTTCTTTTCTGTTGGCAGATTATAACGACCTTTAGTGTAGTGGATAATGTGAAAGAGCAGTTCTATTCTCATCCCGGGATAAATTCCAGGTGCGCTTATCTAATGTACACTAAATAGTACTTTTTCCGTTTTATATGCAGTTAATTTTTTAAATGTGGAATGCTCCTTCGTTCAGGAAAGAGAATCCAAGGGTCAAAGAGCTGTTTGACAATATAGAAAAATTAAGGGAGGAATTTGAAGCTATTGATAGGCCGAATTTAGAGATGGAAACTCCAGCCAAAGAGGTAGAAACTCCATCTGCTGAGAAACCAGAAGAAAATCGATCAAATACATTGCAGGCTAAACAGCCAGAGTCGCCTGCTGCAGTCAAGCCAGAGCAAGTTCTAGACCCTGAGGCGGAATTAGCAAAATTAGAGTCTGAATTTGGGAAGGTTAATTGCGACTACTCTGCAGAAGAGGTTGGTGACTGGGAATTCGACGAGCTTGAAAAGGAATTGTCTCGGACCATTTAAGCTTCTGAACTCCCCCCCCCAGCCCCCAGCCCCCAGCCCCCACCCACCACCCATGCGTTGTGTGTACACGTTGGGAAATGTTCATTGTAACATTTGGTGGATATGTTTTGTGCATGATTTACGGTACATTTAACTCTAGTGTGTATTATGAAACTTGTCGTAAAGGTATTCTTTTGTTGTAAGAATAACATTTTACACGTTCGGTCATCTTTGAAAGCACATGGAGGATATGTTTGCCTGGTGTGAGGATTGATCTCCCACCACAATTGATTCCCTAGGTTTTGATAATTTTCTTCTATTCATAAGTTATGATCCTAAATGTTTTTAAATTCTGAAAATGTGTCAAGGGATTCATTTTAGTATAATTTACAAATCTCTCCTCTACTCAAATGTAGAGATCCCATATTTCATGTAATAGGGTTAGTATTTCAAAGTGATTTAGAGGGGCCTCTTGTGCTTTTTACGGGATGTACGGATCCAAAAAGCTTTCCTGGCATAAATTTAATTCTTATTCCCCGTTGAGGGGCACCCTCACTATTTAGGGACCACTGGTGGATTCAGAGCCACAAACCTAAATTGTTATAGTACTTGTTTGGTCTGTTTGGAGATTTTAAAAGCAACAAACACAGTTGGGAATCGTATTCATTTAAGCAACTAATTTAATTTACAAACGCACTCATTTAAGTAACTTATTTAATTTACAAACGCACCAAGCGTTGCCGCAAATAGATTCATATCTGAAAAAGGTTGACAATAAATTCTTTGAAAATTGACCATTTATCCATGTTAAAGGTGTACTAGAAATATTTGCGATTTGAGTAAATAACTCTAGGAACGAATGAGTCGGATCAACTTGAAAAATGAAAAGATTTGTACAAGTTACACGTTTCGCCACCACCATTGTGAAAAATCGTTAGGTTTGAATATGAAATTTCAAAAGCAACAAATGCAGTTGAGAATCTTATTCGTTTATTTAACTCACAAACGCACCAAACTCTACTACTGCTCTAAAGGCCGATAACCGAATAGCAATACACATTCTAGAAAGTTGTCCTTTGATTGAATGTTTCATATGTTTTTGGGAGGAAATACCAGTTCTCTAATAAAGCAAGTAAACAGTAGAGCTAGCCATTACAAATATTCATCCAACCATAATAGAAGCCAACAATTACAAATTAATAATCATCAGAAATAGTGCTAGCCATTACAAATATCCAACCAGCCAAGAATTACAAAATAACCACCATCGAAGTTCCATTTAAAAAAATAAGCAACAGCAGCAAAACATCAACCTTTGCACACTAGGGCGAGACCATCCATCTGCACAAATTTAACAGTTCATTAACACAAGAACCAAAAAACATGAAACAAAGACTAAATACATAAATGAACAAAGAAATCTGAGAAAACTAGGAAATAAATGCAATCCATATCTGACAAGTCACAATAAGAATGAGACACTGCACTCTAAAAACTAAAACTTAATATAAAAACCAATATAAGGGCTTCTCAACCACACAAGAAAATCACAAACTTCGAATCAACCCATTCTTTAACGGTTCATGGTTCAATCAATATAACCTTGCAAAATTTACCAAACCTTCTAATCAAAATACGTAACCTACATCAAACAGCTGATATAGGCATCAACCTACTCCAAATGAAGCAAAGCTGAAACAGTTTCAGATATTTTGGTGAACTGGTAAATGCTTAAGTTGTTAGACGCATGAGACAATTTTCTTGACTAATTATGCATGTGGTTCATTTTGCTCGACTAATAATGACTGAATTCAGTCAGCTTCGTAAATTTAAAATTCAGCCACTGGTTAAAACTCCCTACATTTTATGGTCCTCATAGATCTCAGTTGGTCAATTCAGATTAATCTATATGCCTACTGGAAGCCAATTCTGATTTCAACTACCTGCAACAAACATGAAGATAAATACTATTAACTTTGTTATTACTTGTTTTAGGTTACTTGTGATTCAACATGATACATTACAGGAAAGATCATCACTGGTTTGGCAGCTTCAAGTTAATTCAACATAGATCCCTGAATACTCGATGAACATGTACATGCATATAACCATAGTTGTCACGGTATCGCCATGGCGTCGCCTATCCAGTTGGTGGAGAACCTGTCACGGCGAGGGTCGACTTGAGGTGGAACTGCTAAGGTGTGCGCCTTGGCAGCTCTAGGCGACGCAGGCTGCCAAGGTACACGCCTTAGCAGCTCTGGCCCAACTTAAATGTTTATCTCATTGACCCATGGGCATTAACCCATGACCCATCGATTAAAAAAGGAGAAAGACAATAAAACCCTTATCTGCAGACTGCAATCGCGATTCGCAGCATCTCCGAAGTTTGGACTCAATCGCGACTGATTTGGACTCGATCGCGACTTTTTCGACCCATCACATCTCTGACGACTCCATAGAAGCCCATCAAAACCATCAGGCGACTGTGACTGGCGGTTACTGAGTCGACCGCGACCCAACCTTTTCTCACACAGGTTCTTTTTGTTCTTCCTGCTTTACTTTGCTTTGACCTTCTCTCACATACACATCCTTGACCTGGCTTCTCTCTGTAAATCTATTCTATGTTACTCTTTCTCTCCTTCTTGACTATTTCTATGTTACCCTTATCCTTCTTTCTTTTTTCAGAAAGATATATTTTTAAAGGAAACTTCATCTGATATCTGTAATGCATAATTGCATATATGCATGCCAAGTGTCAACTGCCAACTAAATAATGCCAAGCTGATGTGCCCTAGATAATGCCAAGTTGATGCATTTATTACAATGAATGTGTAAAACAGTACTTAACCCCAAGTTGAACATATTAGGACATAATTTTTTTAAGACTTATATTTTATCCTTGCCAATATATAAAGCTTAATTAAATATATAGAGAACAATTAGCCACTTAGGTTAGTACATTTAATGTGTTTTGTGAATTGTGATTATACTTTAAAGTTTAAACAGTACAAAATTATAGGTGATTCGACTTTTTAATAAGTTATATTTATTGTTTTACTTTTTTTGGGTATAATTTACAAAGTGTAAACACTATCTATTAAATGTTGAGTGTGAATGTTTACTACTTACTAAACTAGTAAGATGTATACATTCACAAGTAAAAATAAAAATATGTCAATTGTCTCTTATATTTTTTGTTTGATTGTATTGTGTAGAAACTAGAAAACAAAATAGCGGAAAGTTCGGAAGGAGCCGATGGTTATGATATAACCAAGTACTAAAAAAGAAAGGCCAAATCAAACGATCCGGGGTGGAAATATGGATATTGGCCTGATACGAGTAATAAGGATATAGTGCAATGTATCCTTTGTGGGAATTAACGTCGTTTGGGAATCAAAAGGCTGAAACATCTAGCAGGAAATTTTAGAGATGTAGCGAAGTCCTCTAAAACATCCACCAAAATTATGAGAGAGATGCAATTGGCTTTGAATAGTAAAAATAGGAACAAGCCAGTTGAGCTGGATGATGATGATGTAGTATAACTGCAAGAAGAACAATCATCTGCTCCTCCAAGCATAGCTTCCAATGTATATTCTAACATTATCCCAAGTTCTGGGACCGCTTCCAAAAGGAAGAAAACTGCTTTTCAATTCCAAAAGCCACAACCAAAAGCTCCAACAAAGACGATTGAAGTAATTCTAAGGAAGGCTCTTGAAGAAGTTGTAGAGAAGAGGCATAGCAAGCGTTTGAGCCAAACGACTATTGAAAATCGTTTGAGGATATCGGAGGAAAAGGAGAGAGTCCATATGCACATTGCCAACTTTTTCTACGAGTATGACATACCATTCAATGCTACAAATGCAAGGGGCTTTGAGGTAATGACTGAATCTATAGGACAATATGGGCCCGGTTTAAAGCCACTAATGTATCATGAGTTGAGGATTCCTTTACTTGAGAAGGCAAAGAAGCAAACCGATGAGTTAAAGGCGAAACATAAAGTTTTTAGGAAGCAATATAGGTGCACACTCGTGTCGGATGGTTGTACAGATATGAGGGGAAGGCATTTGTTGAATTTCCTTATTAATAGTTCGAAGGGAACTTACTTCATGAGGTTGATGCCTCCAGTCAGTCGCAAGATGCCACAATGTTGGCAAATCTCTTTGATAGTAAGATTGAGGAAATTAGCCTCGAGTATGTTGTTCAGGTGGTCACGGAAAATGCCTCTAATTACAAGGCAACAAGGCATATACTAACAGAGAGAAGGCCTACACTGTTTTGCCTTGCGCCGCTCACTGCCTAGAACTTATGCTAGAGGACATAGCCAAGCTGAAGCAATTCCAACCCACAATCACAAATGCAAGAAGATCACAACATTCATTTACATGCATGGTCGTTGTCTTAATGCGATGAGGGCAAAAACAAATGGGTGAGATCTTGTGACACCCGTAGTTACTAGATTTGCTACAGCTTTCCTCACCTTGCAGAGTTTGTACAAGCATAGAGATACATTGAGGCATTTGTTCATAAGTGAGGATTGGACAAAATCTAAGTTGTCGGCTACCGAAGCGGGGAAGAAAGTATGTGATACTGTAATTTCAACTATATTTTGGCATCATGTTGAGGATTACATTAGGGCGTCACAGCCACTTCTTGTAGCCTTGAAGAAGATTGTTGATGGTGCTATGTCAGAGGTTTTCGGTGCGTTGGAATGTGCGAAGAAAAAAAATTAAAGATTTATTTGACAACAAACAAAGACTATAAGAAGGTGATTGACATTGTTGAACGACGATGGGAAAGCCAAATAGAGCAAAAATTATATGGGGCTGCGTTGTTTCTCAATCCAGGCAAGTACTTTGATATCAAAGAGGAACGTTCGGTGTTAGCTAGTACTCTACGAAAAGACTTCAATGACATTCTTGCAAAGATGGTGCCCAAGCTAGATTTTCTAGACAAGATAAGAACTCTAGTCGAAAACCATGATGCTTCTCGAAATACTTTTGCAAGAGAAATGACGATTAGGCAGCGGAAATTAAAGAATCCTCGTAAGTATATTGAAATATATATAAAGATATAAAAGATAAATTATAATTATATACATTCTTCCTTTCCTCCTTTTATAAATATTTATATTCTTTCAAATGTTTGCTAGTTAATTGGTGGAACGCTTTTGGAGGACGGGTTATTGAGCTTAGAAAGTTTACAAAAACAATTCTAGGCCTTTGTTGTTGTTCTTCCGGTTGTGAGCGCAATTGTAGTACATTTAAGTTTGTAAGTACTTTCTATTGTTGGTTCAAAAGTAACAATTCGGTCACTACTAATACGAACTATTTTTTATATAATTAAAATTTTATCATTAATATTATTATTTTTTGTTTTATTTATTTTAGATTCATACGAAGAAGAGAGGAATAGCTTGGAACAAAAACGATTGAGTGACTTGGTGCATGTCCAATACAATCGAAAGATCGTCTCAAGGTTCCAAAAGAGGTGAACTTGGAAATTTTTTTGATCTTAGCCATTGACGACTTTAAATGGAGTAATGAATGGATCAATAATGAGGCCGATGTTGTTCATCCCGGGGGAAGGATCTTACATGGAATGATGTGGATCGAGCAACCGGTGCATCCAACACTTTTGAGCATCGCAATTCTTCAAGGAGGGCTCGTGAGAATACTAGTGATAATGTCATTATGTACACGACGTGGTGGTGGTTCAACTTCAAGGGAATCATGGTTGATGGATTTCGACTCCGATGATGAAGTTGATGAAGAGAGAATTCCAAATGACGATGAAGATATGGAGGATGATTTTGGAGAAAGACCACCTACGCTTTTGAATGAGAGTAGTTCTTGTGGAGGAGATGGAGATGACCTTTTTCTTGATGAGTTTGCTAGAACGATGTTTAGAGACGAGACTAGTGTAGAGAGTCTAGAAAATATTTTGGCTTGCTATGTGGTGTTTTATTAGTTATTAGACTAGTAATATGTGATGGTTGGTTGCAAATTTATTTTCTATGTGGTGTTTGTTGAACTCTTCATTTCTTTTACTAGTTTTTAAAATCAAGTGTTTTATTTTTGGATTGTTATTGCTAAGTATTTACATAATTGTGCTTTTAATGTTATTCCATGGTGTTATATTTTGGGTTTTAATGTATATGAAATTTTATTGCCGATATACTTGTTAAATAAAATAAATAATATATAAATTACACATTGTAAACGACTTGTTGTCATACGGACACCATGACGGTCACCTTGTCACCTAGGCGTCCTGGTAGTCGGTTACCGCCATGACTCGCCGTGGTGCCGTGACAACTATGCATATAACACAATTTTATTCAGTTAAAATGCATGATTTTCATGCTAAAAGAAAGATACATTTATTGCTACACACACAGGAAACATGTAAAGATAGAACAGTCTCAAGCATTATGCTTGAATGCTTGAGACTGCACATTGGGGGGATGATCTTAATTTATAGTTGGATTATCCGTAATGTAATTATAGAAGCTTAACATATTGCACAAATGCACACGATCAGTTTTGATTCAACACTAGGGTACTCAATCCAGGAGAAAAGGAGACAGTTAAAAGAAACATCTTATTATAAACTCAACCACGATATATATTCCAAATGAAGATCTCATTGGAATCCCCACATATATGTCAATAGTACATGTTAAAGAGGGGAAATTGAATTTCAGACCATATTTTAAGTGAAAACAAACCTTCATCAAGCAAGAAAAAAGTATTTGGACTGAAATAAGCCAGACATATTAGTACCAAATACACACATATGAGTCACCTCTCAGTAGTATTGATCCATCAATTCATACATGTCAGCTTGTTTTACCTCTTTCATATCTTTCTCCTTGCCTATTAAAAAACCACAGTAGTGCGCAAGGGCTATATATGCATAAAATATTATTATAAATGATTTCAGGAGGGGAGAAAATGATTTGTCTACTAGTAGTTTGTGGAAATACATAGCTTCTAGCTTGTTCCAGATAGGAAACAATACTTGGTTTAGGTTTTTAGAGAGGTTACTGCCTCGATTTGGCTAAGTCTGAACAAGTAGGTGGTGTTGTTGCTATTCATCATGTAAGATAAAAAGTCTATTGAAATTGGAGATTGATTAAGATACAAATTAATGGTCTGACTTGGTAATTATGTTTTGAAACTTTTCGAATATTATCTTCAACTTGGGATCCTCCAAGGTACCTTGTTGCTTTGTGCTTCAACTTAAGAAACCCCTCACTGCATTCTTAAGAACTCATAAAATCTTGAAAAATTGTTTACCTGTTCTCGATTAAAGCTTGTCTACATTTGCTAGAAGTGACTACTCATATAGTATCGTACAAGACATACTAGAGTCATTTAAAACGTATGCAATTGACACAAGTTATTAGTTATTACTACCTCCGTCCCACAATAAGTGCTTTTTTAGGCTTAATATTTTTTTCCAAAATAAGTGATGTGTTAGAATTCCAATACAATTTTTACAATATTTTCCCATATGTGCCCTTATGCAACCAATGATATTTATTACGTATTTATTGAGAAATTGAAAGGTTGAAGAAGAGAAAGAGAGACCAAAAGGCAATAAAAAGTCTCAAACAAAACAAAGAAAGTATATTAAGGGTATTTTTGCCATATTAACTTGTGTATTAGTATGTGTGATTTAAGCTAAAAAAGCACTTATTATGGGACGGAGGTAGTACTAAATTGAAGATAACATAAATCAAGATTATGCAAAAAAAAGTTGATCAAACAAAAGCATTATGCTAGCTACGGGATAATAGACTTTTTGGTCACTGTACTGGGGCCCGATTTTCATTGTGGTTACCGAAACTTTTTTTTGCTACAATCGAGTATTTATACTCTAAAAAACTTACCAAATGGTCATTAGTTAATATTTCCGTCCAAAAAATAGACGGGAGCAGTGAGCGTGCATATCACGTGATATTTTTTTTATGTGTACATGTCATTTGCCATGTGTATATCATGTGCCAAGCACATGCCAATTTTCCCTTCATAATACAAATCAGAGCAACGAATTCTCGAATTCAGAATTGGGAAAAAAATTAGGGCTCGATTCTCCTTGCTGCGATTCTCCTTTGGTGCGATTGACTCTACTTGGCTGATTTACTGCTCCAATTTTGGTATGTAACGTCTATGGCTGGTTGATTCGACTACATCCTTTTTGTTTTTTCTCCTCCTCGCTACTGTCAAGTGTTTCCAAGAATTCTTCATCTGGAGTTTTTGTTCATGGAGATGACACAGATGAGATATCTTCATCTCATCAAATACAATGGCAAAGGCCTCATCTTCCAGTGCAATGCTACAGTGGAATAACCGCACGCATGTGGGAAGCTTGGAAGGCTGGAACATTACACCCCGGTAGGAGGTTTGTAGGATGCAGTAGATACAATGTATAAATTATCCCATTACATGTTTGTATAATTACTTATATAAATTATCCCATACAAGCTTAGATGCAGTAAATACATTTTCTTAAATTACTTAATAATTATTTTTTTCTACACAGGATAAGAATGGTTATAGTGGTATTTTTAAATGGTATGATGCCCCTTTTACTACAAAGTCAAAGGAGGTTATTGGTCGATTAAGAAATGCACTTCACAAAATTGATGGAAGGTTTAACATTCCAGTTGGGCATGAAGTGGAAATCAAGGAATTGGAGAAGGAAGTTAATACATTGAAGAGTGCAATTAACAAAGCTGGAGCTAGAGAAACTAAGTTAATTTTGTTGCTTGTCATATCTTGGGTTTTATGTTTTCTCATCATGTATATGAAGTGAATTAAGATGATTAAGATGAATGTAATGGATTGATTTTGGCATGTAGTGGATTAATCAGTCTGATCAGTGTTGGTTTTTGCTTGTCATATATGCTTTGTGTTGGGAATGTAATGCTTGTAATGAAGGTTGAATTGAAATGCATTTTGAGTGTGTTGGAAATGTAATGCTTGTAATGAAGGTTGAATTGAAATGAATTTTGAGTTTGTTGGGAATGTAATGCTTGCAATTTAGTTGTTGTAATGCTCTGTGTTATGAATTTTCCTTTGAATAAAATTAGTTGGGATTGTAATAAGGCTTGGATGAATTGCAATAAGGTTTGAATGAATGTAATAAGGTTTAAATGAATTTATCTTGGGTTTTATGTTTGAATGAATTGTAATAAGGTTGAATGAGGCAATTCCTTTTCTAATGAATTGTAACAATATGCATAGTATACTCCTAGTCCATTATGCATCAATCATGAAGACAGTATACCAACTCAATTATATGTTCTAATGATTGATGTCCAATGAATTGTAATACTGTGTTCATGATGCTCTATTTCCAAAACACAATCACATACCACAATAAGCAATTGAGCAGCTGCTGCAACATTGGCAAATTACCATGTACATAACCATAGCAACTGCAACATTGGCAAAACATACCACAAGACAAAGAATAGAACCACAGAAATATGTCTGGCACAATTCAAAAGCCCAACATAGAGCAAATTCCATAATAAGCAACAGACAAAGTGGCCATTTAAGGCATCTACATTAACTTCCTTCAGTTCACAAAAAATAGACCAACTGTTTCCTTGTACAAAATGTACCATCTAATTCTTTCATCCCAAAACACAAAATGTACCAATGATCATTACCATACACATAAGAAAGGAAAAAAAGGGAGAGAGAGAGGGAGGGAGGAGGAGAAGGAGAGTTCGATACGCAGGTTTGGTAGACATTGGAGCATCCTTAATCCAGATGGTATTGTTTTGCAGATAGAGGGACACTATATTTTCCATTATTATCTTTACTGATGAAAGAATCCGGGAGATAAAATCTCAAGATGTTCGACTTTTTAAAGAATCCACACTTTTGGTTTGGAAGAAGCATTATTTGCATCCAATGATCATAATTTTCTACTTCTAGTGTGGATGGCACTAATATTTTCTCTTAAGTCCCCATTTATGAGTTTGAAGGAAAATGATAAGCCTACTTCTCGCTGATATCTGTAATTCGATAGATATTGGTCATCTTTTGAATAAGCATAGCGAGATCTATAGACAATTAAAAGGAACTGACGTAGATGAATATGATTTCAAGATTGTCTAAGTTCACCTTCCTTATGGGCTGCAAATGTCGTAAGCACTTATATTTGACTCTAAGTTTAAGTTTGGAACTATGCCTTGGTTTTCCCTGCCCTTCGACAATCCAACATGTAGGAACTTAAGGAGGATTTTCGGTTTGCTAGACAAAATTGACAAGGACCTTTCATTGGTTACACATGACAGAGTCCTTGCTATTGTCGGCCCTAATGGAAAATTTCTTGCCCCCTAGAACATGGTCATTGTGGATCTCAAGGCTATCCATTTAGATAGGGGAAAGCTGTCGAGATAGAGAAGGCCAAACCTCAATCTGATTTGGATTCATATATTAGTTCCAGTGTTGTTAAAGGCACACCTTGGTGCCCATCCCAGCCCATGTTGGGCGACTGGCCTCGCCTGAGGCGCACGAGGCCCGTGGTTCATCAAACGATGATGTTTAGGAGGCGGCTACAATTGATAGTCTATATTGCTTAGGGAAGAAAAAAATACACAACTTCATTTTGTGGACTCATTTACTGATCAGTGGAGGCAGTTAGTTGATCGTATTTTTTTATTAAGTGTTTAGTTGATCTTTGTTGTATGAACCAACAGATTTAATGATACAACATATCTAACAGATTTTAAGTGCTTGGTTAGTCTATCCCACTTTGACAGATATTGTTCGTCACTGTTTCGTAATTCCTCTGATTCTTCGTAACTGGGTAAGACCTAACTATTAGATTTAGTAGTAGGTTTGGGGTAGCCTAGTTTAGAAATAGATCTTGGGTATGTTAAAAGTAATCTTTACTCCCGTTGAATATTTTCTATTATATATTACGACAGGATAAATTTACATATAATTTTATTAGTATATTCTGGAGTTAGCTATATAGTTTTACATAATGTAAACTATATATAAATTTGTATAAAATTATATATAAATTTCTCCTTATTTAGTCTTATAAGTGTGACAAGGACAAATATGATTTATCATGAAATTCAAATATTTACAATCATTCAATAAAATATGTAATAAATTTAAATTTACTTTAGAATAAATCATTCATAACACATGATAGATAATAAATTATTAAATTTACTATAGATTAAATCATTTATACCCAAATCTCGTACTCTGTCTTCTCATAATCATCCCAGTACTCATCATCCTTTACATCTTTGTCACTTCTCTTGTAGTCCCTCCAAATATTGTCCACATCCTCATCAATGAGACAAACTGCATGAATAACAGTAGTACAGTCGACCATGTTGAGTTTCACATCTATGAATCTTTCTAGTTCTGCATTGGTTTCAAATATCTCAACCATGAAGGTATGTGCCCAGTTCGATTCTAAAACAATTTTGTACCAACTACTTCCGAAGCAGCATTATGGTCAGTACAAAATCGTTTTAGAATCGAACTGGGCACCTACCTTCATGGTTGAGAGATTTGAAACCAATGCAGAATTGGAAAGATTCAGGAATGTGATACTGAACATGGTCGACTGTACTACGGTTATTCATGCAGTTTGTCCATTGATAAGGATGGGGACAATATTAGGAGTGACTACAAGAGAAATAACAAAGATGTGAAAGATAATGAGTACTGACATGACTATGAGAAGACAGAGTACGGGCTTTGGGTATAAATGATTTAATATATAGAAAATATAATAATTTATTATCCATCATGTGTTATGAATGATTTATTCTAAAGTAAATTTAAATTTATTACATATTTTGTTGAATGATTGTGAATATTTGAATTTCATGATAAATCATATTTGTCATTTCTCTTTTCATAACCAGCATCAGTACTCATCATCCTTCATATATTTGTCATTTATCATATAGTCCCTCCTTAATATTGTCCTCATCTTCATCAAGGAGCCAAACTGCATGAATAACAGTAGTACAGTCGACCATGTTGAGCATCACATCCATGAATCTTCCCAGTTCTGCATAGGTTTCAAATCCCCCAACCATGAAGGCACGTGTCATGTTCGATCCTAAAACGATTTTGTACTTTTTATTACCGAAACTGCATTACCGAGGCAAGTGACCATAATGCTGCTTCAGAAGTAGGAAGTATAAAATCGTTTTAGCATCGAACTGGGCACTTGTCTTCATGGTTGAGGGATTTGAAACCAATGCAGAACTAGAAAGATTCAGGGATGTTGTGATACTCACCAGGGTCGATTGTACTACTGTTATTCATGTAGTTTGGCTCATTGATGAGGATGGGGACAATATTAGGAGTGACTACAAGAGAAATGACAAAGACGTGAAGGATGATGAGTACTGGGATGACTATGAGAAGACAAAGTACGAGCTTTGGGTATAAATGATTTAATATATAGAAATTTAATAATTTATTATCCATCATGTATTATGAATGATTTATTCTAAAGTAAATTTAAATTCATTACATATTTTGTTGAATGATTGTGATTATTTGAATTTCATGATAAATCATATTTGTCATTTCTCTTCTCATACTCAAGCCAGTACTCATCATCTTTCACATCTTTGTCATTTCTCTTGTAGTCCCACGATATTGTCTTCATCCTCATCAATGAGCCAAACTACATGAATAACAATAGTACAGTCGACCCTGTTGAGGATCACATCCTTGAATTTTTGCAGTTCTGCATAAGTTTCAAATCCATCAACCATGAAGGTAGGTGCCATGTTCAATGCTAAAACGATTTTGTACTTCCAATTACCGAAGCTGCACTACCGAGGTAAGTGACCATAATGCTGCTTCGGAAGTAGGAAGTACAAAATCGTTTTAGCATCGAACTGGGCACTTGTCTTCAGGGTTGAGGGATTTGAAACCAATGCAGAACTGGGAAGATTCAGGGATGTTGTGATTGTAATACCCGAGAATTTCCATATATTATTAAATAAATATATTAATGAAAATGAAAATTTATTTGAATATAAATGATTTTGTGTTATGAGATGAATTAATTCAATTATATATAATTGAATAATTATAATAATTGAGAAATTGGTGGAGTTTGTGATAAACTCATTGATTGCCTTGTGTGGCACAGTGACGTAATATAAGAATGATTATATTAATTTAAGCGAACAATTAATCTATATTAATTGTTAATCGAAGAATATTAATTAACTGTTATAAAATACTAATGAGGATTGATTAATAATATGTGATTATTATTATTGCAAGAAACATAATAATAATGAGCAACGTGTTTATAAATATAATAAGATTTATATCAAAGTGATGATTAATCATATAAGGGTTAATTAAATTGTTATGGAGGTTAACAATTATATTGATTGATGTAGGATATGTGTATATTATTAATTAATATTCAATTTATAAGATGAGAAATTATATGTGCAAGCATGCGAATTAAATGTGTAGCATATATTAGCTGACTATGTATTATGTGAAGTGTAATATGACACTATTATATGGTAAGGCTTATTAAACCATGTGAGCTACTTGATTAATAACTTGTGTGACAATAAATATGTGGGTATACATTGTATAATATATCATGAACATATTGTAAACAATTAGTTTTAATAAAGGAGACAGTGTAATGTGTTAACATCTGATTAGATTATATCCTGGTATTAACAAAATGTACATGGATTATACGTGTCAATTTACACTTACTACAGTATATGAATTATTGTGACATTTCAATTAAAGACCTAAGTGTCTAAATATGTGTGTGTATATAACCTAAGTATTAACACTAGTTTGTTTACAAATTGGAAATGCTGAGATTTTTATGCCTTGTCCCATATTAATAAGACACAAACCTTGTACACGTAAAACACTTATGAAGCTAGCCTACTCCTACCTTCTCAAACTCAGCATTCTAGCAAATCATGATACGGGGAGTGGGCACAACAGTGTTCTTCAACCACTCTACCAACTCTTCCTTAGCTGATATACAAAGGTTCAATCTAGTGGTTCAATTTAATGGACAATTGCATTGGCTGTGTAAGGATTCTTCTATAAATAGCAGCCATGTTTCTTCGTTTTCAATTTGCTGAGAGTTTGCATAAGTGGTGAGTGAAAGCAATATACATATATCAGTAGGAGAAGTTGGATTAGCAGCAAACTATATTGGAATCCTAGCAGAGGTATAATCCATCTTCCTTTGTTCTTCATTTTCGTTTTCTGTTTCCGAAGTTTCCTTCAAATTTTTGATTATGCCAAATTGGTTCATGATTGGTTTGTAGAACCCTTATATTGTTGTTATATGAACATACATACGTGATGGAACCACTATATAGCTTTCTTGACTTTCATTTCCATTGTTGCTCTGTAATTTTCTGTAAAGCATCGAATTCGTGAAATTAGTTGGAGTTCATGAAATTGGGAATCGTTTGGGCGATTGACTGTTATATAAGCATATATATGTGTTAGTAAGTTAAAAAGGTTAGTCTAATAGCATATGGGTATGTCGAGATCGATAAAATGGGAGGTTTTGGGTCGGTTTCGCTGCAGTCTGAACTGAGGAACTGTCCCCACGCCGCAGCGCCGCAGCCAACGCCGCAAATCGCGTCGCAGCGCCACTCGCGCCGCAGCGCTAGAATATGGCTGCTGTTGCCGCGCCGCAGCGCCGGCCTCTGTGTTCAGTTTTCTGCATTCTGCAACAAAACTGTTATGTACTAATTGGTTGATTTTTGTTTAAACAAGCATGGAAGCATGATTAATACATATATATAAACCTAATGAGGCAATGTAAGCATGTTTTAGTGTATTAGCATGCATGGTTAACAAAACGACATGAAGCTTGGAAACGAACTTAAAATTTCATAAACAATCATTAACATTATAAAGCATGTTTACATACTGACCTTGCAAGCACGTTAGTACCACCTAGAGACACATGAAGTGCATGTTAGCTTATCTATATTGGTTCCGTAATAAAATATGAACATGTGAACCTAACTAGTGCTCATTCCTAACAAAAATATAAGTTTGAAGGTGGATATGATCATGTAAATGCTATATAGTCATTTTGATGTTATGAGCATGTTTAGATAACTTTGAAATATATGAATGAAGCCTTAACTTGTGTTTATATAGTTCGTAAGGAAGCATGAACATGTTAGGCTCTATTAGTAAGATTCACTAATAGAAATACAAGCCTTGCACATAAGCATTAACACGATACGTGGAGATTTAAATTCTGATATTTATGGACACATGTGATAGTACTCTTAGACTCATTCATATGTCATGCATATATATATATACCATGATTGGTTGCCATGATTAAAGTTTAGCATAAACAAAGCATGTTTTCAAGATAATAACAATGCTAGCTACATATATGCAATACGAGTACTCATGAGCATGACTAATACAAGTTATATGAATATCTTATGTGTTTAAAAACGACCATGTTAGACCATATGAGTTCGTGTCCTTGAATAGCTTTAAGTATTAACTTAAGAACCTATACCATGTACGATTGGATTTGGAAAAGTTATACAAGCATGTAAAGTATCCTTTAAATATGAATACATGCTACGTGATATTATATGATGTTACTTGAACCCGATTTTGACGGTTAACTTAAGGAGATGCCGTAACTTGCTAAAATGAAATATATTTAGTATTGATGTGATATTAATAATATGCAAGCATGTTTGCTAATTGTTGAGATCTTATATAATATGAGAATGCGTTTAAACTCTAAAGAAGGAACGTTAAGGATAGAAATTATATTCTATATAACTGTGTAGCTAGGTAAAACTTACCTTATGTGTTGATCGTATATTCAAAGAGAAAATGTGAAATTAAATTATATGACTAATGAATATCATATATATACGTAACTGTATTACGATAGGAATTCGAAAGTGTTGATTGCTTTTCGTGGATAAACTACGCTAAAGGCAAGTTCTCTTACTTACACTCTTTTAAAGTGCAAGTATCCTAACCGACGCATTTACTTTATGCAAGGAAAGCTATGATTGTGAAAGTTTCCTAACTTATACTCTTTTACTATGCAAGTATCCTATCTTGTGTATTGCGAACTAGTTTTTTATTTAATCGGTTGAATTGAATTAGCATACTTGAACTCTTATTTCATTAAAGCTATTATTCATGTTGAACTTAGTATTGTTCTTGAATATTGTGAAAGTGTCTATGCCATTTGATTCGGCGGGACTTATGTTATTGAAAAGTAACCCAAACTAATTGATTGGTGCGGGATCTTGTATTTGACTGAGAAGAACAACCTTCTTTGAAGGGAATATATAAATTGTCGGAGAACCGACGTGCACACTTGAGTATGATTGATTGTTATGCATAACAAGGGTACTTTAGGCTGATCACCTGTTGTACCTGTTTTTGTTGGATTTTCAGTTTATTACTGTCAATTCTAGTAGAAGTTCATAGTCCGTAGTGACTACTCAGTATTCAATTATTTGAAATCTTGAATTGACTTATTATTGAATCATATTGATATTATCCTGTCCTTAGCGACTGTTATTGAGAACTGTTGATATTCTTGTTATTCTTGAGCTATCAAATCTTGCTATACCCTTTCGAGAATTGAGAATCTTATTATTCACCCTTATTGTATATTACTTGTTGGGCAATTTGTGCTCATTCTTGCTTTCCCTAAAACATTTCAGTTAAGGCAGAGCATGGCGAACCTTCGGGCATTGATAAGGGCAAGGGCAAGGCTACCAACTAGCTTATGTCTGTTATGTTTCAAATATATTAATATTGTGTGAAGATGATGTAGTAAGACTGGATTTGTTTATGTTTAAGCTTAAGTTAGATTATATAACAAGTCGTTAATTGATATTGCTATGTAATCTATTAAGTACTGTAGGTTGCGAGACTTGGGGGAATAATTATAATAAATCATTGTAAATTATTCTAGAATAGATTTTCCGCTGTGGTTGTGTGATATTTAGTTATCATTATTGCGATGTATTACCATGAGCACGTGATGAACCGAATTCGAGAGACCAAGTGGCGGTCCTGGATTTTGGGGGCGTCACAGTGATACTCAACAGGTCGATTGTACTACTGTTATTCATGTAGTTTGGCACATTGATGAGGATGGGGACAATATTAAGAGTGACTACAAGAGAAATGACAAAGATGTGAAGGATGATGAGTACTGGGATGACTATGAGAAGACAGAGTACGAGCTTTGGGTATAAATGATTTAATATATAGAAAATTTAATAATTTATTATCCATCGTGTATTATGAATGATTTATTCTAAAGTAAATTTAAATTTATTACATATTTTGTTAAATGATTGTGATTATTTGAATTTTATGATAAATCATATTTGTCATTTCTCTTCTCATATTTGTCTTCTCATACTCAAGCCAGTACTCATCATCTTTCACATCTTAGTCATTTCTCTTATAGTCCCACATAATATTGTCCTCGTCCTCATCAATGAGTCAAACTGCATGAATAACAGTAGTACAGTCGACCTGGTTGAGTATCACATCCCTAAATCTTTCCAGTTCTGTATAGATTTCAAATCCCTCAACCATGAAGGCAGGTGCCCTGTTCGATGCTAAAACGATTTTGTACTTCCTATTACCGAAGCTGCATTATCGAGGCAAGCGACCATAATGTTGTTTCGAAAGTAGGAAGTACAAAATCGTTTTAGCATCGAACTAGGCACCTGCCTTCATGGTTGAGGGATTTGAAACCAATGCATAACTGGAAAAATTCAGAGATTTGATACTGAACAGGGTCGACTGTACTACTGTTATTCATGCAGTTTGGCTCATTGACGAGGATGGGGACAATATTAGGAGTGACTACAAGAAAAATGACAAAGATATAAGAAGACAGAGTATGAGCTTTGGGTATAAATGATTTAATATATAGAAATTTTAATAATTTATTATCCATCATGTGTTATGAATGATTTATTCTAAAGTAAATTTAAATTTATTACATATTTTGTTGAATGATTGTGAATATTTAAATTTCATGATAAATAATATTTGTCATTTCTTTTCTCATAGTCATGCCAATACTCATCAACCTTTATATCTTTGTCATTTCTCTTGTATTCTATCCTAATATTGTCCCCATCCTCATCAATGAGCCAAACTGCATGAATAACAGTAGTACAGTCGACCATGATAAGTGTTACATCCCTAAATCTTTCCAGTTCTGCATAGGTTTCAAATCCCTCAACCATGAAGGCAGGTACCCTGTTCGATGCTAAAACGATTTTGTACTTATTACCGAAGCTGCATTACAGAGGCAAGCGACCATAATGCTGCTTCGGAAGTAGAAAGTACAAAAGCGTTTTAGCATCGAACTAGGCATTTGTCTTCATGGTTGAGGGATTTGAAACCAATGCAGAACTGGAAAGATTCAGGGATGTTGTGATACTCAACAGGTCGATTGTACTACTGTTATTCATGTAGTTTGGCACATTGATGAGAATGGGGACAATATTAAGAGCGACTACAAGAGAGATGACAAAGATGTGAAGGATGATGAGTACTGACATGACTATAAGAAGACAGAGTACGGGCTTTAGGTATAAATGATTTAATATATAGAAAATTTAATAATTTATTATCCATCATGTGTTATGAATGATTTATTCTAAAGTAAATTTAAATTTATTACATATTTTGTTGAATGATTGTGAATATTTGAATTTCATGATAAATCATATTTGTCATTTCTCTTCTCATGTCTCCTCATAGTCATGCTAGTACTCATTATCCTTCACATCTGTCATTTCTCTTGTAGTCCGTCCTAATATTGTCCTTGTCCTCATCAATGAGCCAAACTGCATGAATAACAGTAGTACAGTCGACCCGGTTGAGTATCAATTGCCTGAATCTTTCCAGTTCTACATAGGTTTCAAATCCCTCAACCATGAAGGCAGGTGCCCTGTCCGATGCTAAAACGATTTTGTACTTCCTATTACCGAAGCTGCATTACCGAGGCAAGCGACCATAATGTTGTTTCGAAAGTAGGAAGTACAAAATCATTTTAGCATCGAACTAGGAACCTGCCTTCATGATTGAGGGATTTGAAACCAATGCAGAACTGGAAAGATTAAGAGATTTGATACTGAACAGGGCCGACTGTACTACAGTTATTCATGCAGTTTAGCTCATTGATGAGGATGGAGACAATATTAGGAGTGACTACAAGAAAAATGACAAAGATGTGAAGGATGATGAGTACTGACATAACTATAAGAAGACAGAGTATAAGCTTTGGGTATAAATGATTTAATATATAGAAAATTTAATAATTTATTATAGTAAATTTAAATTTATTACATATTTTGTTGAATGATTGTGAATATTTGAATTTCATGATAAATCATATTTGTCAGTTCTCTTCTCATATTCGTCTTCTCATAGTCATGTCAATACTCATCATCCTTCACATCTTTGTCATTTCTCTTGTAGTCCCTCCTAATATTGTCCCCATCCTCATTAATGAGCCAAACTGCATAAATAACAGTAGTACAGTCGACCCTGTTAAGTATCACATACCTGAATCTTTCCAGTTCTACATAGGTTTCAAATCCCTTAACCATGAAGGTAGGTGTACCTTGTTCGATGATAAAACGATTTTGCACTTCCTATTACTGAAGATGCATTACCGAGGCAAGCGATCATAATGCTGCTTCGGAAATAGGAAGTAAAAAATCCTTATAGCATCAAACTGGGCACCGGCCTTAATGGTCGAGGGATTTGAAACAATTGCAGAACTTAGAAAGATTCAGGAATGTAATACTGAACAGGGTCGACTGTACAACTGTTATTCATGCAGTTTAGTATCTGGTGAAATTAAGTAAATATACGAGTTCAACACTAGTTGTGCGAAACCCAACACCGATGAGTTCTCTAGGAAGGATGCGATGAATTCGTGCAGGGGGAATTGGATGCGTATTTAAGTTCGTAGAGAGGGATGGCCACCCATTCGCTCGTTGAGGTTAGGGGCTCGGATGGAGTATTCGTTTGGTATTTGTTATTGTTGTTGGATGGCGTCTATTTGTGTGCTCTCAATGGAAGATGGGGTGTTTATATGAGTAGGCTTTGAAGGACTCGTATTCTTTTTGGATTTGCGTCTCAATGGCTTCAGATGGGGTTGGTGGTGGTGCTGAGAGATTTTTGGAGGATGACTTTGGTTGGCTAAGGAATATCGATAGGGATGAGATCGTCGAATGCAATAGAGGTAATTGGGGCAGATGAAGATGGAATGTTTAGAGTAGCCATTGGAACGCAAGGAGAACTTTTTGGTGAAAGTACAAATTTGCCGAGAGAAGGAAAATGTTGCAGAGAGCTTTTGCAACATTTTGGGGTAAGAGACATTTGAAACAACTAACTTTTCAACTTCTCGGTTACCTAAATGAGGCACATTGAATTGGCTGAAATGATGGCGAACGTAGGGCAGCAATGAGTGCAGCGTACATTACCGAGAAGTTTGATTTTGGGCTTACTGTATATTCCTATTTATTATATAATTATTGGGCTTTTAATGAACTCTTCCATTAAATGTCCCATTATCCACGTAGAGGGGAAGTCTCCCCACGTGGGACTCTGTTTGGGCAGTTTGATAACTTTAAGGAATCCAAGATTCCTAATTATATTTGACTTCTAACTCCCAAGGAAAGTGTAAGGATAGAATCCGACTTCCTTTCTTAAGGGAGATTCAGTTCGATCCCATTAAGGAATCTGACTTAATGAGGAATCCTATTTTCATATGGGGAAGGGCATGTGGAGGTGTGATCGCTATAAATACAAGGATATACTTTAGATCAAAGGTATACACAAATCATTATTATTTTTTAGCACTAAATATCTCCATTGTTAAATCTTGTTCAGCCTGTACTTATTTTCACATCGGAGCTATCCTCCGGCGGCCCAAGCCGTCAAGCTTCTTCGTGTGATTTCGTTTCTGTGCGGGATTGGATGCGCTTTTGGTAATTGAGGCGCGTGAACGAATCTTCGCGTTAACAAGTACCAAAAATCACCCCAGACCCAAAAACTTGGATGAGGTTTTTGACTTCTGAGATACTAATATTATAACAAGTTAATTCTTTTCCGAATCTGACTTGAGCAACTTTACCATTGAAAAACAGAAAACAACTTGAAATAGAGACCTAACAATAACCAACATATAGTAAAGTGACTCTTAACGAGAGGAGGGGAGGGGAGGGGAAGTAATGTGTAGTTTTAATAATTGGTTAATTTTTGTAATATATCCATATTATAGACACTAGTAAAGGCAAATGCAAGCAAACTTGACAGAGGGCCAACAACACAAATTAAATAGGTCAAAGTGCCAATAACATGATGTGGGATTATATAAAGTAATCTAGGACATAGACCAAAGTATGAAAAAGTAATACTCTCGAGTAACATAAATCTAGTTTGTGCATAAATCTAGTTTGTGAAGATGTTGGAGAAGACTTATTTTCAAATCCCATATGTGCCCAATGATTAGTTCTCATTGAATCTTCACACTCATATCAGCTTTAATCAACGAAAACTCGGAATTCCACTCTTTTTTGAGAAGTTAGATTCTTTTGCTTGTCAGGGTGACTTTGAGAGTCAGGTCTGGAACCAGCCGTCTTGTCCAAAGGCAGCAATGGCAGGAAGGCGAGGAAAGAACACATTCGCCAAAAAAGTTTCAAAATCATGGACAAAAAGCATAGAACCACCACGGTACTCCTTTCATGCACATGGAGATGGTAGATTCATGGTGGTCCAACCAACTGATCATTTGTCCACATCTTATAACAATACATTTTCTTCAAAGTGCGCAAAAATGAACTAGATCATACGCAAGAATAAGTTGCAAACAATAAAAGAGCACGATGCCTCCTAACAGCTCGGCCACGATAGTATCCTCCTACAAGGACTGAAATTTTCAACAACAAAAAACCGACATATAGAGGCCCTTAATTTGGTTTGCAAACACAACAAGAGACGATATTAATAGCATGCATTAGCTTAAGGCTTGACACAAGAACATGCTTACCATGTATCCGAAAGAACCTCCATAGGAGGAAGAACCCCCACAGCGTAACGGGGCTGAGGGTGATAAAATTCGATTAACACCATTCCTTTTTGTTGTTTCCCCATCTCTATCTCATAACGCTTTC
Source organism: Panax stipuleanatus (assembly GCA_020205555.1). Lineage (NCBI taxonomy): Eukaryota > Viridiplantae > Streptophyta > Magnoliopsida > Apiales > Araliaceae > Panax > Panax stipuleanatus. Next base: position 151,427,922 of record CM035115.1, read on the forward strand.
CAGGCAAAAAGGAGAAGTCTTAATTCCAAAACTTTGCAAGACAATAACTCATAGAGTACCAAGGGATTCTTCCGCACACCGCCTCTAGTTTGGTCTTAAAATAGGAAAAACTCAACAAGATCATTGACTAATACAATCTCAAATATATTATGCTGATAATTTTTAGCGAGTTTCACATGTCAAATAGTTTTTGCCTTTTCAATGTATCCAGTATGAACATAATACAGGCCCACAAACTCATATTTGAGCTAGGTACTTACCAACAAGCAAAAGTCGGATATGATGGATTAATTTCAAATGATGAGAATGACAACAATTATTGACACACCTTAGAAATTAACCACCACCAAGTTACCCTAGCATAATTGACTTGCCTTTTTTCTATCATGGGAAATTACATATTTACCCAAGTGCTCGATCAAGGAGAATTTTTTAGGGAGACCACTTTTTGAGGGACGAAGGGAGTTTTTTTTGTTTTTTACTTGTTCAAGTTATTAATTTTTAATTTATTACAAACGATTCGAAGTGCATCCTTCCACGACACAAAACTTGCTCATCAATCGTAACCTTTTTCCTGTGGCATATGTAGTCAAATATTTGCACGTGTATCCATACTACTACTTGCTTTTTTACCTATATTTATTAAATTGCTTGATTCATTACTCCCTCCGTTTCACAAAAATAGTACCATTTACAATTTTTTGTTTTTTACGAAAAGAGTCCACTTTTTATTGATTGTGATTCCAAATGACACTGTTTTTAAATTTGTCATCATAATTTCACTATCATGTCACAACTACTAAATTAACAACAAAAATATATCCTTAATATTTGCAAACCTTGTAAGTGGGATCTTTTATGGTACGGAAGGAATATTTAATTATTTATATTTTGAAGATAATTAATTAATAGAACAATAAATACAGAGGTTAATTGTTAAATTCAACTTTGTTTGATCTTCCCTCTAATCAAAACCAACCTACATTCTCAAGTAATCAAAATGATAGGAGTAGCACAGACTCTAAAATCAACGAGATCCATAAAAAAAATTAAATTGTTGGATGCAATAATGCTTCTTCCAAACCAAAAGTGTGGGAAGGACTGTCCCTTTAAATTGTTGGGATCCTGACGATCGCGAGATATATACCTCCCACCTTCGCTAAATCTAAAGTCGTTCATTTCCATCTGCCTTTCGAAATCCACATACAATACAGAGTCCTTAAATATCAATAACCTCCAGTGCACCTTGAATGCTTCAGAGTTGTAATTTCAGAACTGGCCATCAGCTCTTATTCTTAGTAAAGGGTCATTCAAAAAGTCTTCACTGCCCAGATCATTGTCATCATCCAAAATCTCAGAACCGCCTCTTTTTAGTATTGTTTCTTCTTTTTTCTCTAACCAATGGTCTAGGTTAGGGCATTAACACATGTAGGGATGGATAAAATCCTAATGTCTCCCAGGTCAGGTATAAAATGCAGCCCATTTATTTAGGCTTCTGAAAACTGAAACACATTCCAATACTGTCAGACTTGGCTACCTTCCTTAACACATCCCCTCCAATTACATTAAATATATCCAATTTTGAGTAATATAATTGTGGTTAATTGTTAGTTGTAGAAGCTTTGTTAAGGTGTATTGGCACTCCATGATGTGGTACTATCTCCAACTGTAATTGTGAGAGCTTTTGGTATCTTGCTCCTAAACACAAACTGTGATGATGCTGATGCAACAGTGCTTGTTTTTGCTTAGTAATAATATATACTGCTTGATGCCCTGCATTGCCACGCTACTGTTAAATACTTAAATAATATTAATGCTATATTGGAAATATAAACTTATATTAAAAGGAAAGGTAAAGGAGTTTTTTGATGATGAAAATGATCACACATAAAAATATTTCAAAATCTACAATCCTTTCAATTGTAGAATTAGCATTACTGATCAAGCAGTAAGAAATTATTTAGCATAGAAAGTGAATTTGGAAAAAAAAGAAACACACATTATTTGAGTTATAAAGCTAACAATGAATATTTACCTATGTTTGAATCTTCATTGCGTCTACATTTAACTTGGATACAATTAATAATGAGACATCAAACAATTAATATGAGAATGTATCTTTGATGCTATAAGTATTTTCATCTCCATTGGACATGAGGTATGAAAGGTATATAATCCTTTGGAGATGTAGATGAAGACGGTGGTAAATAACGAGTTTCATTTGAACACACGATTAATGTGCAAGATGTGGGAAGTTAAGGATGGGAAAATTATGAAACGTGGAGAGGATTAACCGTAAAAGACTAAGATATAAAAGTGATTATACAGTAGTGCGTATCAGTTTTTTAAATGTTGGTAATTGAATAAAAGATTGAGGACTCTTTTAGTTAGTTTCCACAGCAACATTAATCTCCCTCTTCTAGAACGAGACGTTAAAATTTTGGGGTAGTTTCATCATTTACAGTAAGGCTTACGGGTAAGGTAATAGTCTAAAATAGAACTTTGAATTTATCGTAAGTTGTGACCCAAAAAACACTAAAATAATGGATACAAAAGTTGGACGCTTTATAATAAGAAATATATCTAATATATAAGCTTTTGCACGGCATATCTGAATATTTGTTATATCTGAAACATTATTTCCTGATGCACTGAATTTAATGATTATCAACATTGCTCATATTTGTATTTTAAGTTGGTATTCACTCTTTAATGTTTGTTATTATTGGTTGTAATGAAAATCTATTTAATTTAATGATTTTATCAATTTTGTTCATGTTGTATTTTAAGTTCTGTGTTCACTCCTTTAATATTTGTTGTGTTGGATGTAATGTAGGCTGAGTTAGCCAACAATAAAGAAAAAGTTGCATTCCTGCGTAATTGTTGGTACAATATGTTTAGGTGGGAACAAGATTCAGATTGAAATGATTCAGATGGGAAGGATCCAGATTTGGCAGATAAAAATATTTGAAAGAAAAAAAAATTGTAGTTCAAAAATTTTCTTAATGCTTTTATGATGCATGGGAGCTACAGTTGAGGAATATCTGAAATTAGGTATGAATTTGTATCCAATAGTAAACATTGGAGAATGTTTTAGTAGTAGTGTTGGCTTCCCTAGGTAAAGTGAATATTTTTCTTTCGTCTTAACAAGTAAGTCTAAGCCATTGACTGCAGGATCATTGGTGAGAGCAGTTGCTAAAAAGTATCCATCACACAACTCCTCACTAGTATTTAAGGAGCATCATTCAAGATATGCAGAACATGTCTGCATCCTTATGGAAATCAAACTCACATTTACCCTTCAAAAAATAATGATAAATTCAAATAGTAAATACAAATGACTAGTCAAAAAAATTGTTGGGGAAGGGTATTGGATTTATGAACCCCAAAGAAAGTAGGAGGCTGAAAGATTGGTCAAGGAGAACATATTCTCTTGTGACCAATTCAAGCAAGACAGAAAAAGTCCGTATCCTTATGGAAGTTAAAGCTCAACTTTAACCTTCAAAAAATAAGAAAATAAATCCACCTAAAAATTACAAATGTCTAAACCACAAAACTGTTGGGGAAGGGCATTGAATTCTTTTATTAACCCCAAAGGAAGGAGGAGGCTGAAAAATTGGTCAAGGAGAACATGTTCTCTTGTGACCAATATCTGAATCTTTATCAATTTTGTTCATGTTGTATTTCAAGTTTTGTGTTCAATCTTTTAATATTTGTTGTGTTGGATGTAATGTAGGCTGAGTTGGCCAACAATAAATAAAAAGTTGCATTCCTGAATTCAGATGGGAAAGATCCCGATTTAGCAGATGAAATATTTGGAAGAAAAAAAATTGCAGTTCAAAATTTTTTTTATTGCTTTTATGATGCATGCGAAGCCCATGGAAGCTCCAGTGGAGGAATATCTGAAATTAGGCATGGATTTGTATCCAATAGTCCACATTGGAGAATGTTTTAGTAGCAGAGTTGCTTCCCTAGGGAAAGTGAATACTTTTCCTTCGTCTCGACAAGTCTAAAGGAAAAGTATCCACTTCCCCTAGGAGAGTCAACACTACTACTAAACCATTCTCCAATGTTGACTATTGGATACAAATTCATTCCTAAATTCATGCCTAATTTTTGAACTGCAATTTTTTTTTCTTCCAAATATTTCATCTACCAAATCTGGATCCTTCCCATCTGAATCCTTCCAATCTGAATCTTGTTCCCACTTACATATTGTACCAACAATTACGGAGGAATGCAACTTTTTCTTTATTGTTGGTCAACTCAGCCTACATTACATCCGACACAACAAATATTAAAAGAATAAACACAGAACTTTAATCTGAATCTTTATCAATTTTGTTCATGTTGTATTTTAAGTTCTGTGTTCACTTTTTTAATATTTGTTGTGTCGGATGTAATGTAGGCTGAGTTGGCCAACAATAAAGAAAAAGTTGCATTCCTGCGTAATTACTATTACAATATGTTTAGGTGGGAACAAGATTCAGATTAGAAGAATTCAGATAGGATCCAAGTTTGGCAGATGACATATTTGGAAGAAAAAAAATTGAAGTTCAAAAATTTTTAATGCTTTTATGATGCATGGGAAGCCAATGGGAGCTACGGTTCCAATAGTTAACATTGGAGAATGTTTTAGTAGTAGGGTCGACTTCTATAGGGAGAGTGAATACTTTTCCTCCGTCTCGACAAGGAATGCAGGAAAAGTCTGCATCTTATGGAAGTTAAGCTCAACTTTAACATTCAAAAAATAAGGATAAATCCACATAACAATTACAAATGCCTAGCCCACAAAACTGCTGGGAAGGGCATATGATTATTTTATTAACCCCAAAGACAGGAGGAGACTGAAAGATTGGTCACAAGAGAACATGTTCTCCTTGACCAATCTTTCAGCATGATCCTTTATTTGGGGTTAATAAAAGAATCCAATGCCCTTCCCCAACAGTTTTGTGGACTGGTCATTTGTAATTACTATATGAATTTATCATTATTTTTTGAAGGATAAAGGTGAGTTTGACTTCCATAAGGATGCAGACATGTTCTGCATTTCTTGAATGATTCTCCTTAAATACAAGTGAAAGAGTTTTATGTGATGGACAATTTTGAGCAACTGCTCTCACCAATGATCCTGCAGTCAATGGCTTAGACTTACTTGTCGAGACGAAGGAAAAGTATCCACTTCTCCTAGGGAAGCCAACACTACTACTAAAACATTCTCCAATATTGACTATTAGATACAAATTCATGCCTAATTTTAGATATTCCTCAACTGTAGCTCACATGGGATTCCCATGCATCATAAAAGCATTAAAAAAAAATTGAACTGCAATTTTTTTTTCTTCCAAATATTTTATCTGCCAAATTTCCATTTCTTGAATGATGCTCCTTAAATACTAGTGAAGGAGTTTTGTGTAATGGACAATTTTGAGCAACTGCTCTCACCAATGATCCTGCAGTCAATGGCTTAGACTTACTTGTCGAGACGAAGAAAAAGTATTCACTACCCCTAGGTAAGCCAACACTACTACTAAAACATTCTCCAATGTTGACTATTGGATACAAATCCATGCCTAATTTCATATAACTGTAGCTCCCATGGGCCTCCCATGCATCATAAAAGCATTAAGAAAATTTTTGAACTGCAATTTTTTTTTCTTTCAAATATTTCATCTGCCAAATCTGGATCCTTCCCATCTGAATCCTTCCAATCTAAATCTTTTTCCCACTTAAACACTTAAACATAGTGTACCAACAATTACGCAGGAATACAACTTTTTCTTTATGGTTGGCCAACTCAGCCTACATTACATCCAACACAACAAATATTAAAAGAATGAACACAGAACTTTAATCTGAATCTTTATCAATTTTGTTCATGTTGTATTTTAAGTTCTGTGTTCACTCTTTTAATATTTGTTGTGTTGAATGTAATGTAAACTGAGCTAGCCAACAATAAAGAAAAAGTTGCATTCCTGCTTAATTACTATTACAATATGTTTAGGTGGGAACAAGATTCAGATAGGAAGGATTCAGATAGAAAGGATCCAGGTTTGGCAGATGACATATTTGGAAGAAAAAATAACTGCAGTTCAAAAATTTTCTTAATTCTTTTATGATACATGGGAATCCAATGGAAGCTACGGTTAAGGAATGTCTAAAATTAGGCATGAATTTGTATCCAATAGTTAACACTGAAAAATCTAGCCCACAAAACTACTGGGAATGGCATATGGTTCTTTTATTAACCCTCAAAGACAGGAGGAGACTGAAAGATTGGTCACAAGAGAACATGTTCTCCTTGACCAATCTTTCAGCCTCATCCAATGCCTTCCCCAACAGTTTTGTGGACTAATCATTTGTAATTACTATATGAATTTATCATTAGTTTTGAAAGGTAAAGGTGAGTTTGACTTCCATAATGATGCAGACATGTTCTGCAGTACTTGAATGATGCTCCTTAAATACTAGTGGAGTTTTGTGTGATAGATAATTTTGAGCAACTGCTCTCACCAATGATCCTGCAGTCAATGGCTTAAACTTACTTGTCGAGACTTAGGAAAAATATCCACTACCCCTAGGAAAGCCAACACTACTACTAAAACATTCTCCAATATTGACTATTGGATAAAACTGCTCTCACCAATGATCCTGCAGTCAATGGCTTAGACTTACTTGTCGAGACGAAAGAAAAGTATTCACTTCCCCTAGGGAAGCCAACATTACTTTTAAAACATTCTCAAATGTTGACTATTGGATACAAATCCATGTCTAATTTCATATTCCTCAACTGTAGCTCCCATGGGCCTCCCATGCATCATAAAAGCATTGAGAAAATTTTTGAACTGCAATTTTTTTTCTTCCAAATATTTCATCTGCCAAATCTGGATCCTTCCCTTCTGAATCCTTCCAATCTGAATCTTGTTCCCACTTAAACATATTGTACCAACAATTACGCAGGAATGCAACTTTTTCTTTATTGCTGGCCAACTCAGCTTACATTACATCCAACACAACAAATATTAAAAGAATGAACACAAAACTTTAATCTGAATCTTTATCAATTTTGTTCATGTTGTATTTTAAGTTCTGTGTTCACTCTTTTAATATTTGTTGTGTTGAATATAATGTAGGCTGAGTTGGCCAACAATAAAGAAAAAGTTGCATTCCTGCGTAATTACTATTACAATATGTTTAGGTGGGAACAAGATTCAGATTGAAGAATTCAGATAGGAAGGATCCAGGTTTGGAAAAAAAAAATTGCAGTTCAAAAATTTCTTAATCTTTTATGATGCATGGGAAGCCAATGGGAGCTACGGTTAAGGAATATCTAAAATTAGGCATGAATTTGTATCCAATAGTTAACATTGGAGAATGTTTTAGTAGTAGGGTTGACTTCTATAGGAAGAGTGAATACTTTTCCTCCGTCTCGACAAGGAATGCAGGAAAAGTTTGCATCTTATGGAAGTTAAGCTCAACTTTAACATTCAAAAAATAGGATAAATTCACATAACAATTACAAATGCCTAGCCCACAAAACTGCTGGGAAGGGCATATGGTTATTTTATTAACCCCAAAGACAGGAGGAGACTGAAAAATTGGTCACAAGAGAACATGTTCTCCTTGACCAATCTTTCAGCCTCATCCTTTCTTTGGGGTTAATAAAAGAATCCAATGCCCTTCCCCAACAGTTTTGTGGACTAGTCATTTGTAATTACTATATGAAATAAGGATGCAGACATGTTCTGCATTTCTTGAATGATGCTCCTTAAATACTAGTAAAAAAGTTGTGTGATGGACAATTTTGAGCAACTGCTCTAACCAATGATCCTGCAGTCAATGGCTTAGACTTACTTGTTGAGACGAAGGAAAAGTATTCACTTCCCCAAGGGAAGCCAACACTACTACTAAAACATTCTCCAATAGTCTCCAATATTGACCCTAATTTCAGATATTCCTCAACTATAGTTCCCACCATGCATCATAAAAGTATTAAGAAAGTGTTTGAACTGCAAAAATTTTTTCTTCCAAATATTTTTATCTGCCAAATCTGAATCCTTTCCATCTGAATTCTTCCAATCTGAATCTTGTTTCCACCTAAACATATTGTACCAACAATTATTGTTGGCCAGCTCAGCCTACATTACATCCAACACAACAAATATTAAAGGAGTAAACACAGAACTTTAATCTGAAACTTTATCAATTTTGTTCATATTGTATTTTAAGTTCTGTGTTCACTCTTTTAATAGTTGTTGTGTTGAATGCAATGTAGGCTGAGTTGGCTAACAATAAAGAAAAAGTTGCATTCCTGCATAATTACTATTACAATATGTTTAGGTGGGAAAAAGATTCAGATTGGAAGGATTCAGATGGGAAGGATCCAAGTTTGGCATATGGAATATTTTGAAGAAAAAAATTTTGTAGTTCAAAAATTTTCATAATACTTTTATGATGCATGGGAATCCCAAGGGAGCTACAGTTGAGGAACATCTGAAATTAGGCATGAATTTGTATCCAATAGTCAACATTGGAGAATGTTTTAGTAGTAGTATTGGCTTTCCTAGGAAAAGTGAATATTTTTCCTTCGTTTCGACAAGTAAGTCTAAGCCATTGACTGCAGAATTATTGGTGAGAGCAACTGCTCAAAATTGTCCATCACACAATTCCTTCACCAGTATTTAAGGAGCACCATTCAAGGAAGGCAGGAAAGTCTGCATCCTTATAAAAGTTAAGCTCAACTTTAACATTCAAAATTCAAAAAATAAGGATAAATCCACATAACAATTACAAATGCCTAGCCCACAAAACTGTTGGGGAAGGGCATATAGTTCTTTTATTAACCCCCTAAGACAGGAGGCTGAAAGATTGGTCACAAGAGAACATGTTCTCCTTGACCAATCTTTCAGCCTCCTCCATTCTTTGGGGTTAATAAAAGAATCCAATGCTCTTCCCCAATAGTTTTGTGGACTAGTCATTTGTAATTATTATATGAAATAAGGATACAGACATGTTCTGCATTTCTTGAATGATGCTCCTTAAATAATAGTGAATGAGTTTTGTGTGATGGACAATTTTGAGCAACTGCTCTCACCAATGATCCTGCAGTTAATGGCTTAGACTTGTCGAGACGAAAAAAAAGTATTCACTCCCCCTAGGGAAGCCAACACTACTACTAAAACATTCTCCAATGTTGACTATTGGATACAAATCTATGCCTAATTTCAGATATTCCTCCAGCTTCCATGGCTTCCCATGCATCATAAAAGCATTAAAAAAAAATTTGAACTGCAATATTTTTTTCTTCCAAATATTTTCATCTACCAAATATGGATTATTTTCATCTGAATCCTTCCAATCTGAATCTTGTTCCAACCTAAACATATTGTACCAACAATTACGCAGGAATACAACTTTTTCTTTATTGTTGGTCAACTCAATCTACATTACATCTAACACAACAAATATTAAAAGAGTGAACACAGAACTTTAACCTGAATCTTTATCAATTTTGTTCATATTGCATTTTAAGTTCTGTGTTCACTCTTTTAATATTTGTTGTGCTGAATGTAATGTAGGCTGAGTTGGCCAACAATAAAGAAAATGTTGTATTCCTGCGTAATTACTATTACAATATGTTTAGGTGGGAACAAGATTCAGATTGGAAGGATTCAGATGAAAATAATCCATATTTGGTAGATGAAAATATTTGGAAGAAAAAAATATTGCAGTTCAAATTTTTTTTAATGCTTTTATGATGCATGGGAAGCCAATGGGAGCTACAGTTGAGGAATATCTGAAATTAGACATGAATTTGTATCCAATAATCAACATTAGAGAATTTTTTAGTAGTAGTGTTGGCTTCCCTAGGGGAAGTGAATACTTTTCCTTCGTCTCGACAAGTCTAAGCAATTGACTGCAGGATCATTGGTGAGAGCAGTTGCTCAAAATTATCCATCACACAAAACTTTTTTACTAGTATTTAAGGAGCATTATTCAAGAAACGCAGATTTGGCAAAAAAAAATATTTGGAAGAAAAAAAAATTGCAGTTCAAAAATTTTCTTAATGCTTTTATGATGCATGGGAATCCCATGGGAACTGCAGTTGAGGAATATCTGAAATGCAAATAAATTCGTTAACAGTGTTTAAAAGAAATAACGCAAAATAAATCTTAACAAAAAAACAAGGTTAGGACATCCAATAATAGAGCCTCTCATTTGTCATCCTAAAATCACTATTTGGGGATTACTAAGACACTGCTTCAACCTGACACTGCACAATCAAGAGTTTAGATGTATTGAAGGTGCATCTAAACTATAACAGACTAATAGAAAGCTGAATTATCGGAGTAGACATATCAGAGATTAGATGTATCAAAGGTACATCTACTCAAGTTCATTCTGGTATGAACTTTATTATGTGTGTGTATTTTTACAAGTTCATTACAGAAGTAAAATGCTTGGCAAGAAATTTGTTTGACATAATGCATTAAGCACTTTATACATGGCAATAATGATCATAAACACCCAGTAATATTCGAATTGACGAACACCTAATAGAACTGTAACTGTCCAAAGAATTAAAAAAAAGAGACAGATACTACAAATGACGGGATAGGTAGGAATTAAGAATAATCTCGCTCTAATTCATATTATCTTATCGCATAAACTTACATGTTGGTCGCAATTTAACTGCGTCATAAATTTGACGACATATGAATCATTTTCTCTTCTCTTATTTAACTCACAAAAGTAGCGTTTGAGGCTCAAAAGCAACACATCAAACTTGAAGTTGTGTATTTTCCCCCCACCCCCTAAGCAATCTAGATCATCATCAATTGCAGTCTCCTAAACATCATTGTTTGATGAACCTTGTGCCTCGTATAATGACCATGTTCTAGGGGACAAGAAATTTTCGCAAACAATAGCAAGGACTCTGTCATGTGTAAATGAAAGGTCCTTGTCAAATTTGTCTAGCAAACCGAAAATCCTCCTTAAGTTCCTATATGTTTGGATTGTCGAAGGGCAGAGGCAAACCAAGGCATTGTTCCAAACTTAAACTTGATAGTGCTCGTGACATTGGCAGCCCATAAGGAAGGTGAACTAACTAACACAATCTTGAAATCATATTCATCTACGTCAATTCCTTTTAATTGTCTATAAATCTCCCCAAGCTTATTCAAAAGATGACCAATATCTATCGAATTACAGATATTAACCCCAAAACTGTTGGGAAAAGGTATTGGATTCTTTTATTAACCCCAAAGAAAATGAGGCTGAAAGATTGGTCAAGGAGAACATGTTCTCTTGAATAAGCTTGGGGAGATTTATAGACAATTAAAAGGAACTGACGTAGATGAATATGATTTCAAGATTGTGTTAGTTAGTTCACCTTCCTTATGGGCTGCCAATGTCACGAGCACTATCAAGTTTAAGTTTGGAACTATGCCTTGGTTTGCCTCTGCCCTTCGACAATCCAAACATATAGGAACTTGAGGATTTTCGGTTTGCTAGACAAATTTGACAAGGACCTTTCATTTACACATGACAGAGTCCTTGCTATTGTTTGCGAAAATTTCTTGTCCCCTAGAACATGGTCATTATACGAGGCACGAGGTTCATCAAACAATGATGTTTAGGAGACTGCAATTGATGATGATCTAGATTGCTTAGGGGAGTGGGGGGAAAATACACAACTTCAAGTTTGATGTGTTGCTTTTGAGCCTCAAACGCTACTTTTGTGAGTTAAATAAGAGAAGAGAAAATGATTCATATGTCGTCAAATTTATGACGCAGTTAAATTGCGACCAACATGTAAGTTTATGCGATAAGATAATATGAATTAGAGCGAGATTATTCTTAATTCCTACCTATCCCGTCATTTGTAGTATCCGTCTCTTTTTTTTAATTCTTTGGACAGTTACAGTTCTCTTAGGTGTTCGTCAATTCGAATATTACTGGGTGTTTATGATCATTATTGCCATGTATAAAGTGCTTAATGCATTATGTTAAACAAATTTCTTGCCAAGCATTTTACTTCTGTAATGAACTTGTAAAAATACACACACACATATAATAAAGTTCATACCAGAATGAACTTAAGTAGATGTACCTTTGATACATCTAATCTCTGATATGTCTAAACTCTGATAATTCAGCTTTCTATTAGTCTATTATAGTTTAGCTCTAATAATTCAGCTTTCTATTAGTCTGTTATAGTTTAGATGCACTCAGGTTGAAGCAGTGTCTTAGTAATCCCCAAATAGTGATTTTAGGATGACAAATGAGACGCTCTATTATTGGATGTCCTAACCTCGCTTTTTTGTTAAGATTCATTTTGCGTTATTTCTTTTAAACACTGCTAACGAATTTATTTGTTTCTGCGGCACCTAACAGGCAAAGACTAAAAATTACCTCTCTACTCTGAGATCGGTATTTCCGAGAATTCAGCAAGTTGATTCTACAATCTATGGCCTAAAAGATTGTCACTTTCGGTCCTAGTCATGAGCAAAAGAGAAGGTACTTGCTGCTGAAAGTTTACTTCAAATACTGTCCTTGGATTTTCTTACTTTCAGAATGATAGTAGTAAGTAAATGTAGAATTTTCAATTCTAAGTTCTAAATTTGTTCTGAAATATGTACTTTGACTAGTTTATATTAATGTATATTTGAAGGGTGGGAATTGAAGTTCGGTAATGAGCCGATGTCAAATCTGAAAAGCTGATCTGTTATGAGAAGTTACAGCTAGTGACATATCGTCCCCTTACACCTGTCCTATTGAAAAGTAGAGGGAACAGTTGTAAATAAAAATTCAAATCTGTGGCAGTTACACTTAAAAGAAACTACCAAAAAGCTGCAAGTCTCTCTAGTCCTCTTCCCTCTTTGAACCCGAAACCTTAAACACTTTCCAAAAGCCTATCTCTCAAACCTCTAGCCATACTCAAATCGCCCTCAAGTACCTTCTGCAATACTCCTAAAATCAAACACCCATATATTCCTAACCCTTCAAATGGAAGATTGGCGTGTCGTCACGGGAATTCAACTCGGCTCTAAGACATTCGAAAAATCAGAAAAGAAGTTTAGGGTCATCATTCTAGATCTCGTCAAAAATGTTGGGTTTTCTAAATGCCTTGAATCGAACACCCTGATTTATTCCGACCTGGTGAAGGAGTTCTATTCAAATGCAACGATAGATTCTGGGCTTCTATCTACAAAAGTCAAAGGATTAAATTTGAAGATACGAGCATCAGACATCAATCAATGTCCAGTGTTTACTGACCAAGGTCTGAAAAATCTCGAAGAAGTCGACATTGAAGAAGGAAAAAGGCTGATGCGCTACAAGAGAAATCCAAATCTAAAAGAAATGAAGGAGTTTCCTGAGGAGTTTGAATTTCTTTCTGAGATTACAGGGAAGTGTCTCTTTAGCAAAGAAGTGCACATGATACTGTAAGCGATCAGCACCTGAGAGTCATGTCTACTATTGTATTGAAGCAGCAAATCAACTTTGGAGCAGTACTGTTCGACCTAACGTCTAGATGGCTAGAAAAGGCAGAGAAGAAGTCAATAGATAAACCTCTCACAAAGGTTTTTTATAGAAGATTCTTGAGCATCATCTTGAAGAAGAAACTGAAGAACAAGATAAGGGATGATGAGGGAGAACCCCTTAATATTCACAAAGTGATGTCTCCAAAACTTTTTGACAACTGGAAGAAAAATCTCATGGAGAACAAGAAGCTGAAGACTTCTGGCAGCAGCAGCAAGGGCACTTCGAAGAAGAGGTAGGCAAGTGCAATATAAAGGATGAGCTCTCTCACTCTGATGATTCCAAAGCTCCAGTGTCCACTTCTGTAAAGCCATCCAAGAAGAGAGCCAAGGTTGTGAGAAAATCACCAGAGATCCCCCCAAGAAGTCCTTCTGCTGTTAAAGAGAAATCTGAATCAGAAGAAGAAGAAGAAGCACCTGGATCTCCTATTACTAAACCCCCAAGAAGGAGCAATCGACTCCTTCTCAAACCAGGCCATAAGAAGAAAGAAGGATCTTCAGTAAAGATCATTGATCTCAGTGATGATGATGTTGATGATGAGCCTGAGACTATAGAAAGAAGATATAAAGAGCAAAAGGAGGATGATTTCTGTCAGCTCCAACAGTGATGAAAGTGAAAAGACTGCAATGGATCTAAATTAGAAGAGGAAGATGAAACTGAAGCTAAGGAGATTTTGGAGACTGAAGAGCAAGGAATGACTAGTAAGTCTACAAAAGCTAGTTCAGCAGAGGGTGATGGAAATGGAGATCATATGCAGGAATCTACTGATGAGTCAGTTAAAATGAGCTTACATTAGTCTGACTCTAGATCAGGAAATGAAGGAAAGAAAACAGACTCCAGCTCTGAAGATCGAGGATCAGCAGACTATCATGTTCCTTCTCCTGGAAATATTCGAAGAAGATTAGTGGTGGAAGTCTTTAATGACCCACAAGGTGTGCTACCAGGCAGATGGGTAAACCATGGAAATGAACGACTCAGCATGGTAAGGATATCCACAGACGATCTGCTAACAATTTTCAAGACATGGACTTGGATCTTACAACGGTGCTGTATGAATATGAGAATCATCTGATAAAGTGGTTCTATCCTTGGATGCCATGGCTGAAGGCCTACACTGCTGGAGATAAGAGCTACATAAGCTGGTGTTACTCACATTTTCCTAATCTAGAGCTGATCTCGCAAAACTTTCCAAGGGTTAAGACATTCCCAACCAAACTAATCAGAGACCAGCCTCACTTCAAAGTCTACCGACAGGCCAATAACATCTACATTCCCTACTATCTTTTTTACCTATATTTTATTAAATTTGCTTGATTTATTTATGTTCTTTTTCTTCTTCCCTCTTTAGGTTAAAATTACAAATAAACTTGATGGAAAATACGTTCTTATCTTCTTCAAGTGGCTGCACAAGTATCTTCTTAACCATCACCTTTTTAGAGCAGACTTGCTTGAGGTATATGAGAATTTGTATCCCAAGGGACAGTTTGAGGTTGTGTTTGTGACATTAGGTAATGACAAGGTTATTTTCGATAAGTTATGCTCCAATACCCCTTGGCTTGTAATCCCACATGAAGATGAAGATGCCAAAAATCAATTCATAAAAAAGTTTGCTATTCCACCCGAAGATTTGGAAATAGGTTCTTTTTGCTCATGACGGCTCAGTTGTGCTTAAAGACACTACGGTCCCTTTCCGCTTTTATGGACCCGAAGGAATTCCCCCCACCAAAGAAAGGATGGATGATGAAATAAGATGTGGAGAATAGTGAACTCAGAGAAAGTGTGCTAACAAAAAAAATTCTTCTTGACCTCTTAGGTAAATATGTAATTTGTCGCGATGGAAAAAATGCAAGTCAATTTGTTTGCTAGGGTAACTAGTAATTTCACGGGGTGGTTGCTAATTTCTCAGTTGTCCAAAACTGTTGTCATTCTTATCCTTTGAAATTAATCTCCCATATACAACTTTTGTTTGCAGGTACTTTACCTTTGACTTGTTGAGCTTAAATACAAGTTTGTGGACCTGCATTATGTTCATATTAGATACATTGAAAAGACTAAAAAACTATGACATGTGGAATTCGCTAAAAAATTATCAGCGTAATATGTTTGAGACTGTATTAGTCAATGATTCTGCTAAGTTTTCCTATTCTAAGACCAAACTTAGAGGCGTGGTCCCTTAGTATTCAAAGACCTGTAATGGTAGAAATTATGGTTGGTTTTCCAAATTAACTTTTCTAGGAGGTATAACGAGATAAAAGCGAGTTTCTTTATTATTGAGCATAATAAGACTTTGAGTTATTTTGTCTTTGATATCTTACAAAATTTTGGAATCAAGACTTTTCCTTTTAACTTGGAAAGCGCTTTAAAGATAGAGATGGGAAAACAACGGAAATGAATGGTATTAGCCGAACTTTTATCACCCTTACGCTGTGGGGTTCTTCCTCCCACAAAAGTTCTTTTGGATACATAGAGCCTTAACTAGTGTGCATGCTATTAATATTGTTTCTTCTTGTGTTTGCAAATTAATTGATTTCTTTTTTTGAAAATTTCAATCATTCTTGCAGGAGGATATCATCGTGGCCGAGCTCTCTGGGCAACGTGTCCTTTTATTGTTTGCAACTCATTCTTATGTAGGATCTAGATCATTTTTCCCTGCTTTGAAGAAAATGTATTGTGAAAAGATGTAGCCAAATGATCAGTTCTACACTTTTGTCCCTAATTTTGCAACTTTTTTGGTAAGGAATGTGTTTCTTTCCTCGCCTTCCTGCCTTTGGACCAGACGGACACCTTCAAATAAAAGAATCTAACTTGTCAAAAAAGAGTGAAACTACGAGTTTCCGTTCATTAAAGTTGATACGAGTGAAGAGATTCAAATGGAACTAATCCTTAGGCACATCCGCACATATGGGATTTGAAACAAGTATTCCCCAACATCTCCACAAAATAAATTTATGTTAGTCGAGGGTATTACTCCATACTTTGGTCTCTATCCTAGATTACTCTTATATGCTCTCTATCCTAGATAACTCTTATATGCTCCACATCAACATGTTATTGGCATGGTCCTATTTATTTTGGGTTGTGACCCTATGTATAGTCTATTAAGATATGTAAGATACGGATATGTTACAAAAATTAACAAATTATTAAAAATACACATTACTTTCCCCTCCTTCTCTTCCTCGAGTCCCTTTCCTATATGAGCTGGATCTTTATTTTAAGTTGTTTTTTATTTATCAATATTAAAGTTGCTCAAGTCGGATCCGGAAAATAATTAACATGTTATAATCTTTTTATATTAGCACCTCATGTGTTAGAACTTAAACACCTCATCCAAGTTTTTGGGTCAAGGGTGGTTTTTGGTGATGATTATGGAATGTTTGCTAGGATTGTGGTTGCCGGATGGTGGTGATTTTGTATTTTGTAATAGGCTTTGGCTGTTTTTAGCATTTTAACTACATCAACAATTTTGAATTTGTAACGAAAAAGATATTGGATATTGAAGTTTTACAGAATAAAGATAAAGGTTAATTTTAGGAGAGAATGAGTGTTTTTTAACGTAAAAAGTTATGTTGATTAGTTGCGGATACTTCAAACATTCCATAAAAATTACTTGCGCATCATACTTTAAGTGGCCTCCTAAATCTAGGCCGCTCGTTTCTTAGATGGACGGTAAGAAATCTGGCCAAAAATAAGGCCACAAACAGCTTGGGTAGTGGACCACTCCCCTATATATATACACGCGCACACACAATTTATACATGTATAATTTGCACTAGACAACTCATCGCTTGGCATCTAGCCACGTCTTGCCTCTCCTCGGCTGGCTAAAAGTTCAGTTGTGAGAAAAGAAAAGAAAATCCCATATTAAATAATATGCAAATAAAACAATGTAAATTTCAACAGCTCAGCATAGAAAGAAAACTAAGATGAAATGTAAACAAAGAATTGAAGCTAGAACTTGGTAATTTACGTCATTCCAGTGGTAGATAAGCTTACACATGGATTCTTCAGTCTAGAACTACCAACTGCATTTCCAATACCAACTAATGATGCTATTTGGTTATTATCAAGCCATAGGTCTTCTAATCTGTAAAGACACGTCGGTAGGGAAGATGATTAAATTAAGCGAAGGACATAATGATTGATTCAAATTGCCAAGATGGATAGATATTCATACTTTCTTAGGTTGTTAATGCCATTAATTGACGAATCTTATTTGATGACAAATCCAGGACAAGGAGGTATATGTATACCAAGGTTGAAAGCCCTTCCATTATTACAATATTGTTGTGACTCAAGTATAATTCTTGTAAAGCAACACATTCCTGAAAATAAAAAGATTAATGTTGTTATTTAAAATCCAATTAAAAAGAGATGATGTAAACATTGTTTCAATCCCTGCACCACAATGTTACACAACAGAATACCTTTAATCCTCTAAGTGAAGTTAATCGATTGCTCTGCAGGCCCAGCTTCTTTAATGCATTTCAGCCCACCTAGGTCAATGACTCAAATAAGATTCTGACCCGGCCATAGCTGTTGTAAGTATTTAGAATTTGCAAATTCTCGATCACCTGAATTAGCAAAGTAATTAATTGAGGTTTGAGCATAAAAGCCAAACACAAAGTATAATATCCATTTTCACTCAGTTTCAATAACCATTATGAGTTTAAAGAATTGTTTAAGATTGTAGCGAGCATCCATTTCGAGAGACTAGAATCCTCACCTGTATTGTGTTGGAGTAAAGTTCAAGAAACTGCAAAAACCCTTTTTCATAGCATATACCCTTTTTCATATTCAACAACAAAGATTTCCCCCTCCAACAATGAACCCCACAGTGGATGAAGGGCATAACTGTTAAGACTGCCAACAGAGTTCGCACATCAGAGTGTAAAAAACAGCCGTTTCTTATAAAATGTTAATAAATATGAAAGTACCTACACAAATATAACTGCTCCGGTGCAAAACTACACATTACACATTACACAATGTGAAATGAGGGATTACAACCAGTTCACAAAGCGAGAACAAGAGATTTCAACACGTGATTAAATTGTTGCTAAAAAGAACAATATCAAACAACCAAGTTACTAGTCAACGCCATCTAGGGTTCATAGCATGGTTCAAAGTACCGGTGTCGAAAGGCTTATCATACAATCAATTCCTGGTGTGGTATCGGATAATGGACGATACGCAACAAAAAACAATATATTGCTTAAAAAATTAAATATATCTATCTAATAAGTAAACTGATGAATCAATTACATACTAAGTCATCATTATATAAAATTATAAAAATCATAGGATACATGGCTCTCGAACTAATTAACATTTGCTTGACGTGAGATTGTAAATTCGTTTAATATCTTGCATATAGCAATACCCCACGATAACATTACGTATCCGCCACTGCCAATACCATTACGTATCTGCCACTGCCAATACAATTATGTATTCACCACTGCCGCTGTGATACGTATATGCCGACGCAGACAGGTATTGACCAATACTTTGAACTATCATCTGACTTTCTCTTAACACTTGCGTAGTGAGACTACAAGCGGCAATGCAGCATTTATACACAAACAGACAAAATCATAAACCACGTCTGTTTGCCCGCAAACCCAAACACGTGCACACATGTATGTATTCTATACATGTAGATGAGTCAAAAGTTTATATGCCGAACCCGCATAAAATGGCAGCATGTAATTTTTTTGAATTCGTGGGATCTTTATCACGTGTCTA
Source organism: Panax stipuleanatus (assembly GCA_020205555.1). Lineage (NCBI taxonomy): Eukaryota > Viridiplantae > Streptophyta > Magnoliopsida > Apiales > Araliaceae > Panax > Panax stipuleanatus. The sequence goes on from CM035115.1 coordinate 151,447,212, forward strand.
GTCGGCTATATGCAACATTCAGTGAGTCAGAGCAATTCTCCATCTGGGACCAATGATTATAAAACATACCAAAAGTAAATTATATATCCATTCGTATTATTTATAAGGTTTTTATATTGGATAAATGGTAATCCGAGCAAGTCTCACACTTATTTAGATAATTGAGCACAATTTAATTGGAGTATAGGCAATTGTTTCTCAAACATGAAGTTTCCAGAAAATTGGTTTTGAAATAAAATGATTTAGGCAGAAACAATCACAATCCAAGTCCTAAATGATAAAACTGAATTGAAATCACAAAAAAGTTGCTTTACATCTCTCCTTCACAATTCCAAGTTCCAACAAACAATTAAAACGACAATCACAGAAGTCATAAACTACACCTCTACCACATAAAATTTAATCATTTCTGATTTCGGACTTGGTCTTCTAAAAATTAATATATCGATTAAAACAAACAGACAATAGCAAGAAAAAAAGCATAGCAATTGTATTGGGGTGAGAATAAATACATGGAGATCCGAAATTGCATCCCAATGAGAAATGGAGTCGATGTCGAAATCACCAAATTTCTTCCACAATAGAGAATCTTAATATTCGAGAGGTCACCAATTCGAGGGTCCAACTCCTTCAGCCGATTTGCAGTTAAATTTAGCACGGTTAAACTTGTAGGAAGCTCGATTGAATTGAGATCTTCAAGGTTATAGCAGGAGGTGTCGAGAAATGTTTTCAATGATTCATCCTCAGCCTTTGTTGGGTTTGTTATTTGGTCCAATGATTGGTAAACTAGAAGTGGAGCACAAAAGAAAGTTTGAAGAGATCAAAACTGAAAAAAATTTGTAACCCTAGAATTTAAGAAGTTGAGAAGTAGTTTCAGCTGAATGGGCCAATTGGCCCCGCAGCACCGGCCCTGGGGTGCCCGCGCTTTAGGCCCACTAAAATTCACAAATTTTATTAAGGTCCCCAAGAAGTATTTGTATTATGTATATATATACCCAAACAAAAGCCCAGCTCACGTCAGTTAAATTTAAAGGCCCACAAAAAATTTATCCAATGATGCTTTGAAAATATTAAAATAGTCTATTATTATATTTGGTATTCTTTCGTATTGATGCTCTTTTATTCAAAAAAATTCTTAGTTTTTTTTATGCCTATCTTAATACCAATTCGCAAAGGGCCCTTTTTTTTGTCGCTTTAAGCCCTTAGCCCTTAAAAACTCAAGGCCGGCCCTGTGGCCCTGTTATTGGAGGAACAAATTTCTTTAGGTTTGAAGGTTAATTCTGGTCCGAATAATCCCGTTCGGCAACGACTTATTTAAAAATGACTTACTATAAGTTATTTTAAGTTGCGACATATAAGTAAAAGCGTTCGGCATCAATTTGACTTATAAGTCAGAAATTAAGTTAAAACAAGTTATGAAGGTGTTCGGCTGATCATTACTTATAAGTTAAAATCAAATGTAAAGATTACTAAAAATAGCATTAATAAAAAAACACAATGATTCAATATCATATCATAACAATCATCCACAATTTCAAATAAAACACTACAAATTCTCTAAACATATCAACTACAATCTTATTTCAAGTTAGAGATTCTTAATGCAATATTATCTCTCATTGTATAATTAAACCATTACTAACTGAAGTAGATCCACCCCAATGTACAACATTGTCATCACCACCACCAATAACATTTCGCTTGTCGAATGAAAATAATTAGAATCAATTTATCAGATTGTACGACATGCATGAACATGGATACACCCCTTATAAACCCATCATTAGCAAGCAATTTGGATCAGCCCGGTGCATTAAAACATTAAACTAGCCGTTGTGTACTGACATACTGTATTTAGCCTGTTCCAAATAAAAAATCTCATTTTTAGTTTTTACTAGTAATTTATGAGTTTCCAAAATTTAAAATTGATGTGAATTTATTTAATTTTGATTAATACAATTTTCAATATCGTAAATTACTTAAAAAAGAAGTATTAATAGTTGTAAAATTATTATTTTAAAATTGAAATTTAAATTATATAAACAGTAATTTAAATTTAAAATTTGGAGTAAATTTACACAAGTCAATTTTTGTGGAGTATGGAGTATATTCTAATTGAAGGGTCCAAATTTGGTGGTATAAACTATAACAGTGAAGCCTTAACACGGGCTGAATGCTGACTGGAAAAATATTTTTTTCTTGACACGTACATTCATGATATGCATACAATTTTTTATACAGGATAATAAAGTTACCAACTAAAGCATGTAAGTATTCTATCATAGTTCATTATTTTGTGAAAAAAGTAAGGCTAATTGTTTTGAGCATATGTAGGTTATAATGGCTGAGGAGCAGTCTAAGGCACCCATCAACGTGGACTCGAATGACTCGAATGCTGAAAATCCAATTCATATTGATGAAGAGGATTTGAATGAAGGTGAAATTGAGCAACTTGATGCCGGTAAGACTCATGCTAAAATTTGGGTTCATTATACAATATTTAAGCAAAATGGTCAAATTAAAGCTAAATGCAAATATTGTGGAGCTATTTTAAGTGCTGATCCAAAAAATAATGGGACTAGTGGTCTTAATGCTCACTATAGGAGATGTAAAATTTTACCCCCCAAATGTGGAGTTAAGAAATCAAGCAATCTTAAACTTTAAATCTGTAAGTGCTAATAATGATGATGAGACCAAGGAAGGGGAGTCAACAAATAATTGTCTTTGGAAGTTTGATGTGGATCTAACTCGGACTGCTTTAGCATATATGATTCTAGTTGATGAACTTCCTTTTAAATTTGTGGAAAATGAAGGATTTCGACATTTTGTGTCCATTGCATGTCCTAGGTTCAATGTTCCTTCACGTCACACAATTACAAGAGATTGTTTTAAAATATATATGGAAGAGAAAAAGAAGTTAAAATCTATTTTTAACTCGTCTTCTCAAATGATATGTATTACAACTGACACATGGACATCAATGCATAGACTTAATTATATGGTTGTGACAGCTCATTACATTGATGAGAAATGGAGATTGAGAAAAAAAATTATAAACTTTGTTCCAATTTTGAGTCACAAGGGTGAGGCCATTGGAATGACAATTGAGAATTGTTTGATAGAATAGGGGATTAAGAGAGTTTTTACTATAACTGTCGATAATGCCAGTTCAAATGATGTTGCAATATCTTATTTAAAAAATTAATTGCAAGTATGGGGACATAGTGTTTGTAAGAATAAATTCATTCATGTTCGATGTGTTGCTCATATTTTAAACTTGGTCGTAGTTGATGGGCTGAAAGATGTTAATATTTCAGTAGCTCGTGTTCGGGCATTGATTAGGTGGGTAAGGCAATCTTCATCTAGGATTAGAAGACTTTGAAAAAATTGAAAATAAATCTTCATTAATCCTAGATGTTGCTACTAGATGGAACTCCACTTATTCAATGTTGATCAACATTTTGAACGTGCTTTTAATAAGTTTGGGAGTAGGGATCCTTTGTTTAAACAAGAAATAATCTCAGGTGAAGGGTGGCCAACGATCGAGGATTGGGGTAATGTGAGAAGAATTGTTTTGTTTTCGAAACACTTCTATGAATTAACACTTGAATCTCCGGCTCATTATATGTTACATCAAATGGATTTGTTCATGAGTTTGTGGAAATTGATGGTCTTTTGAAAGAAATGGAAGATGATGATGATTATCAAATGAGAGAAATGGCTATGAGGATGAGATCAAAGTTAATGAAATATTGGGGGATGTTGATAAAATGAACAAGTTGTTATACATTGCCGTGGTTCTTGATCCAAGACACAAATTCACTTTCTCTGAGTTTGTATTTAATCACATGTATGGTAAAGAAAGTGATTTGGCAATCAAAATGACTAGAGGGGCCAAAGATGTATTATTTGAGTTGTTCAATTATTATAATCTCAATCATTTATCGTCCCAAGGTTATTCATCTCAAATCTCAAACTCCAAGTGGGAGTGGAAGCGTAACTCAAACTTACAATTTTTTTTTACACAGTCAGGCAGATCGACTCGTTTTGGCTGATTTGTTTCTAAAAAAAACACGGCTTTTTTCCCACGTCCGTATAAGGCTTCTCTCCTCCCTAATCGCGCATAAGGGCTTCATCCTCCAAAATCAGAAAGCGAAGAACCCTAAACGAAGAACCTCAAGTTTAGCAATGTCGATGCTGCGTCAATTTCAGTCAGTGTTGCTTCAATTTCATCACTAAACGAAGAACCCTAGGTTCGAAGCACAGTCCCACAATCATCTTCTACAAATAATAATTATTATAAATCTCCCCTTTTCATGGTTTAACAATCCCGCTGTTTCCATTTGTTAGCAACTTTTCCTCCAATTCCTCAGGTATATTTGTATATGTTTTTTTTTCATATTGTTGTGTCAAATTTAGTCTCTAGTTTGATTGTGATAATAGTTTCAATTTATAGCTTAGCAGCCCCAGTAGAATCAAATTAGAAAAAGAAGTTATTTACACTGTTATTATACTTGTTTATTGTTTATCTTATTTTTTGTTAAAGTTCTACCAATCTTAGTATATTTATTTCTTTGAACACTACAACCCGCACTTAAATTTGTAACAAAAATATTGAACACTTTAACTTAGAATTGGAAAGTATACGACTTCTCATATTAAACAACAATTATTTGTCTTAATAGTTTTGCTAAAATAGACATTTTGAGGTGTATTGAGGTGATGATTAATGGCAAGAAAATTGGTTGTTAATGTTGGTATTTTGCTGATCCAAATTCTGTTTTAAGTGAGTTTTGGAATATTATATAGGAAAAGATTGAATTTCCTGACCATGGAATGTATTAAATTCAGAGTCTTGAAAGAAAAAAAATAAAAAGATTACATTTAACATAGCATTTCATTTTAAAAAAAAATTATCGCTACACTCGCCGCGGCACCGTGACAACTATGCATATAACACAATTTTATTCAGTTAAAATGCATGATTTTCATGCTAAAAGAAAGATACATTTATTGCTACACACAGGAAACATGTAAGATGGAACAGTCTCAAGCATTATGCTTGAATGCTTGAGACTGCACATTGGGGGGATGATCTTAATTTATAGTTGGATTATCCGTAATGTTATTATAGAAGCTAAACATGTTGCACAAATGTACACGATCAGTTTTGATTCAACACTAGGGTACTCAATCCAGGAGAAAAGGAGACAGTTAAAAGAAACATCTTATTATAAACTCAACCACCATAGATATTCCAAATGAAGATCTCATTGGAATACCCATATATATGTCAATAGTACATGTTAAAAGGGGAAATTGAATTTCAGACCATATGTTAAGACTTGTGTGAAAACAAACCTATAGCTTGTTCCAGCTAGAAAACAACACTTGGTATGAATTCAGAGAGGTTGATGCCTCCAATTTGGCTCAAGTTAAAACAATAGAGTTTTGCTTTTCAACAAATCAATCTTTATCCTTCTAAATATAGCAGGTGCAGGGTAGTAATGTAGGCATGTATCACAATCATGTTTTTGTTGCTTATTAATTAATTACTCCGTTCCACAAAAATAGTACCTTTTACAATATTTTATTTTTTACGAAAAGAGCCCACTTTTTATTAATTGTGATTCCTAATGACACTGTTCTTAAATTTGTCATCATAATTTAATTATCATGTCACAACTACTAAATTAACAACAAAAATACATCCTTAATATTCACAAATCTTGTAAGTTGGGATCTTTTATGGTACGGAAGGAATATTTAATTAGTTATATTTTGAAGAGAATTAACTAATAGAATAAAAAATACAGAGGTTAATTGTTAAATTCAACTTTGTTTGATCTTCCCTCTAATCAAAACCAACCTACATTCTCAAGTTATCAAAATGATAGGAGTATCACAGACTCTAACATCAACGAGATCCATAAAAAAAATTAAATTGTTGGATGCAATAATGCTTCTTCCAAACCAAAAGTGTGGGAAGGACTGTCCCTTTAAATTGTGGGATCCTGACGCTCGCGAGATATATACCTCCCACCCCTGCTAAATCTAAAGCCAATGTTCTAAAAAGCGCTAGGCGGGAGGCGGGCGGCCGGGAGGGGCCTAGCGCCTAGGGGGCCTAGGCTGGGCTTAGGCGGGGCCTAGGCGGGATTTTTTATTTTAAGTTAATTATAATATTTTATCTTACATTTATCCATACAAAACAATAATATAAAGCAAAACAATCTATAATAAAGATAATAAAGGCCTTTGCTTAAAGTTCAAACACATCCATATTGTCAATGTCAAAATTCAAACACAAACATGCAATTGTTCAAAGTTCAAACAAATCTTTAACGTATTAGTTTTATTCATAAACAAGATTGCTATTAAATAATAAAATTTAAAATTTCAAGAATTCAATTAAATATTAAAAACTTAAGAAACTAAATATAAATTTAACAATTATATTGAATTAAACTAAATATTATAAATGTATCATCATTTATATAATTTGAAGTTGGTACAAGTTTAAAAAATTACAACTATAATAAAATTATCCATTTTGACTTATCTTGTTCACTTCTTGTTGTGATTTGATATGCTACAACTTGCATTATGAATATGATAAATCATTAGAAAAATAAATATATCAAGATTTGGTTTGGGTAGTTATTAAAATAAAAAAAACTTCTCCGCCTAAGTCCTGCTTAATTTTCTGTAGGGATTTTTTTGTCACCTTGGGCATAGGAAAGGCACCAGGAGGGCCTAGCGCCTAGGCGGGGCGCCAAGGGAGGGCCTAGCACCTAGGCGGGGCCTAGGCGGGGATTTTTAGAACACTGTCTAAAGCCCTTCTTTTCCATCTGCTTTTCGAAATCCACATACAATACAGAGTCCTTAAATATCAATAACTTCCGGTGCACCTTGAATGCTTCAGAGTTGTAATTTCTAAACTGGCCATCAACTCTTATTCTTAGTAAAGGGTCATTCAAAAATTCTTCACTGCCCAGATCATTGTCATCATCCAAAATCTCAGCACCGCCTCTTTTTAGTATTGTTTCTTCTTTTCTTCTCTAGCCAATGGTCTAGGGTAGGGCATTAACATATGTAGGGATGGATAAAACCCTAATGTCTCCCAGGTCGGGCATAAAATGCAGCCCATTTATTTAGGAGTCTGAAAACTGAAACACATTCCAAACTGTTAGACTTGGCTACCTTCCTTAATACTTTCCCTCCAATTACATTAAATATATCCAATTTTGAGTAATATAATTGTGGTTAATTGTTAGTTGTAGAAGCTTTGTTAAGGTGTATTGGCCCTCCATGATGTGGCACTATCTCCAATTGTAATTGTGAGAGCTTTTGCTATCTTGCTCCTAAACACAAACTGTGATGATGCTGATGCAACAGTGCTTGTTTTTGCTTAGTAATAATATATACTGCTTGATGCCCTGCATTGCCACGCTACTATTAAAACACTTAAATAATATTAATGCTATAATTGGAAATATAAACTTATATTAAAAGGAACAGTAAAGGAGTAACAGATGGTGAAAATGATCACACATAAAAATATTTCAAAATTTTCAATCCTTTCAATTGTAGAATTAGCATTACTGATCAAGCAGTAAGAAATTATTTAGCATAGAAAATGAATTTAGAAAAAAATAAACACATTATTTGAGTTATATAGCTAACAATGAATATTTACCTATGCTTGAATCTTCATTGTGTCTACATTTAACTTGGATACAATTAATAATGAGACATTAAACAATTAATATGAGAATGTATCTTTGATGCTATAAGTATTTTCATCTCCATTGGACATGAGGTATGAAAGGGATATAATCCTTTGGAGATGTAGATGAAGACGGTGGTAAATAACTACGAGTTTCATTTGAACACACGATTAATGTGCAAGATGTGGGAAGTTAAGGATGGGAGAAATTATGAGACGTGGAGAGGATTAACCGTGTAAAGACTAAGATATAAAAGTGATTATAAAGTAGTGCGTATCAGTTTTTAAAATGTTGGTAATTGAATAAAAGATGAGTAGGACTCTTTTAGCTAGTTTCCACACTAACATTAATCTCTCTTCTAGAACGAGACGTTAAAATTTTTGTGTAGTTTCAAAATTTAAAGTCACTCGAGGCTTGTGGATAAGGTAATAGTCTAAAATAGGACTTTGAATTTATCGTAAGCTATGACCCAAAAAACACTAAAATAACGAATACAAAAGTTGGACGCTTTATAATAAGAAATATATCTAATATATAAGCTTTTGCATGGCATATCTGAATATTTGTTATATCTGAAACATTATTTCCTGATGCAATGAATTTAATGACTATCAAAATTGCTCATATTTGTATTTTAAGTTGGTATTCACTCTTTAATGTTTCCTGCGTAATTGTTATTACAATATGTTTAGGTGGGAACAAGATTCAGATTGGAAGGATTCAGAAGGGAATGATCCAGATTTGGCAGATGAAAATATTTGGAAGAAAAAAAAATTATAGTTCAAAAATTTTCTTAATGCTTTTATGATGCATGAGAAGCCCATGGGAGCTACAGTTGAGGAATATCTGAAATTAGACATGGATTTGTATCCAATAGTCAATATTGGAGAATGTTTTAGTAGTAGTGTTGGCTTCCCTAGGGAAAGTGAATACTTTTCTTTCGTCTCAACAAGTAAGTCTAAGCTATTGACTGCAGGATCATTGGTGAGAGCAGTTGTTCAAAATTGTCCATCACACAAAACTCTTTCACTAGTATTTAAGGAGCACCATTCAAGGAATGTAGAAAAAGTCTGCATCCTTATGGAAGTTAAGCTCAACTTTAACATTCAAAAAATAAGGATAAATCCACATAAGAATTACAAATTCCTAGCCCACAAAACTGCTGGGGAAGGGCATATGGTTCTTTTATTAACCCAAAAACAGGAGGAGACTGAAAGATTGGTCACAAAAGAACATATCGGAGAACAAAAAGTCCAACAGAAGGTCCTACATTGTAAACATTAACAAACAGCAACCGAAAGTTCGGGGACAGTTGAGGCACCCTCGAGGATAGCAACAATAGAGCTGACACAAGGTGAGTCAACACGATTTTGACGAAACTAACCTAACCGCGTGATTGGCCCAAAACACTTGGAATCTCTAATCCAGCCACCTCTTTTTGTGAAGACAAAATAGTAATTAAAAGCGAATAGAACAAAAATTAGTTAAAAATAGAAAATTAGAGCAAGTTTGATGAGCAAAGGGGCAACAAATGATTTATCCAACAGCAGATCTCAACGATCAGATTAAGAGGGAGAATACAGATAAGATAGATGCAATAACATTATTCTTGTTGCCCTCTAACGGTCAAAATTCAAAAATGGAAAGATGTGGGAAATTTTATAGAGAAAACTAGAGTGGAAAGTGTGGACGGAATGGTTTGGGATCTAGGGCAGGGCTTATGCAAACCTATACCATTATTCTTGTTGCCCTACTACTGTCTGTTGGAATTTGCCCTCCTACTGTCTGCTGAAATGTCATACTGAAAGCTTTATATTCCCCCTCCCTTTTCATACTAGTCAACACCTTATCTTACTGAACTTTATCAAATCTAATCACTTTACACCTACATTTCTGTTAAGATCTCAGTTACGTTCCTCTGTTCCTTGATTGAAATTGCAAAGCAAGTTGTTACTTGCAGAATGGGTTTCTTAGGTTCAATCAAACTCAATTACTCTTGCATCCAGTCAGCAAGTTGTTACTTGCATCCTAGTTTTCTAGTCCCTAATTGAAGTTCAAGCATTTCTACTTATCTTGCGTTTGCTTATGGAACATTTAGATATCACAATCAGTTGGAGGAAGAATTTGTTAAATTAAGACAAATTGAAATGAGAAAACACAACTTATTATCGAGTATAAATTGGAATAATTGTACATTGATATGCCTAAGATCATAAAAGGGGCAGCGACACAAAAGATAACCATATTCTACTAACAATTAGATAGGCAAGAAGATAACCACCATATAATCTGAAAGTCACTTTCTGCGAAAGTGAGAAGACATGTAGACATCAAGAAAAAATATATTTAGCATATATACACATACACATAATTCAATCTATATCAGACGAAAAATAGAATAAATAAAGAACCATACTCGTGTTGACTCACCTTGTGTCAGCTCTATTGTTGCTATCCCCGAGGGTGCCTCAACTGTCACCGAACTTTCGGCTGCTGTTTGTTAATGTTTACAATGTAGGACCTTCTGTTGGACTTTCTGTTCTCCGGTATGTTCTCTTGTGACCAATCTTTCAGTCTTCTCCTGTCTTTGGGGTTAATAAAAGAATCATATGCTCTCTCCCGCAGTTTTGTGGGCTAGGCATTTGTAATTCTTATGTGGATTTATCCTTATTTTTTGAAGGTTAAAGTTGAGCTTAACTTCCATAAGGATGCAGACTTTTTCTGCATTCCTAAATACTAGTGAAGTAGTTTTGTGTGATGGATAATTTTGAGCAACTGCTCTCACCAATGATCCTGCAGTCAATGGCTTAGACTTATTTGTCGAGACGACGGAAAAGTATTTACTTTTCCTAGGGAAACCAACACTACTACTAAAATATTCTCCAATGTTGACTATTGGATACAAATCCATGCCTAATTTCATATATTCCTCAACTGTAGCTCCCATGGGCTTCCCATGCATCATAAAATCAATAAAAAAAAATTTGAACCATATCAAACGAAAATTACACATAATCCAATCTATATCAAACGAAAAATAGAATAAATAAAGAACCGTACTCGTGTTGACTCACCTTATGTCAGCTCTATTGTTGCTATCCCCGAGGGTGTCTCAACTGTCCCCGAACTTTCGGCTGCTGTTTGTTAATGTTTATAATGTAGTCATGTTTATAATGTAGGACCTTCTGTTGGACTTTCTGTTCTCCTGTTCTCCAGTATGTTCTTTTGTGACCAATCTTTCAGTCTTCTCCCGTCTTTGGGGTTAATAAAAGAACCATATGCTCTTTCCCAGCAGTTTTGTGAGCTAGGCATTTGTAATTCTTATGTGGATTTATCCTTATTTTTTGAATGTTAAAGTTGAGCTTAACTTCCATAAGAATGCAGACTTTTTCTGCATTCCTTGAATGGTGCTTCTTAAATACTAGTGAAAGAGTTTTGTGTGATGGACAATTTTGAACAACTGCTCTCACCAATGATCCTGCAGTCAATAGCTTAGACTTGTTGAGACGAAAGAAAAGTATTCACTTTCCCTAGGGAAGCCAACACTACTACTAAAACATTCTCCAATATTGACTATTGGATACAAATCCATGTCTAATTTCAGATATTCCTCAACTGTAGCTCCCATGGGCTTCCTATGCATCATAAAAGCAATAAGAAAATTTTTGAACTGCAATTTTTTTTCCTTCCAAATATTTTCATCTGCCAAATCTGAATCCTTCCATTCTGAATCCTTCCAATCTGAATCTTGTTCCCACCTAAATATATTGTACCAATAATTACCGAAGAATGCAACTTTTTCTTTATTGTTGGCCAACTCAGCCTACATTAGAGTACTCTAATCATTTAATTATGTATTTTTTTTATTATATTTTATGTTCCAATTTTAAGCATGCTAAGCTAGATTATTTTCTAGGGTTGAGGATGAGTATAATTGATTGATTCTAATGCACCTATTCATGCATATTGATTCTACCAATTTAATGTTTTCCTGTTAAAAATAATTCTTTTTCTTGGATGCCTATTTTTACTATAAAAAAAATAAAGATGGATGCTCCTTATTATATATTGGATTCAGTTTATGATTTGCTCAAAGCGGATATAAACTGTGTTTTGATGGAAATAATGAGTTTTTTGATTTTATACATATGTTTGGCTATGAAAGAATTAACAATCTGATTTTACAAAGGACTTTATTGATTTTATTTTCCGCATCTAATAAAGTCGAGAGACCAAATTAGTGCGAGATAAAAAGTAGAGTTGAGCATGAATATTAGGAAAATGATATCAATTATATGATTCCGCCACCCTAGTATTTTATTATTGATTATTTTATTCGCATATCTGTAGTTGATAAAAGTTCTCTCAAAATTTTTAAGATAGTTTAGGAATTAATTAGAATTAGTGAGATAAACACGTTCCATTTGTCATGTCCCTAGGGTTCGACCTCGCACTTATAAGCTATACTAAGTATTCGATTCGTGCACTTGCGATAAATAAAACATCAACAAAAAGTTTTTGGCGCCATTGCCGGGGACTTGAAACTTTTTCTCACCAGCTCACTAATTTAGATTATTTCCTTCTACTAGTTTCTTTAAAAAAAATTAAAGAAAATAGGAGTTGAGTAGTGCATAATTGTTGTTTGGAAGCGTGGTGATAAGAGATTGACTAAGATAGAGAACTTAGAGTTAAATCTTTTATTTGAGAAAGAAACAATGGCTGAAGAATAAGAAGAAGCAAAAACTTTAAATGAACTTTTCAATCCTATCACAATCAACCCGCCTTCATGCATCGTGTTGCCTCCCACAATCGCAAACTATTTCGAGCTTAAACCGCAAGTGATGTAACTTCTTCCCACTTTTCATTGAATCGATCAGGAAGATCCTTACCTTCATATTAAGGATTTTCTAGAAATTTGTGCCATTTTCAAATTTTAAATTTTTTTTGATGAATCGGTTCGCCTACGTTTATTTCCTTTCTCCCTGAAAGGGAAAACAAAGGCATGGCTTAACTCATTACCATCTAGGTCCATCTTTGGTTGGGAGACTTTGGTTTCTAAATTTGTAACTAAATTTTTTCCCATGTCAAAGACAAATGAACTTCGAAGACAAATATCCGATTTTAGTCAAGAAGATCATGAAAAATTCTATGAATCTTGGGAAAGATTTAAGGACCTACTTTTGAGATGTCCCCACCATGGTTTTGAGACGTGGAGACTTGTTCAATATTTTTACAATGGGTTAACTCAAACCAACCGAAACATGATTGAATCCATGAACAGTGGCACTTTACTTAGTCTAACAAAAGACGAAGCTTACAATTTCCTTGAGAATCTATCTGAGAGCTTTCAGCAATGGAATTTCTTCTCTCGTGGGAATTCATCTTCTTAAGTCAAGAAGGAAGCTAAGAAAGAAGGAATATATGAGCTAACCGAAGACGTAGAAACTAGAAGGCAGTTAGATAGTCTCTCAAAGTAACTTGAAGCGTTAGCTTTGCGGTTGGATAACAATTCAGTCAATCAAGTTCAAGCTGAAGGGTGCTCTGTGTGTGCTAGTCCTATGCATACATCGCAAACTTTCCCTTCTATGGTAGGAATCTTCGAATTCATGCCACAACAAGTAAATCCGATGAATGATTACAAAAAGCAATTCAATAGCCCATTCACAGAGACTTATAATCCGGGTTGGAGAAATCACCCAAATTTTTCATGGGCACAAGCTCAACCCATGCCCAATATGGGTGCCCCATCAGCTAATGTTCCACGACAGCAACCACCTCCTGGTTTTTGTCCACCAATCAATTCTTATCCACCATTTCAATCTGCACAGCCTGCTCAATCATCCCATGTCACTCCACAACAATTCTCATCTTTGGAGGACACTTTAAAACAATTCATTGAAATGACCACCCAAAACAACCAGACTTCAAGTCAAATTTTGCAAGAAGTTAGGAACAATGGCCTCATGAACACTCAAGCCATCATCAAGTTAGAGAGTCAAATGGGTCAATTGGCTAGTCATTTGGATGAGAGAGAAAAGGGTAAATTTCCCAGTTAACCGATTTCGAATCCTAAAGGTGTTTCCTCGGGTGGGATAACTCCTAACCCACCAAATGCACTAACACATGGGCAAGTTCAAGCCATAACTATTTTAGGTCGGGAAAGGAAATTGATAGCGAAGAGGAAGAGAAAGAAGAAGAGCAGTGTCCAGCTGAGGTTGAGCCTACACCTCAAGTTGTGAACCAAGCTCCTCTTGCTAAGCAAGCAGGTGAAGATCTCTCGAGTAGAACCTTTGTTCCTTAATCCCCCATTTCCTTATAGGCTAAAAGACAATAAGAAGGGTACTCAATTCGAAGAAATTTTGGAAGTGTTTAAGCAAGTTCAGATAAACATTCCATTACTTGATGCCATCAAGCAAGTACCTTCTTATGCCAAGTTTCTCAAAGACTTGGTCACTCAAAAGAGGAGAACAAATGTTCCGAAAAAGGCATTTTTAGCTGAACATGCAAGCTCCATTATTCAATGCAAGATCCCTGTCAAGTATAAGGACCCTGGATGTCCAACAATCTCATGCAAGATAGGAGATCATCATATTGAGCGAGCTTTGGTAGATTTGGGGGCTAGTGTGAACTTACTGCCATATTATGTGTATTTGCAGTTGCATTTAGGAGAGTTGAAGCCCACACCAATGACAATCCAACTTGCTGCTAGGTCAGTAAAAATTCCTAGGGGTGTCATTGAAGATGTTCTAATCAAGGTAGATACTTTCTATTTTCCTGTGGACTTTGTTGTCCTTGATACTGAGTGTGTTCAGAATACGAGAGGCCAAATTTCTGTGATTTTAGGGCGACCATTTCTTGCTACATCCAACGCTCTCATCAATTGCAGAAATGGAGTGATGAAAATTTCTTTTGGAAATCTCACAGCTGAGCTAAATGTTTTTGCCATTAGCAAGACCTCGATAGACACTGATGATAATGATTTCGGACAAGTCCATTTGATTGATAGTCTAGTAGATGAATCTTTCTTGCAAACTTGTAAAGAGGACCCATTAGAAGCTTGCCTATCCCATTTTGGTTGTGGTTTTAATATTGATGAATCTATAGAGCAAGTCAATGCACTTTTAGATTCAGTGCCTGTCATGGGTACACATTCTTTCCAACCAAAACCAGTGCCTCTCAATCTCTCATCAACTCCCCGACCTCCTTCCATTTAAGAACCACCGAAGTTGGACCTAAAGCCCTTGCCAGATAATTTGAAATATGCATTTCTAGGTCTAGCAGAGTCGTTGCCAGTTATTATATCTTCTAATCTCGATAATGCTCGAGAAAAAATTACTTGAAGTCCTTCACGAGAATAAGGAAGCTATTGGGTGGTCTATTGCAGATTTGAAAGGAATCATCCCGTCAGTTGTCATGCATAAGATTCACTTAGAGGAGAGTGCAAAACCCTCTCGTGAACCACAAAGAAGGTTGAATCCAGAGATGAAATAAGTAGTTAGGGTTGAGGTACTCAAACTCCTTGATGCGGGTATTATATACCCGATATCCGATAGTAAGTGGGTGAGCCCTGTGCAAGTAGTTCCTAAGAAGTCGGGTGTTACAGTGGTAGTCAATGAACATAATGAGTTAGTTCCATCTCGTGTTCAGACGGGATGGCGTGTTTGTATTGACTACCGGAAGTTGAATTCAATGACTAGGAAGGATCACTTTCCCCTTCCTTACATTGATTAAATGCTGGAAAGGTTAGCCGGTCATGCTTATTACTGCTTTTTGGATGGTTATTCCGGCTATAACCAAATTCCAGTCGATCCATCTGATCAAGACAAGACAACATTCACGTGCCCTTTTGGTACATTCGCCTACTGACGCGTGTCTTTTGGGCTATGCAATGCACCTGCCACTTTTCAGTGGTGCATGATTTTCATATTCTCAGACATAGTAGAGCTATTCTTGGAGGTTTTCATGGATGATTTTTCTGTGTTTGGGTCTTCTTTTGATGAATGTTTGAAACACCTAGCTCTAGTCTTAGAGAGGTGTAGAGAGAAAAACCTAGTGCTTAATTAGGAGAAGTGTCATTTTATGGTATAAAGGGGAATTGTTCTTGGGCATATCATCTCTAAAGAGGGAATTGAACTAGACAAGGCTAAAGTAGAGTTAATATCTAACCTGCCGCCCCCGCGGACGGTTAAGGAGATTCGCTCATTTTTAGGCCATGCCGGTTTTTACAAGCGTTTTATCAAGGATTTTAGCAAGATTGCTAAACCTTTGTGCAATCTCCTTGCTAAAGGCGCCCCATTTGACTTCAATGAAGCATGCCAAAA
Organism: Panax stipuleanatus; assembly: GCA_020205555.1. NCBI lineage: Eukaryota > Viridiplantae > Streptophyta > Magnoliopsida > Apiales > Araliaceae > Panax > Panax stipuleanatus. The sequence goes on from CM035115.1 coordinate 151,463,260, forward strand.
AGCCTTTGAGACGTTGAAATCTGCTCTGACCTTTGCACCTATTATCCGGTCCCCTGACTGAAACCTTCCATTTGAGATCATGTGTGATGCCTCTGATTATGCAGTTGGGGCAATTTTAGGTCATAGAATTGATAAAGTCTCTCATGTGATCTACTATGCAAGCAGAACTTTGAACGATGCTCAGCTCCATTACTCTACCGCAGAGAAAGAGTTGCTAGCAGTCGTATTTGCCCTAGACAAGTTTAGGTCCTATCTCTTGGGATCTAAAGTCATTGTCTATTCAGATCACGCCGCTTTGAAATACTTGCTTTCCAAGAAAGATGCGAAGTCATGGCTGATTCGGTGGGTCTTGTTGCTCCAAGAGTTTGCTTTGGAGATTAAAGATAAGAAAGGAGCTTAGAATGTTGTTGCGGACTATCTATCTAGGCTTATAGTAGAATTCTTAAATGATCCTTTGCCCATAGCTGAGACATTCCCTGATGAGCAGCTTATGCATGTTTCCCAGTCACCTTGGTATGCGGACATTGTTAATTATCTTGTCACACATGAAATGCCAAATCATTGGTCTAAGCAAGATAAGTGCAAATTCTTGTCTGAGGTGAAGCACTTTTATTGGGATGATGCCTATCTCTTCAAGTATTGTCCTGATCAGGTAATTAGGAGATGTATCCCTGAGGAGGATCAAATGCAAATTCTTTCTTTTTGCCATGATCAGCCGTGTGGAAGCCATTTTAGTGGAAAGAAGACAGCTGCTAAAGTTTTGCAGTGCGGATTTTATTGCCCTTGTTTCGCGATGCACATGCCTATTGTGTTGCTTGTGAGAGATGTCAAAAGTTAGGTAGTCTCACGCGACGAAGTATGATGCCCCTTTATCCCATTTTGATAGTGGAGTTTTTTGATGTGTGGTGGATAGATTTTATGGGACCCTTTCCTAACTCATTTGGCAATCTCTATATTTTGGTAGCCCTTGACTATGTGTCAAAGTGGGTGGAGGCTATTGCGTGCAGAACAAATGACCACAAAGTGGTGGTGAAATGTTTAAAAGCGAATATTCTTGCACGATTTGGTACACCCCGCACTATCATTAGTGATGGGTGGTTGCACTTTTGCAATAGACTATTTAAAGATCTAATGAAGAAGCATGGAGTAATTCATAAAGTGTCAACCGCGTACCACCCACAAACTAGTGGGCAAGTTGAAATTTCAAATAGGGAGATTAAGCACATCTTAGAGAAGACGTTAAATCCCAACAGGAAGGATTGGTCAATTCGACTGACAGATCCTTTGTGGGCATACCGTACTGCGTACAAGACTCCCATTGGAATGTCTCCTTACTGCTTAGTGTATGACAAGGCATGTCATTTACTTGTTGAGTTGGAACATAGAGCTTTTTGGGCTGTTAGACAGCTGTATTTTGATGTTGACCAGGCAGGTAATCATAGGAAGCTTCAAATTACCGAGCTAGAAGAGATAAAGAATGATGTTTATGACTGTGCAAAATCGTATAAGGAGAGGATGAAAAGGGTGCATGATCAAAAGATTCTTAGGAAATCCTTTCACCCTGGCCAAAAAGTCCTATATAATACTCGTTTGCATCTATTCCCAGGGAAGTTGAAGTCTAAATGGTCTGGCCCTTTCATAGTCCAGCAGGTGTATCCTCATGTGGCCAATGAGATTCAGAATCCCAAAGCAATACTGTGTTTAAAGTGAATGGCCATCGGTTAAAACCATTTTTGGAGTTGAAAAATCCAGAAGTTGAAGTTATGCTTTTGGAGGATCCCGTTTATCAGGATTGATTTTTTTTAGGCCATGATTCATGTATATTATTGTATATTTGGATTTACTGTTTTGCTTTTTTATTTTTGGTTTTCTTTGTTTTATTTCTAACAAAAGTGCAGGATTATCTCTTCGATTTGAGCTTTAAATCTGGAATTCATTGAGCTGTCCATACGAGGCATACATTCATGTTCAGGTGATATCCTTCCTTTATTTATTTACTTGTCTTTATTCATTGCGGACAATGTAAGTTTTAAGTTAGGGGTGGGATTTTATTTGCCTTATTATTCCATGCACTTCACAGATGCCACTTTGTTAGGATTTGAGTAAATTATTTTATTTTATTTATTTATTTTTTATTTTTAAAAAAAAATTAAAAAAATTATGTAATGGTTCGAGCTGATACTGAGTTTCCCTTTGTCTAGCTGATGCAATAACGATAACGCATTCGTCTTAATGCTTTACATGTGCCTGCTTAGTTCTCATACTATCATTATTAAGAGAAATTTTTATGATCTCTGATCTTCATTTTATTTGGGCACATAAGACAACAAATGCATGACTAGATGGATGGGTGAGTACAACTTGAATTTCCTGAAAACATAAATGCGGAGACTAAATAACCTGTGAGATTTGAGCCAATCGTCTTATTTGAGGGTTTTTACATCAACTCTGAATTGTTTTTAAAAAGCGTATTTTGTTGAGTAATCTCATTATTCTTTGCCTTGATTGAACACTAGAAGGGTACATCCATGAAATGCAAATTATTTTGAAGGATTCCTAATACTGCTTGAACTGAAGAACTCTTGACCTTAGGAAGTGACTTAGGCCATCTTTGATAGCTGACATATGAGCCTAATCCCACCTTTACATATGTACCGCTAGTCACCCATTTAAGCCTTTTCATGTAGCCTTTCTTTGGTAGCCCGATATCCTTACCCTACTCCAACTTGGAGTGTAAACCATATTTATGGCCTACCCTTTATCTATGGATGTGTTGAGATTGTTTCTATGTATGAGCAATAGTGAGAAGTGAGCTTGAAAGAATGAAAAAAAAAGAAAGAAAAATTGCGAAGTGATGAAATCTCTTTTAAAGATCAAAGAAAATAAAAAAAATGCATGGAAAGGAGATGTGAAAAAGTTGTGAAAAAAATGGAAAAAATTGAAGAAAAGCTCAAATGAAGTTGAATTAAGCCCAAGTGATAATTTTATATCTCAACATGTTTCTTAGATTGTTGAATTGCTTATATGCCCCTTCGTTTCATAACCCTTTCCTTGCGTCTTACATTACAACCCTAAAAAGTCCTAATGATCCTTTGGAATATGGTTTAGAGGTGAGAGTAGTAGGGGGGGATCCATTTATGCATTTTACCTTTCTAGTGGGATTTATCTGTTCATGAGACTTTTGTTCTTTCATTTATAGCGTTTTTCACATATACATGTGTGAGGCATTTGAATTTGAATACATTTACTCTTTATAGCCCGCATGTAATGAGAGTAATTACACCCTATGCATGAATGTCTCATTTGTTGAGTGTAATGCCATGTGAGGAGTTGAGTCAAAGCATAGTTTGGATGGGGTTTGAGAGTTTTGCTTACTTTGATATCGATGATGTTATGTTGTTGTCAATTCACTCACTCACAATGAGATTGGCGAGAATGAAATATTCTTATTAATCTTGCTATTTTGAGAACTTTGATATTGCATGTATGTCATGCTTTAGCATGCGAGTGTTTTGATGTCTTTGTTGAGTTATTCGTATTTATGAAGAAAGGGGAAGCATATTTTAGAAAAGAACCATTGCATTCGAATTTTGTTGGTATATTCACTGTAAACCATCAGTAGACAAAACTCCTCCTACTAGGGACACCTAAAGGTTTAAAGGCTTGTAGTATACGCTAAATACTATCGTGTTCCCTACAAAAGTGGCTTAGGTTTATTTATTTTATTTATTTGTTTCATTTTCTCAGTTTCTGCTTTGCTCGAGGACTAGCAAAGTATAAGTTGGGGGGAATTTGATGTGCCAAGAAATTGGTATATCCTAGCCTTCTAATTTATATTTTGGAGAGAATATATTTTTACAATTGTTGTGTTTTTAGTGTTTTTTAGGTGTGAAATTTAATGGAGAAATTGGACTTTTGAACTGGGTAATTTAGAGCTTAGAAGCCAATTATTGTAAACTGCGGGTCAGGCCCAATAACTTATTGAAGGAAGCTTAGCAGCCCAACACTTTTAATTGAGGCTCTAAAGAAAGAAAGAAGAAAACAAAACTCAGCAGGGATATTTTAGATGAGAAAAGGCTGTGAAAATGCCTGTCAAAATTGAGAGGTAGCTTTCGCTTTCTTTCTTCCCTCTCAAAGAATTCATGCAGACAAGAATAATAACAAAGTTATAGTTTTGGCCAACAATAGAAAATGATCATAGTTTTTATTCACATTGGAGAAATATATATGCATTATTGAGAAAAACAGACATCTATTTGTAAAAAATTGGCATTCCATGGTTATAATTTGGCTTAATAGTTCCAAGTTTGGATCTGCTTGGTGGAACTGTCTGCATATTCTCGAATACTCTCCATCTTTCTCTCCATCTCCTCCCACTAGCCAAACCTCGGATCCTCTCCCCAGCGGCCACTGATCAATCTTCTCTGCAGTAGTTCAGTTCTCGTTTCTCTTCATTCTTCAGTCTTCACTCACTGCACCGCTGCCTCCAATTCCAGACTCCAGATTTTTCTTAGGTAATTTTTCTAATTGGTGGTGGGCTTTGATAGTATATTCTATGAGTTTATTTTGAGATTTAGTCCATGAATTTCTCTACTTAAGTTGATTTGTCTATATGGGTGTTTAGGGCTTTTTTTTTTGCAAGTGGTTTGTTTGTTTTGGTTTTGATAATTTTTCTAATTGGTGGTGTCAGGTGGGCTTGTTTTGTTTAGATGTGATATTTGATAAGTTGTTGGAACTGTGTTGTGCTATACTGAGAATGGCACGTATTTTAAAATGTAGTATATTGTTTTCTGATGTGTACTCTGGTTACTTGGTAATTCGATGTTTTGGTTTAACATCTGCATGGTTGGCAGCTTGAGAATGTTCTTGAAGGTTGTCTTACTTTTCTGCTTGGTGCTTTAGGCTTCTATAGTTCTATTCATACTTTCACGTCATTGACGTCAGCCATTAATTTGATGCGAGTGTGTAATTATGTATGTTAATGCTCTTATTGCTCTATAAACATGCTTTAGGCTTCTGTTCGTACTTGTTCTGTTTTCTATAAAATTATGTTGGGTAATAATTTTTGTAAGTCTTAATTGTCCTAAATTGGAATTTTGATATCATACTGGTTCAGTGTGGCTGTTACTTTTGGTTCTGGCTGTGGAATTGGTTTCTGCCCCTGTAATTTACTGGAACTTTGTATATATATCCTCTCTAAATGCTTGCATTACTTGTTTTGCAGACTATTGATTTGAAGGTAGAGATGGTGGGTGTACATGAGAAAAGGCTGTGAAAATGCCTGTCAAAATTGAGAGGTAGCTTTCGCTTTCTTTCTTCCCTCTCAAAGAATTCACGCAGACAAGAATAAGAACAAAGTTATAGTTTTGGCCAACAATAGAAAATGATCATAGTTTTTATTCACATTGGAGAAATATATATGCATTATTGAGAAAAACATACATCTATTTGTAAAAAATTGGCATTCCATGGTTATAATTTAATTGGGCTTAATAGTTCCAAGTTTGGATCTGCTTGGTGGAACTGTCTGCATATTCTCTTCATATGGATAACAAGATGTCATTAATTATGTCAATTAATAATCGTAATGTGAAGACATAACTATTGTTAACATGAATTGCCACCAAATAAGAGTCAGCCAAACTTGGGTTCTTGCTAAAGCTATTGTGTGTGAGCTGTTTCAGTGATCTCTTGATGTTCAAACTTCAAACACTACACGGGAATCACTCACCTCACTAGGCGAATGCTATCCAAATTACTAAAGTTTAAGTTTCCCTAGTTTATGCATTTTGAGTTTCTACTTGCTCCATTAATTTTTACAGCAAAGTTGCTTGTGTCTGATGTAGCAAGTCTTACAAAAATGTAGTAGTCTTGAAGAGTCACTGTTTCTCATAGACCATCTCAATTCTCTTTGACATGTGTGCGTGTGTTTTGTTTTTAATTCCATTTTTATATGATGTTAATTGAAACATAGTTCTCATGCTACGAAATTTTCAGTAAGAAGAGTGCTTTTGGAAAAAAAGAAGAAAAGAAACTGTTGCAACTCTTGTCCCTTTGTGCATTATTAGAATTTGCGACCAACGCCATTTTTGGTAGAACATCTCTTCATGGCAGTTGTCTACAAATTACCTCCATCCTTGGTCAAAAGAACAAACTTGTTAATGCTGGATGTGATTTTATTTGGTATCGTACTGTCACAACTACCATGATGGACGTATGGTATCAAACCCAAATTGCATGATATACATGTGCTGTCAAAACATGTATATCATGCTATTTGGTTGGTGTTATTTGCGACATTCATTTGACAAAAGAGTTCTGTCTTCTTGTGGGCTCGTTTTTGCTTTGCAGTAATGGTGAGTCATGCTTCCCTTGACATCTGAAGTTCCTTCCATCTGAAATATATTACTACTACAATATTAATTTGTTGGAGTACTGTTTTGTTTTGCTGTTGCTGACACTGCTGCTGGTTGTTTTGTTGTTGGCCTGCTGCGGAGTGCCGAGTGGTGGCTGTTTCTTGATTGTTTTCATCTTGCTGTATTGATGTTTGACTGAAAAATATGCTCCTCTGTTTGATCCTATGTATTGCTGTATTGAACTTTTTATTGATAGCTAGTGTTGCTGCTTTTAATATATATGGTACTACAGTACAGTCCACATGATTATTTTGAGACAGGTCGTTGTTCAGACTAGAATCTTTGATTGAATGGGTTAATTGAAATATGTGAATCTGTGATGCTTAGTTGATAACAGTGAATCAGTGATGCTAGTTGTTTACATACAACCGGTACTGAGTTCGGGACACCGGTCTAACCCCATTTGCAAATATAGTTTTTATTTTAGGACAAAAAAGATAGTTCCACGAGATGACTCTCACACAAATAATAAATGGGTCTCACACTAATATGTGAGAGACCTTGTGCAAATATTAATTTTTGGCGGTGGAAATAACAATTCCCTTGTTTTAAATCATATTAACTACATATATAGAATTCCAAAATTCTCAATTTCATGATTTATCTTAGTCTTTGTTATAGTTCTTATAGGGAATTCGTACGAGTTGGTTAAAATAACCATTGTAATTGTAAGCACGTGCGCTGCATAGGACAAAATGCAGCTGAGAATTTTTTTTATTTTTTATTTTTAAAAAAGGAGCAGAATTATAAAAATTCAATAATTAGAGGAACATATTGGTACGTAAGGCCTAAAATTGGAATCGAATCGAATCGAATCGAATCGTATAGAATTTGGGAGAGTACTGTTAGTTTCATCGTATAACCTAAATTGGAGCGGGGTAGACGAGATAATCAGAGTCCTAAAAAGGGAGAGATCAGAGGTAGATAGAGAGGGTGATCAGCGATGCCGTTATCAGACTTTTTCAAATCGGCTCCGTTGCCGTATCAGCCACCCCACTGGTTTCCTTGTCATCATAATATTATGAGGACTAGGCCTGAAGAATTGGGCGAGAACGATGATTTTATTTGTCGACAGGTGGAGCGTGATTTGCGAAAACTCCGTGTGGGAGAGAAAAAGGAGAGAAAAAGCAGGAGAATAACCCTTCCCCAAAACCCTATCCCTTATTCCGACGACGACGAGGAGGAGGAGGAGAATGATTGGCGGAACGGGCTTCCAATTTGGACGCTCGGTAAAGATGTTCAGTATAATATCTCAGCTCTCCTCTCCTATGGAGACAGAGACTACCTCATCAAATACAACAAGGCTGAACAAAAATACCACCAGGTAATCAATCAATTAAGTATACGCTGTTGACCTAAATATGTTGTTTGCATGTTTGCTTCCTCGATTATGTTATCAACACCGTCTGGTCTCCTTAATTGGGCAAACAATTAAGAAATTAGTTGAGTAAATTGTTTTGTTCGTTGTTGCTGTTATATATCACACACGGGTACATTGATGTTTTAGTGATTGTACCGAAACGTTATCAAACTGGATTGAAAAATTCTACCCTACTAATTTAACAGTGATCCTACATTTGACACAATGAAGTCGATATGTGAGTCCAATATTTTTGGACAAGAAGTATATACGAGTGCTACATGAATATGTGAAGAAAATAAAATTATCAAAGTACTTACTTGCAAGTAAACGAACCATTTTTTTCCTGTTCTCCATTGCCATTGCACCTCATCACCCATCACTACCACGCCACCGTAGTCACCAGCACACCATTGCATCACCATAGACACCTCCGCCATACCGCTGCACCTCTGCCGCAACACTTTTGTACCACCGCCATCACCCCCAAGTCCCAACCCACCAATAGAATCCTTGAACCCAAAAAGGCTAACAAGGAACGAAGAAAGAGCTCTAACCTCATATGCACACCTAATGTTAATAATCTCAATTTGAATTCCAACTCTGTGTTCTTCAAATTTAAATTAGGGCTTTGAACCATCAACGTGATATAATCTATGTTGGTTCTATATTCTATGTTCAAATAATTCATCACCACGGCCAACACGCCGACCAACATCCACCATCATATACCTTCTCTGCTTCTCCGTCTTCCTTGACTCTTCCCCCGATTTATTTTTCTCTGCAATCCAACTAAGTCGATGATCTTTGTTTGTGAACAAAGTTTGGCAGACAATTTTTGGTTTGGTTACTGGTATTAAATTAGATAAACAGTCATAATTTTGAATCAATCATGCTTGTGATGGATGAACAACTTGTAATCCACTTTCTCATTTTTATTCTTTCTTTTTTTCTTTTTCTTCTCTTTTCTCCTTTTTTCTTAATATCCAGTTAAGTTATTTTAATATCTTTTCAATAAAATGGGACCTATATGTCCACTTAATACTTCCATCTGTAAACTGTAAACCATGTAGGATTACCGTTAAGTTAATTGGATGGAATTCTTCAATTTGAGGGACGGAGGGAGTATTTTTGAGGGACGGAGGGTGTATTTTTTGAGGGGTATTATGTCCACATAATACCTACATGTAGGGAGTATTTTTTGAACAATTAGTATTTCAATTTCATGTAAACTGTAAACCACTTTTTGAGGGACGGAGGGAGTATTTTTTTTACTTGCTCAAGTTATTAATTTTTCAGTTATTGCAAACGATTCGAAGTGCATCCTTCCAGGCCACAAAACTTGCTCGTCAATCGCAACCTCTTTTTCCTGTGACATATGCAGTCAAATATTTGCATGTGTAGACTCCATACTACTACTTGCTTTTTTACCTAAATTTATTAAATTTACTTGATTCATTTATGTTCTTTTTCTTTTTCCCTCTTTAGGTTAAAATTACAGATAAACTTGATGGTAAATACGTTCTTATCTACTTTGGGTGGCTGGACGAGTATCTTTTTAAACGTCATCTTTTTAGAGCAGACTTGCTTGAGGTATATGAGAATTTGTATCCCAAGGGACAGTTTGAGGTTGTGTTTGTGGGATTAGGTAACAACAATGTTCTTTTCGATAAGTTATGCTCCAATACCCCTTGGCTTGCCATCCCACATGAAGATGAAGATTGTAGAAATCAATTCATAAAAAAGTTTGCTATTCCACCCAAAGATTTGGATAGAGGTGTTCTTTTTGCTCATGACGGCACAGTTGTGCTTAAAAACACTGCTGTCCCCTTCCGCTTTTATGGACCCGAAGGCTTTCCCTTCACCAAAGAAAGGATGTACGATGAAATAAGACGTGAAGATGATGAACTCAAGGAAAATGTGCTAACAAAAAAGTTCTCCTTGACCGAGCTCTTGGGTAAATATGTAATTTCCCGTGATGGAAAAAAGGCAAGTTAATTTGTTTGCTAGGGTGACTAGTAATTTCTCTTTCTAGAATGTGGTGGTTACTAATTTCTCAGATCATTTGAAATTAATCCCCCATATACAACTTACTTTTGTTTGCAGGTACTTACCTCTGAGCTTAAATATGAGTTTGTGGGTCTGCATTATGTTGATACTGGATGCATTGAAAAGACTAAAAAACTATTTGACATGTGGAGCTCGCTAACAAATTATCAGCGTAATATGTTTGAGATAGTATTAGTCAATGACCCTGTTGAGTTTTCCTATTCGAAAACCAATTTAGAGGCGGTGTGCGGAAGTATCCCTTGGTACTCAAAGGCCTGTAATGGTAGAAAGTTATGGCGGGTTTTCCAAATGGACTGTTATATGAGGGATAACGAGACAACTGCAAATTTCTTTATTATTGAGCGTAACAATTCTCTGAGTTATTTTGCCTTCGATATCTTGCAAAGTTTTGGAATCAAGGCTTTTCCTTTTAATCTGGAAAGCACTGTGAAGATAGAGATGGAAAAACAACGGGAAGCAATGGTGTTAGCCGAACTTTTATCACCCTCAGCTCCCTTACGTTGTGGTGGTTCTTCCTCCTATGGAGGTTCTTTCGGATACATGGTACGCATGTTCTTGTGATGAGCCTTAGCTAGTGTTCATGCTATTAATATCGTCATATTGTCTCTTATTGTGTTTGCAAACCAAATTAAGGACCTCTAAATGTTGATTTCTTTTTTTGAAAATTTCAATCCTTATTGCAGGAGGATACTATCGTGGCCGAGCTCTCAGGGCATCATGTCCTTTTATTGTTTGCTACTCATTCTTGCATAGGATCTGGATCATTTTTGTCTGCTTTGAAGAAAATGTATTGCGAAAAGATGTTGACAAATGATCAGTTTGAGGTTATTTACATCTCGTTGGACCTCCATGAATCTACCATCCCCAGGTGCATGAAAGGAATGCCGTGGTGGTTCTACGCTTTTGCCCCTGATTTTGCAGCTTTTTTGGCGAAGAAAGTGTTCAACTTTCCTTGCCTTCCTGCTATTGCTGCATTTGGACCAGACGGACATCTTCAAGCAAAAGAATCCAACTTACTTTTCAAAAAAGAGTGGAACTCCGAGTTTCCGTTCATTAAAGCTGATATGAGTGGAGAGATTCAAAGGGAACTAATCCTTAGGCACAGATGGGATTTGAAACAAGTCTTCCCCAACATCTCCTCAAACTAGATTTATGTTACTCAAGGGTATTACTTCATAGTTTGGTCCCTGTCTTAGATTACTCTTATATACCCTGTCTTAGATTACTCTTATATACTCTACATCAACATGTTGTTGGCACTTTGACCTATGTATTTTGTATTTTGGCCCTGTGTTCACTTGCCTTTACTAGTGTTTATTAGGGTATGGATATATTACAAAAATTAACCAATTATTAGATCTACATGTTACTTCCCCCCTCCCTCTCCCTCTCCCTCTCCCTCTCCCTCCTCCCCCCTCTCGCGTTAAGAGTCCCTTTACTGTATGTTGTTATAGTTGGATCTCTATTTCAAGTTATTTTCTGTTTTTCAATGGTAAAGTTGCTCAAGTTAGATCCGAAAAAGAATTAATATGTTATAATTTTTTCATATTAGTACTTCATGTGTCAGAAGTCAAAAACATCATCCAAGTTTTTGGGTCTGGGGTGGTTTTTGGTGGTGATTATGGAATGTTTGCTAGGATTATGGTTGTGGGTTGGTGGGTTTTGGTTGGTGTCCTTGTGATTGTGAATTTGTTCAATTTGCATGAAGTTTTTAGTTTTGTGAATGTCTTTTTTTATCATATATGTCGTATATTTTCCAATTTGGTGAACCTTCGTATCCCCGCACCCGAATTTTCCAATTTGGTTTAAGAAACTTGCTTATGATCTTCGTGGTTCGGTTTTTGTAAATTTAATGAGTCTTCTATATATCATAAGGTCTTTAACTGGGGTGTGAATATGGATATGTTTCAATAAGCTCAGCTTGTGAATAGACATCAGTGTTGGTTTTTCTCCCTAGACTGGAACCTAAGTAGCTCATGGTTGACAAAGATCTTAGACTATTCCATTCCGTTTTTCAGCAGGATCAAAGTTTTTTCGCCTAGCCCTTCCTCCACCTCTAATTTCCTCCATCGAACCCCGTATATTGCATTAAAAACAAGTTGATTCTGGTTGTGAATGGACATAATGGTATAGTTTGTAAATTAATACAAATACATGAATAATTAATTCGTGTGTACTTGGCTAGTTGGAGCATGGCATATTATTTGGCAAAAAAAAAAGGTCTGATATGTGTTTGTAGTAATATAAATCTTTTTCCAATTATAATAACCTTTATAGGACTTTTTTAAATTTATTTTTGAGTCAACTAATAACAGGAAATGATCAATTACATAAACAAAATCATAAGAATGATTCTATCTAGTGTTTGTGAAAGCTTGTGTTGTGTATGTTTTTTGTTTGGTAAGCAACGAAGTAGTGGACGATTGATCTGGTGTGATCAATTTTATGTGCGTGATAATTTGAGTTCTCTTACAATATCAGCTAGGGGTGGATAAAACTTTTCGTATTTTTAGGTTACTGGACCGGTTCGAACCGACTGGTTCGGGAAAAATGGGTACCGGTTCGAGATCGGTACAGGGAACCGGTATATACTAGATATTCAGGACCGGTACCGGGAAGTGGTTTGACTCGTTCGGTATAAACCGAACCGAACCGATTATACCGATTAAATTAATGATTTATTATTTTTATTCTACTTTCAGACTTTCAGTCTTTCACTTTATTCCCAAATAGATATGCTCTGTCACTTCCTTAGTTTTTCTCCAATCTCCATCTCGAATACTCTCCACCTTTCTCTCCATCTCCTCCCACTAGCCAAACCTCGGATCCTCTCCCCAGCGGCCACCGATCAATCTTCTCTGCAGTAGTTCAGTTCTCGTTTCTCTTCATTCTTCAGTCTTCACTCACTGCACCGCTGCCTCCAATTCCAGACTCCAGATTTTTCTTAGGTAATTTTTCTAATTGGTGGTGGGCTTTGATGGTATATTCTATGAGTTTATTTTGAGATTTAGTCCATGAATTTCTCTACTTAAGTTGATTTGTCTATATGGGTGTTTAGGGCTTTTTTTTTTGCAAGTGGTTTGTTTGTTTTGGTTTTGATAATTTTTCTAATTGGTGGTGTCAGGTGGGCTTGTTTTGTTTAGATGTGATATTTGATAAGTTGTTGGAACTGTGTTGTGCTATACTGAGAATGGCACGTATTTTAAAATGTAGTATATTGTTTTCTGATGTGTACTCTGGTTACTTGGTAATTCGATGTTTTGGTTTAACATCTGCATGGTTGGCAGCTTGAGAATGTTCTTGGAAGGTTGTCTTACTTTTCTGCTTGGTGCTTTAGGCTTCTATAGTTCTATTCATACTTTCACGTCATTGACGTCAGCCATTAATTTGATGCGAGTGTGTAATTATGTATGTTAATGCTCTTATTGCTCTATAAACATGCTTTAGGCTTCTGTTCGTACTTGTTCTGTTTTCTATAAAATTATGTTGGGTAATAATTTTTGTAAGTCTTAATTGTCCTAAATTGGAATTTTGATATCATACTGGTTCAGTGTGGCTGTTACTTTTGGTTCTGGCTGTGGAATTGGTTTCTGCCCCTGTAATTTACTGGAACTTTGTATATATATCCTCTCTAAATGCTTGCATTACTTGTTTTGCAGACTATTGATTTGAAGGTAGAGATGGTGGGTGTACATGAGAAAAGGCTGTGAAAATGCCTGTCAAAATTGAGAGGTAGCTTTCGCTTTCTTTCTTCCCTCTCAAAGAATTCACGCAGACAAGAATAAGAACAAAGTTATAGTTTTGGCCAACAATAGAAAATGATCATAGTTTTTATTCATATTGGAGAAATATATATGCATTATTGAGAAAAACATACATCTATTTGTAAAAAATTGGCATTCCATGGTTATAATTTAATTGGGCTTAATAGTTCCAAGTTTGGATCTGCTTGGTGGAACTGTCTGCATATTCTCTTCATATGGATAACAAGATGTCATTAATTATGTCAATTAATAATCGTAATGTGAAGACATAACTATTGTTAACAGGAATTGCCACCAAATAAGAGTCGGCCAAACTTGGGTTCTTGCTAAAGCTATTGTGTGTGAGCTGTTTCAGTGATCTCTTGATGTTCAAACTTCAAACACTACACGAGAATCACTCACCTCACTAGGCGAATGCTATCCAAATTACTAAAGTTTAAGTTTCCCTAGTTTATGCATTTTGAGTTTCTACTTGCTCCATTAGTTTTTACAGCAAAGTTGCTTGTGTCTGATGCAGCAAGTCTTACAAAAATGTAGTAGTCTTGAAGAGTCACTGTTTCTCATAGACCATCTCAATTCTCTTTGACATTTGTGCGTGTGTGTTTTGTTTTTAATTCCATTTTTATATGATGTTAGTTGAAACATAGTTCTCATGCTACAAAATTTTCAATAAGAAGAGTGCTTTTGAAAAAAGAAAGAAAAGAAACTGTTGCAACTCTTGTCCCTTTTTGGTCTGTTAGACAGCTGTATTTTGATGTTGACCAGGCAGGTAATCATAGGAAGCTTCAAATTACCGAGCTAGAAGAGATAAAGAATGATGTTTATGACTGTGCAAAATCGTATAAGGAGAGGATGAAAAGGGTGCATGATCAAAAGATTCTTAGGAAATCCTTTCACCCTGGCCAAAAAGTCCTATATAATACTCGTTTCCCAGGGAAGTTGAAGTCTAAATGGTCTGGCCCTTTCATAGTCCAGCAGGTGTATCCTCATGTGGCCAATGAGATTCAGAATCCCAAAGCAATACTGTGTTTAAAGTGAATGGCCATCGGTTAAAACCATTTTTGGAGTTGAAAAATCCTGAAGTTGAAGTTATGCTTTTGGAGGATCCCGTTTATCAGGATTGATTTTATTTAGGCCATGATTCATGTATATTATTGTATATTTGGATTTACTGTTTTGCTTTTTTATTTTTTGGTTTTCTTTGTTTTATTTCTAACAAAAGTGCAGGATTATCTCTTCGATTTGAGCTTTAAATCTGGAATTCATTGAGCTGTCCATACGAGGCATACATTCATGTTCAGGTGATATCCTTCCTTTATTTATTTACTTGTCTTTATTCATTGCGGACAATGTAAGTTTTAAGTTAGGGGTGGGATTTTATTTGCCTTATTATTCCATGCACTTATTATTCCATGCACTTCACAGATGCCACTTTGTTAGGATTTGAGTAAATTATTTTATTTTATTTATTTATTTTTTATTTTTAAAAAAAAATTAAAAAAATTAAAAAAATTATGTAATGGTTCGAGCTGATACTGAGTTTCCCTTTGTCTAGCTGATGCAATAACGATAACGCATTCGTCTTAATGCTTTACATGTGCCTGCTTAGTTCTCATACTATCATTATTAAGAGAAATTTTTATGATCTTTGATCTTCATTTTATTTGGGCACATAAGACAACAAATGCATGGCTAAATGGATGGGTGAGTACAACTTGAATTTCCTGAAAACATAAATGCGGAGACTAAATAACCTGTGAGATTTGAGCCAATCGTCTTATTTGTGGGTTTTTACATCAACTCTGAATCGTTTTTAAAAAGCGTATTTTGTTGAGTAATCTCATTATTCTTTGCTTTGATTGAACACTAGAAGGTACATCCATGAAATGCAAATTATTTTGAAGGATTCCTAATACTGCTTGAACTGAAGAACTCTTGACCTTAGGAAGTGACTTAGGCCATCTTTGATAGCTGACATATGAGCCTAATCCCACCTTTACATATGTACCGCTAGTCACCCATTTAAGCCTTTTCATGTAGCCTTTCTTTGGTAGCCCGATATCCTTACCCTACTCCAACTTGGAGTGTAAACCATATTTATGGCCTACCCTTTATCTATGGATGTGTTGAGATTGTTTCTATGTATGGGCAATAGTGAGAAGTGAGCTTGAAAGAATGAAAAAAAAGAAAGAAAAATTGCGAAGTGATGAAATCTCTTTTAAAGATCAAAGAAAATAAAAAAAATGCATGGAAAGGAGATGTGAAAAAGTTGTGAAAAAAATGGAAAAAATTGAAGAAAAGCTCAAATGAAGTTGAATTAAGCCCAAGTGATAATTTTATATCTCAACATGTTTCTTAGATTGTTGAATTGCTTATATGCCCCTTCGTTTCATAACCCTTTCCTTGCGTCTTACATTACAACCCTAAAAAGTCCTAATGATCCTTTGGAATATGGTTTAGAGGTGAGAGTAGTAGGGGGGGATCCATTTATGCATTTTACCTTTCTAGTGGGATTTATCTGTTCATGAGACTTTTGTTCTTTCATTTATAGCGTTTTTCACATATACATGTGTGAGGCATTTGAATTTGAATACATTTACTCTTTATAGCCCGCATGTAATGAGAGTAATTACACCCTATGCATGAATGTCTCATTTGTTGAGTGTAATGCCATGTGAGGAGTTGAGTCAAAGCATAGTTTGGATGGGGTTTGAGAGTTTTGCTTACTTTGATATCGTTGATATTATGTTTTTGTCAATTCACTCACTCACAATGAGATTGGCGAGAATGAAATATTCTTATTAATCTTGCTATTTTGAGAACTTTGATATTGCATGTATGTCATGCTTTAGCATGCGAGTGTTTTGATGTCTTTGTTGAGTTATTCGTATTTATGAAGAAAGGGGAAGCATATTTTAGAAAAGAACCATTGCATTCGAATTTTGTTGGTATATTCACTGTAAACCATCAGTAGACAAAACTCCTCCTACTAGGGACACCTAAAGGTTTAAAGGCTTGTAGTATACGCTAAATACTATCGTGTTCCCTACAAAAGTGGCTTAGGTTTATTTATTTTATTTATTTGTTTCATTTTCTCAGTTTCTGCTTTGCTCGAGGACTAGCAAAGTATAAGTTGGGGGGAATTTGATGTGCCAAGAAATTGGTATATCCTAGCCTGCTAATTTATATTTTGGAGAGAATATATTTTTACAATTGTTGTGTTTTTAGTGTTTTTTAGGTGTGAAATTTAATGGAGAAATTGGACTTTTGAACTGGGTAATTGAGAGCTTAGAAGCCAATTATTGTAAACTGCGGGTCAGGCCCAATAACTTATTGAAGGAAGCTTAGCAGCCCAACACTTTTAATTGAGGCTCTAAAGAAAGAAAGAAGAAAACAAAACTCAGCAGGGATATTTTAGATGAGAAAAGGCTGTGATAATGCCTGTCAAAATTGAGAGGTAGCTTTCGCTTTCTTTCTTCCCTCTCAAAGAATTCATGCAGACAAGAATAATAACAAAGTTATAGTTTTGGCCAACAATAGAAAATGATCATAGTTTTTATTCACATTGGAGAAATATATATGCATTATTGAGAAAAACATGCATCTATTTGTAAAAAATTGGCATTCCATGGTTATAATTTGGCTTAATAGTTCCAAGTTTGGATCTGCTTGGTGGAACTGTCTGCATATTCTTTTCATATGGATAACAAGATGTCATTAATTATGTCAATTAATAATCGTAATGTGAAGACATAACTATTGTTAACATGAATTGCCACCAAATAAGAGTCGGCCAAACTTGGGTTCTTGCTAAAGCTGTTGTGTGTGAGCTGTTTCAGTGATCTCTTGATGTTCAAACTTCAAACACTACACGGGAATCAGTCACCTCACTAGGCGAATGCTATCCAAATTACTAAAGTTTAAGTTTCCCTAGTTTATGCATTTTGAGTTTCTACTTGCTCCATTAGTTTTTACAGCAAAGTTGCTTGTGTCTGATGCAGCAAGTCTTACAAAAATGTAGTAGTCTTGAAGAGTCACTGTTTCTCATAGACCATCTCAATTCTCTTTGACATGTGTGCGTGTGTTTAGTTTTTAATTCCATTTTTATATGATGTTAATTGAAACATAGTTCTCATGCTACGAAATTTTCAGTAAGAAGAGTGCTTTTGGAAAAAAAGAAGAAAAGAAACTGTTGCAACTCTTGTCCCTTTGTGCATTATTAGAATTTGCGACCAACGCCATTTTTGGTAGAACATCTCTTCATGGCAGTTGTCTACAAATTACCTCCATCCTTGGTCAAAAGAACAAACTTGTTAATGCTGGATGTGATTTTATTTGGTATCGTACTGTCACAACTACCATGATGGACGTATGGTATCAAACCCAAATTGCATGATAAACATGTGCTGTCAAAACATGTATATCATGCTATTTGGTTGGTGTTATTTGCGACATTCATTTGACAAAAGAGTTCTGTCTTCTTGTGGGCTCGTTTTTGCTTTGCAGTAATGGTGAGTCATGCTTCCCTTGACATCTGAAGTTCCTTCCATCTGAAATTTATTACTACTACAATATTAATTTGTTGGAGTACTGTTTTGTTTTGCTGTTGCTGACACTGCTGCTGGTTGTTTTGTTGTTGGCCTGCTGCGGAGTGCCGAGTGGTGGCTGTTTCTTGATTGTTTTCATCTTGCTGTATTGATGTTTGACTGAAAAATATGCTCCTCTGTTTGATCCTATGTATTGCTGTATTGAACTTTTTATTTATAGCTAGTGTTGCTGCTTTTAATATATATGGTACTACAGTACAGTCCACATGATTATTTTGAGACAGGTCGTTGTTCAGACTAGAATCTTTGATTGAATGGGTTAATTGAAATATGTGAATCTGTGATGCTTAGTTGATAACAGTGAATTAGCATGATCAATTAATTAGCATGAGTGCATGACCCAAGTATTATTGGACTGACCCAATTGGTCAATTCACATGTGGGCCACGGATTTCCTACTTTATTAATATTTGGCTGAATGTCACTTATATTTCAAGTTGTCACTCTCTTTTAAAGTTGTCCATAAACTTTATTTTTTGCCTATTAAGTCTTTAAAGTGATATTTTTTGGCGTTTTCGTTTCTTTTAACCGATTTGACCCCAACTCGACTCATTTTGACCAAATCCGACCCAACTTGACTTAACACCAATTTGACCAATTATTTTTTTTATTAAAAAAACTAAAAAGTTTTAAAATAAATTCAAAATAATAATTATTTTAAAAATAAATTTTTTTAATTTTTAAAATAATTTCAAAATAATTATTATTTTTAATATTATAAAATAAATTATTTTTTTTAAATATTAATTATTTTTAATATTTTAAAATAAAATATTTTTTTAAAAAAGACTTGCAAATAATTATTATTTTTACAAAATAATATTAGAAACTTTTATTTTTTCAAAAATGAGTAAAGTTTCATAAAATATAGATTCAAAAAAAATTAAAGTTTACTTTTTTTTAATTCTTAATTATTTTTATGAAAATTTACGCATCTTTTAAAAATTTAAAATTTTCTATTTTTGTTTTATGAACATAAATTTTTAATTTACTTTTTTTGAATCTATATTTTATGAAACTTTACTCATTTTTTTAAAAAATAAAATTTTCTATTTTATCTTAAAATAAAGGTTTATTTTTATGTACTTTTTAATCTATATTTTCGAAAATTGACTCATTTTTTTTAAAAAATGTAAAAAATTCTAATTTTTTTTCGTGAAAATAATAATTATTTTTAGAACTTTTTAATTTCTTTTTTACAAAAGCTGAATCAGATTTTTTTATTTATCTTTTACTATTTGTTTTGTATTTTATTTTCTATTTTTAGTTTTAAAATATTCCAATATTAAGAATACATATAATATTGGTAAAGACATAAAAAAATTCTGAAAATAAATTTGTACATAAAAAATGAAAAAAACTTTTTTTGAAATAATGTTTTTATTTTCTTATTTAATATTTTTGAATATATATTTTATTAAACTTTACTCATTTTACAAAAAATATAAGTTTCTAATATTTTTTTTCTTGAAAATAATAATTATTTTTTAAAATATTTAAAATAATAATAATTTTTAATATTTTAAAATAAAATATTATTTTTAAAAGTTTTTAGTCTTTTTTAAAAAATTAATTGGTGAAATTGGGTTCAGGTCAAACTGGGTCGGGTTTGATCAAAATTGTTCGGGTTGGGGTAAAATCAGCTAAAAGGAACGGAAACGTCAAAAATTGTCAGTTTAAAGACCTAATTGACGAAACATGAATTTTAAAGACTTTAAAATTGAGTGGTAATGGTCATTTCTTTATAAATATTGTTAGAACTATTAGATCTATTTCAATATAGTATTTATCCGTAGTTAGACTTTGTGACGCTCCCAAAATAGGTTTAATACTCAATTCATTCCAAGTCTCCAAATATATGGTACAGATTTCAAATACAATCTTTCATATCAAACGGTCGTGCAAAATACGACCACACAACTATGAGTGTCAATACAGACATGTAACAAATATAAACATTCAAACTAAGTCCTCATTACATTTATTATCACACTATTTTAAAAAAAATAGTGAGGACTTCTACAGTTCTAACTCGGACCATCACTCCATTCCCCGACTAGTACCCTGCGATATTCTCATTTCCTGAATAGAACAATGAAAGAAAAAGGTGAGCTCAACTAGCCTAATAAAGAATATTATGACTAAGATAATAAAAAATAAATTATCGTTTAGCCTTCAATAAATCAGATAAAATATTATGGACAACAAGTTTAGATCAATATTCGCAGCGAAAATAACAATTCATTAGAAGAGTTAAGTAGAGAATGATGTCTACTATCTTCTTTGATTTAAAAGTCCATCATCAATATTTTATCCCTTTAACATCAATCAATATACATCTCGAATCAAATATTCATCTTTTGTACTACGGGCCAAAGATATTCATTTGTATCACCAGTTGGTCGTGTTCATCTCAACACCTGTCCATCTTTGAACTACGGGCCAAAGATATTCATCAGGTAATCATTCATCTTTGCACTACAAGCCAAATATATTCATCAAGTAATCATTTATCTTTGCACTACAGGCCAAAGATATTCAGTTATATCACCATTTAGGACTGAGGATGATAAAAAATAATACGAATAACGAATCCAGTGAGATAAAGGACAAATATTAAAAAATTTATCCAGAGTTCAAGAATGAAGATCAAAACCTGGATCCAATCAAAAATGATTTGCATGAAAAAATATTTTTTTTACCGTGAATAGTAACTCGTGAATAGTAACTCGACATGAAAAGATAAAAATTTTCACAAGAAAGTTCAGACCCATATTCCAGTGAAATGATATTAGATGAAGCGCAAAACTCAAGGAATTTATAATCATTTCAGGAATTATAGAAGCAATACTTACCGTAGTAAGTTTAGAGTTAGTAATCTGAAATGAAACAATATACGAAACTGCAATTGGATTTTCATCCGTCAGGCGGTAGTCCGCTCAGACATATTATTTTCACAATTTAATAACAACTGAATACGAAAGGTTATTCACCAGGCATGCGGTAGTCCGCGTAGACAGGTTATTCCCATATAATAATAAAAAATAGAACAACAACATGATTTCACCATGCATGCGGTAGTCTGCGTAGACAGGTTATTCCAACAGAATAATAAAGAATGAAATAACAACCCTTACGAATATTGAAAGAAAATAACTCTCTTCATGAATACGAAAGAAATAATACCCCTTACCTTATAAATTTAGAGACTGCACTATTGTAATAGTATAATACTTTTCTTATTCTCTCTATACTTTCTCTTTTTATAGCTTTAGTGAATTGGTGAGAAATAATGAAGAAATGAGCTTCTATTTATAGGCTCGGTAGAGTAAGGGTAAAATAGTCTTTTCGCCATAATTTATGACATCATCGCTTATATCATCGATCCTATGACATCATTGCTTATGTGACGCCCCCAGAATAGGTCCAGTCAACCCAATCCATTCTGAGTCGCCAAATACATGGTACAAAATTCAAATACAAACTTATATCACACGGTCGTGCAAAATACAACCACACAACTGTGAGTGTCAATACAGATATGTAGAAAATATTAACATTCAAACTAAGTCCTCATTACAATTATTATCACACTATTTATCAGAAATAGTGAGGACTACTACTGCTCTAACTCGGACCATCACTCTGTCCCCTGACTAGTTCCTGCGATATTCTCATTTCCTGAAGAGGACAATAGATGAAAATGGTGAGCTCAACTAGCCCAGTAAAGAATATTATGACTAAGATAATGGAAAATAAATTATCGTTAGTCTTCAACAATTCAGATAAAATATTATTGACAACAAATTTTAGATCAATATTCGCAGCGAAAATAACAATTCATTATAAGAGTTAAGTAGAGAATGAAGTCTGCTATCTTCTATGATTTAAAAGTCCATCATCAATATTTTATCCCTGTAAAATCAATCAATATACATCTCGAATCAAATATTCATGTTTGCACTACAGGCCAAAGATATTCATTTGTATCACCAATGGTCATGTTCATCTCAACACCTGTCATCTTTTTGTACTACGGCCAAAGATATTCATCAGGTAATCATTTATCTTTGCTCTATAGGCCAAAGATATTCAGTTATATCACCATTTAGGACTGTGAATGATGAAAAATAATATAAATAACGAATCCAATGAGATAAAGGACAAAGATTAAGGATTCGTAATTTAGTTCATACTAGTTCAAGAATACTCCGTAATAATCAATTCTGGAGCAAAATTCAAGAATAAAGCTCAAAACTTGGATCCAATCAAAGATAGGAACCTTAACAAACAACTTGGACAAATATAAAAAAATTTAATTTTTTCGTGAATAGTGCCGTATACGTGAATAGTGTCGTACACGTGAATAGTAATCCCGACGAAAAAAATAAGAATTTCATAATAAAATCTATGACAATATTTTGGTATAATGATATTGAAAAGAATAACATCATTTACAAAAGAAATAACATCCCTTACCTCAAAAGAATAGTACATTCTGACTGAAATATCGGATCTAAGGCTGAAGAAAACTTGCACTGAATAGCAACACTCAAAGTATCGAAATACTCACAAAAATACGCTCGATATTATAGAGAGAAATTTTCTGATTCTGGTGTGATTTTCATTTCTAGCTAAGCACCCTATTTATAAGAAAAGCTTAGGATGTCAAAGTAGACTTTTGCTACCGGGGACTTTCACCCAGCACACCTCGTGAGAAAAAAATCAGTATTTTCCAAGCAATGACAAAAGTGGGGCTCACCATTTTATTTAAAAAAGTATTTATTTTCGAAACTTCAATAATTCATAATAAATAGCCCTTTTATCAGGAAAATACAAATTCTATGTCCTTTTTATAGGAAATTTAATTCTCTACAACTTTGTAGAAGGAAGTTTTTCCAAATTCCCAACCAAAAATGGCCGAAATTCACAAACGGATGATTTTTCACACCAAAATATTGATAAAAACACCTCAGCACTAATTTCTTCTTTTATATCCACAAAATAAATATATCCTTATCATATAAATCAATAATTAATTATTCTCAAATAATATTACAGAACTACAATATTGACAACCAGGTCATTCCCAAGAAAGAGGGGCCCTTCCGATAAAAATTTTCTCCTTACCGGCGCGCAATTAAATAACCCCTCCTAGACAGAACTTTCTTAGACATTGTCAATAATGCTACTGTGCAACACCGCGTATTACTTTATTTTAATCACCGGGTATTTCAACAGTACTAACGGTAACAACTACGTCGTTATTTTATAAAAAGGTTATTTCTGTCGCTTTCTATATCCGACAGTTATTCCGTTGTGGGGCCCACAAATGGCTGCGCCGTCGTATGAATATTCCCCGACAACAAAAATATTCCACGACCAAATGAATATTCCCCGATAACAATGAATATTTTATAACCACTTGCTCATTTTGAAATATTTGCGCATTTTACCCACAGCTTACTATATTAATTAAATCAACCTCTTACTATTTTAAAATAATATATAAAAAAAATTAAATCTTTATTTATAAAATTCGGGTCTTACAGCTTACCTAATCGCTCCGATGACATCTTTGCTTACCTCATCGCTCCGATGACATCATTGTTCGCATCATAAGAGTTCAAATTCAATTTGCACTCTTCCACCTCGTTTAACTTTTATACCATGAATTTACTATAATAATGTTACCATTCTAATTATAAAAATCATACTATTATATAATCACATCATACTACTATAATGTAATATTATAATAACATATTTGAATGAATTATTTTATTAGAAAAGATAAAATACCAACTTTCAACCAATGTCACATGCTAAAAATTCATCTGTTAAAAATTTACATTGAATAAAAATTTTCTTATCATATATATCAAAAATTAATTATTCACAAATAATATTACAGAACTGCAATATTGACAATCAGGTCGTTCCCAGAAAAGAGTGGACCTTCCGATAAGGATTTCTTCTTACTGGCGAGCAATTAATCAACCCCTTTTTCTAGACAGAACTTCCTTAGACATTGTCAATAATGTTATCTAATAATATTATTCAAATAATATGAATTATTGATTTGATAATTTGAAATACTGTGCAATGACAATTATTGAATCACTAATATAAAATAGCAAAGTAACACTTATTAATATAAAATATCAACGTAGCAAATATTGAACCAATAAAATATTATGCAATTTTTGAATCAATAATATAAAATATTGAACAGTAATTACTGTAACAATAATTGAGTAAGTGCATTCCTACGTAAGAATCAATAATTCGAAATACTGTGCAATATCGTGTGCTACTGTGCAACACCGCGTTCTACTGTATTTTAACCACCGGGTATTTCAACAGTACTAACGGTAACAATTTTGCCGTTATTTTTATAAAAGGTTACTTTTGTCGCTTTCTATATCCGACATTCATTCCGTTGTGGGGTCCACCAATGACTGCGCCGTCATACGAATATTCTCCGACAAAAAAAACATTCCTCGACCAAACGAATATTCCCCGACACAACGAATATTTTATAACCACTTGCTTACTTTGTAAACTTTGCACATCTCACCCATAACTTATCACATTTATCAAATCAACGCCTTACTATTTCAAAATAATATATAAAGAAAATTAAATCTTTATTCATAAAATTTGGGGTCTTACAGACTTGTTGTTTTGTACATATATTGTGTGTTAGTTGGTAGTTCTATCTATTTTACCTATTATTTTGTATATATATAGTAGAAATCAAGTCCTTTTACTAGATCTACCTAGATCTAACCGGATCTAGCCCTTAACCGGTTCTAGAGCTTCGAAAGCTCGAACCTCTATGCTAGATCTGCTTGAATCTAGGTTAGATCTAGTCATTTTTTAATGTTTTTGATCGATTTCAATCACTTTGCGGAACCCTAGATCTATATCTAGTGGTGATGGGATCCTAACTATTCGCGCTAGGGATTCTAATCAATGAATTACCTTATAGCGGGTTTAGGATACAGTATATTTATACGTTCAAGCATACGAATGTGAGCCTAGGAATCTCGGGGTTAAGATCTACTAATCGGATCTCGACTAGATTTTCACAATGGACTTTTTATTTATAATGTAATATTAAATCTTGTAAAATCATTGTATATGTAATATTGGATCTTAAAATGAATTCGAGGGCCTCGTCCCGAGGTCCCGAGAGATCGGATTTAAGGTTTCGTGATAGTGAATTTTTTTTTGATTATGGGTGCTCGGGTTTGTCGAGACGACTTTCATGTCCGAAGATGGCCCAACCCTTTTTTACTTTCTTTCATGCATTATCACACAAAACAATTTTCAAACAAAACAACAAAGAGCTTGCATAAAAAAAATAAAGCGCTTCAGGGATAGACAAATCTAAGGTTAATAATTAGAAGTAACAAAGGATCTCGATTCCTATTTGGCGAAGAATTTGAAAACCTTGTTTTTCAAAACATCATTTCATTATGCTTTATCTAAAAATGAATTTTTCTTTAAATTAAATCCTTCGTGCATAATTTTAAAGAGTTTTAGCTCTACTTTCAAAACAACGCCGATCATAGGTTAAAACAAGGCTTAGAATAACCCTTAAAATCTAGGCACATAACACAAGTCAAATAAAAGTTTTCTCAAAATCACACCCACCTACACCCACACACACATACACTTCATGCTTATAAAATCAGCCAGATGCGGTAATTGTGTTTTCACAGAAGTCAGGGGGTGACTAACACCTTCCCCCTTGCTTAAGCAAGCCCTCGGACTTTATGAATCTCGAGTTCCAGACCAATTTTATGGAGTCACATATTGGCCCATATTACAAAAACCTCCAAAATCCGTATGAGTTGATACATCCATTGAAAGCTATACCAACTGGCGACTCTGTCTAATTCAGCCGAATCATCAGAATCTACCTTTTCAAGTCGTCCACATTTATATCGGTCATTTTTCCTAAAAATTTCATCCTTTTCATAAGTAGCAAAACAAAGTCTTCAAAATAGTAGAAAAAATAAACAAATAATAAAAGGAAAAAGGGAGCGAAATTCCCTACGTCGACATTGCCATTTAGCCATAAAAATAATATTCTAAAATTAAGAGATTGATACAGAGATGGATTCATGAGCTTGTAACTCAGTTTAAATATAAAACGAAAAGGCCCACTAATCGTGTAAGTCATGAACATTATAGCATATGATCTTAAAAATAGTATTCAGAAGTCATAAAAATTGTCAAAAAAATAAAAATATTATCTATTAAAATAATAACTTCATAAATTTTAAAAATAAAATAAAAATAACATTGCAAACAAGGAGGTGAGGTACACCACAAATAATTGCGTGGTATATCATATAAAAGGACGTCATTTTGCGTATCGACCTGGGGTGAATCGTAAACTTGGACATCTTGGGTCCGATCCCCGCCAGAAACAAGTGTGAGGAATTAGTAATAATTTCGTGTGGCCACGGGTCGTACGTTTTAGGGCGAAACCATGTCTTAGGCGAAGCTTGTACGCAAAGCCTGGCCCGGGGTGGGGAGATTAGTCCGACTGCTCTTGGGAACTTCAAATTAACAAAAAAATAAGAAGATATTTTATAATTTTTCAAAATATTATTATTATGAAGGGCACCTCACGCAAAAATATAAGGTGTCTCCCACCTCCGCTGCACTCAAATACTAACATAATAAAAAATTAAAACTATTTATCTCAAACTAGGCACATACTAAAATTGGTTATAGTTAGGGATGGGCAACCGGTAAAAATCGGCCCGAACCGAACTGGTACCGAAATTTAGCAAATTTCGGTATCGATACCGGTAGGACCGGTAATCGGTTCGGAACTGGTTCGATACCGATTTTTACCGAATAAACCAAAAATTAATATAATTATTATTTTTAGTATTATTATTGTTATTATTATTTATTTATTAATAATAAAAAAAATTAGAAAACCGGTATATACCGGTTCGATTTTTATCGAACCATAAAAGCTCGGTACCGAAAAATCGGTATATATCGGTTTTTTTGTACCGGTACCGAACTGGTTTTTTTTGTACCAAACCGATTGGTCCGAAAAACTGAAAAACCGAAAAAATTCGTTTTTTGCCCACCCCTACAGACTATCATACTTGTAATAAGTAATACATTAAAAAAAGAAAATTGATATTTTCACAAATAAAATTGATATTTCCACAAGTCTCTCCTCATATAAATAGTAAACGGGACCCACATCCATGTGAGTGAGACTTTGTAGAAATATCAATTCTCTTAATAAAAACAGGAAGAAAAATCTAAGTTGGGCTAACATATACTCGGACCAGAATTTACCTAGGTTCAAACCAAAGGAATTTGTTCCTCCAATAACAGGCCCAATCGGCCCTTTCAGCTGAAACTACTGAACTCTTAAATTCTAGGGTTCCAAAAAAATTTCCATGTTTGATCTATTCAAACTTCACTTCTAGTTTACCAATCAATGGACCAAATAACAAACACAACAAAGGATGAGAATGAGAATGAGAATGAGAATGAGAATGAGGATGAGGATGATGATGAGGATGAATCATTGAAAACATTTCTCGACATCTCCTGCTATAACCTTGAAGATCTCAATTCAATCGAGCTTCCTACGAGTTTAACCGTGTTAAATTTAACTGCAAATCGGTTGAAGGAGTTGGACCCTCGAATTGGTGACCTCTCGAATCTTAAGATTCTCTACTGCGGAAGAAATTTGTTTGGTGATTCCGGTATCGAGTCCATCTCTCATTGGGATGCAATTTCGGATCTCCATGTATTTATTCTCATCCCAGCACAATCGCTATGCTTATTTTCTTGTTATTGTCAGTTTGTTTAAATCGATTTATTTGTTTTTAGAAGACAAAGTCAGAAATCAGAAATGATTACGTTTTATGTGGTAGAGGTAGAGGTAGTTATGACCGTGATTTTGTTTTAATTGTTTGTTGGAGCTTGGAATTGTGAAGGAGAGATATAAAACAACTTTTTTTGTGATTTTGATTCAGTTTTATCATTTTAGACTTGGATGGTAATTGTTTCTGCCTAAAGTTTGAGAAACAATTGCCTATACTCCAATTAAATTGTGCTCAATTATCTAAATGAGTGTGAGACTTGCTCGGATAACCATTTATCAAAACACCAAGTATGCCTACTGATATAAAAACCTGTAACTAATACTAATGAATATATAATTTACTTTTGGTATGTTTTATAATCATGGGTCCCAGATGGAGAATTGCTCTGACTCATTGAATGTTCCATATAGCCAACTAGACACGTGATAAAGATCCCACGAATTCAAAAAAATTACATTCTGCCATTTTATACGGGTTCGGCATATAAATTCTCGACTCATCTACATGTATAGAATACATACATGTGTTTTGTGATTTTGCTTGTTTGTCTATAAATGTTGCATTGCCGCTTGTAGTCTCACTACGCAAGTGTTAAGAGAAAGTCAGATGATAGTTCAAAGTATTGGTCAATACTTGTTTGCGTGGGCATATACGTATCAAATCGGCAGTGGCGAATATGTAATGGTATTGGCAGTGGCGGATACGTAATGGTATTGGCAGTGGCGGAAACATAATGTTATTGTGGGGTATTGCTATATGCAAGATATTACACGAATTTACAATCTCACATCAAGCAAATGTTAACTAATTCAAGAGCCATGTATTCATATCATTTTTATAATTTTATATAATGACGGCTTAGTATGTAATTGATTCATCAATTTGCTTATTAGATAGATATATTTAATTTTTTAAGCAATATATTGTTTTTTGTTGCGTATCGTCCATTTCCCGATACCACTCCAGGAATTGATTGTATGATAAGCATTTCGACACCGGTACTTTGAACAATGCTATGAATCCTAGATGGCGATGACTAATAACTTGGTTGTTTGATATTGTTCTCTTTAGCAACAATTTAATCGCGTGTTGAAATCTCTTGTTCTTGCATTGTGAGCTTGTTGTAATCGCTTCGTGAGACTTATCGCTATCAATGACCAATAATGTTCTATATGTGAAAACTCAATAAAACTTTACTCGTACTGCTCTAAGAATTCATTCATCAACCAGTACGTATACTTCTACTGACCTAAATCTGGCGTACTAAAATGGCTACAGTAAAACTAGGTAATTAGCCTTTAAGTTTCACAGTGTATGTGTAGTTTTGCACTGGAGCAGCTATATGTGTGTAGGTACTTTCATATTTATTAACATTTTATAAGAAACGGCTGTTTTTTACACTCTGATGTACGAACTCTGTTGGCAGTCTTAACAGTTATGCCCTTCATCCACTGTGGGGTTCCTTAAGGGAACGGGTGGGGGAAATCTTTGTTGTTGAATATGAAAAAGGGTATATGCTATGCAATTTATTTTCTGTGATTACTTTGTTATTCTTTCAATATAACGCAGTTGTTGCCTTTGCAGAAACTAGTTCTCAGGAATAATCAGCTAAAGAAAATTCCTGATGTTAGCAAACTAAAGAGGCTTATTGTATTTGATATTTCTTGCAATGAAATTTCGTCACTGAATGGACTGTCCAAGATCTCCAATAAACTCGAAGAACTCAATGTCTCTATAAACAAAGTAACTAAGATTGAGAAGATTGAACATTTCCGTGATCTGCAGCTTCTTGAAATTTACTCCAACAAAATACAGGTGAGGATTCTGGTCTCTCGAAATGGACGCTAGCTACAATCTTAAAAATTTCTTTAAACTCCTAATGATTATTGAAACCGAGTGAAAATGGATATTATACTTTGTGTTTGGCTTATATGCTCAAACCTCAATTAGTTACTTTGCTAATTCAGGTGATGGAGAATTTGCAAAATCTAAAACACTTACAAGAGCTATGGCTGGGTCAGAATCTTATTCGAGTCATTGACCTATGTGGGCTGAAATGCATTAAGAAGCTTGACCTGCAGAGCAATCGATTAACTTCAATTAGAGGATTAAAGGTATTCTGCTGTGTAACATTGTGGTGCTGGGATTGAAACAATGTTTACTTGAGAAACATCTCTTTTTAATTGGATTTTAAATAACAACATTAATCCTTTTATTTTCAGGAATGTGTTACTTTAGAAGAATTATACTTGAGTCACAACAATATTGTAATAATGGAAGGGCTTTCAACCTTGGTAAACCTCCGTCTCCTGAATTTGTCATCAAATAAGATTAATGCAATTAATGGCATTAACAACCTAAGAAAGTATGAATATCTATCCATCTTGTCAATCTGAATCAATCATTATGTCCCTCGCTTAATTTAATCATCTTCCCTACCGACTTGTCTTTACAGATTAGAAGACCTATGGCTTGATAATAACCAAATAGCATCATTAGTTGGTATTGGAAGTGCAGTTGGTGGTTCTAGACTGAAGCTCATATCCATCTCTCTTGATCAGAATCCATGTGTAAGCTTATCTACCACTAGAAGGAAGTAAATTTCCAAATTATAGCCTCTATTTGCTTATATTCAATTCTTTGTTGACATTTCATCTTAGTTTTCTTTCTAAGCCGAGCTGTTTGAATTTTACGTTTTTTATTTGCATCTTATTTGATATGGGATTTTATTTTCTTTTGACAACTTAACTTTTAGCGAGCCGAGACGAGGCGAGGCAAGGCGTGTCTAGATGCCAAGCGATGAGTCGTCTAGTGCAAATTATACATGTGTAAACTATGTGTGTTTGTGTATAGGGGATTGATACACTGCCCAAGCTGGATGTGGCCTTATTTTTGGCCAGGTGATTTCTTACCGTCCATCTAAGAAACGAGCGACGGTCACTTAAAGTATGCGCAAGTAATTTTTACGGAATGTTTTAAGTATCCGCAACTAATCTGCATAACTTTTTATGTTAAAATATCCATAAGGGTGAGAAAACTCGTTTTCTCTCCTAAAATTAATCTTTTTCACTTTCTTCGGTAAAACTTCAAAATCCAATATCTTTTTCATTACGAATCCAAAATTGTTGATCTATATATCATTGGAAACGTCTTGAAAAGTTCATCAAAACAAGAGTCATTGTTGATATGTTTTGATGTAGTTAAAATGCCAAAAGTTATAGCCAAAGCCTGCAACAGTGTATTACAAATATACAAAAGTTTAACCTCTAGGTCATTTTATCAATGATGCATCTTGTTTTGAAGCTCTTTGGATTTGTACAAAAAAGTCACTGAATTTTAAAGTCTGAAATACAATTTGCACCCTAATGTTAGAGTACTAACACGCTAAACTTCAAAATGCGTCTCCCTGCACTCTGTATAGTTAACGTGTTAAGCTGCACACTTCAAATTTTCAACCGGTCAAATGTCTTTCTCAATTTTTAAGGGTAGAAGTGTCAGATGTTAGTACATTAAAAATAAATTAAACAAAACTAAACAAACCAAACCAAACCAAATGTAGTCTTGTTAAAACAAACTACCATTATATAGACACAATACTACCAATATATTACAACATGTTAAATTAAAATACCAAATCAATGTTGCTTGACAATTTCTAATATGCCAAATCAAGTAAAGAATCCAATCCATGGAAAAACAATACACTTGAATTTCTAAATCACAATTCAAAATTTGTGTTATCAATTCCACTTCGTCTTCACAAAAACTTTAAGTTCAACAAAGAAATCATAGATGGAGTCCATAAACTTTACTCATAGAGCGAACGATTGAAGAAGGGCTAGCTATTAATAGTGTCAGGGCCAGCAGGGTCCTTGGATCACTACCCTATATATAGGTTAAATGAAATATAAAACTTGGCTAAGACTAGTTAATAAACGAAGTAGTTTTACCTCTTAGGATTAAGTCTTCCATTTTAGGGTTTTACAAAACAAATTGATTATAGATTTACAACATAGCCCAAAGGAAAGTAAATTAGTAAGAGCAAAACGACGTCAAATAGTTTGATTAGATAAATAAAAGAGCCTTGGGGTCGTTGATACCTTATTTTCTAATTCGTTACTTCTCTTTGCGGCAACTTTCGGCTTCTCTCTCTCTCTCTCTCTCTCTCTCTCTCTCTTCTCTGCTGTAACCCTCGGCTTACGTCTACTTTTCCTTCCCCCTCTCTTTGAGATATCCGAGGTAATCTTCAATTGTAGTCCAGATTTATTAAATTTGATATGGATTCACCCTAATGCTTGAATTAGAGATCAATTATGGAGGCAAGCGACCATAATACTTCTTTTTTGACCAATAACTGGTTCATTAAGGTGCACGCCTTTTAGTCATTGGCGCTCACCTAGGCACCCAACGACGCTCACCTAGGCGCCCCAAGGCCCCCCAAGGAGCTCACCTAGGCACCCCAAGTCGCTCACAACATACTCACGAAGGTGCTTGCCTTACGGCCCTTAATAAAGGCGTAGCTTTGCCTTGCCCTGCACATACTTGTCATCGTGTCACCATGGTGTTTCCTAGGCAAGACCTTGGCATCTTGCCGCAACAAGAAGCAGCATGGCAAGTTGGCAACACTCACCTTTGGGGAGGCCGCCAAGGTGCCTTGGCAGCTAGGCATCTACAAGTTATTGTGGAAGCGACGCCGTGGATGTCTAGCTGCCAAGGCGAGTGCCTTAGTAGCTGGATCGATTTTAAGTTGGGTTTCCCATAACCCACAGGAATTTACCCATAACTTGTCGAATTAAAAGAGGGGAGTAGAAAACTAAGTCTTCTACGACTTTTATCTGTCGACTACGAAGAGAGGCCCTAAACAGGACCTCAAAGAGAAGCCCTAAAATACTTCGAGGTGAAGACGCCTATCAGACGCAACAACACGCGGTGTGAGTCTTCGACGACAACCACACACAAGCCGCTGTATTGTCGACCTCAATCTTTTGTTGCACGAGGAAAAAGGAAGAATACAAAGAAGAACTGCATGAAAAAAAAACAAGGATGGGGTGAGGTGTAGAAGAATAAAGAGATTTTTGACTACTAGCTCCGTTTTTCCCTCTCTCTCTCTCCTTTTAACTTGATTGCTAGTTGTCATCCACTAAGATGTTATATAATGAGTCACATTTCCCCCTTAACAAAAATAAAATTGTTGTGTTCCACGTGGTGTGTTCCTACAATCTAGCCATGATTAATTTTTTTTTAACAAAATTATAAATATTTTTGTTTCTTTCATAAAAATGTTGTAAAATGATTATTTTATTATTTTAAAAAGTAACCATCTTTCTCCATGAATATTAGTTGCAATTTAATTGTATTGCAGGGACAATTTTAACCTTAAAAGTTATAATTTTTATCACATAAATTATAAAACTCATTTAACTACAACTAGATATATAAATGATAATTTCCCCCCCTGAAATTAAATATATATTGCATATTTGGTAATTTTTATCAAGGTCTCGTGTAATTGGTTTAATGTATTTTTGAAGTACAATGTGTGTATATATCATTATACATATATAGTGGTGTATTTTTATTACTTATAAGACTTGTAATGTGTGATAACTTGGTTGATACTTTATTTTCTATGTTGTGTTTGTTGACTTGTTCTACTATTTATAGTGAAGTGTTTTATGTTTGATTGCAAAGTATTGATTTAATTGTGTTTCTAATGATATTCCGTGGTATTAGTTATTATATTTTTGGTTTTAATTTTTATAAAATTTTATTGTTCAATGTGCTTTTTAGAAAAAATAAATAATGTTTGTCAATGTATTTTTAATGCCATGGCGGGCGACATATCCCCTTGGCATCTTGGCAGTCAGCTATTGTCGTGCTTCGTCGTGGGGCCGTGACAACTATGGCCCTGCAAGTAGCTTATTGCCTGAGGCGACCCAAGGCACTCACTTAGGTGACCCTAGGAATGTAGAACATATAATCACCAAGGTGCTTGCGTTACAACGTTTAACTAAGGTGCGGATTTGCCTTGCCGTGCTAGAATCTTATTGTCTGGACGACTAGGCGGCGACACCTTGATAACTATGGTTTCCAGTGTTGTAAAAATCACTATGTGGATCTAAGCAGTGGAGGCCTGGTTGTTTTCCTAGTAGATTTGTCGTTTTACGTAGGATGTCTCATTTATTTAGTTTTGTATTGTAACAAAGCATATAGTATTTGTAAATTTTTAAAATTTAAATGAAAAATTACCTAAAAAAAAATCTTTTAAGGCTCAACTCTTTCATTTCAAGTATTATATAACTTTAAAACCTTTACTATATTGATGTGGTTGAGATTTGATTCGGTCCTGACGGAGCCTAGGCGCCCAGTCAAATCTAGGTGGTAGAGTGCTCCATCTAGAATAAGCATACCTAGGCGAAGATTCCTACACTGATGGTTTAAACTAAACATACCTTTAGAAGTATCTTTGCGACTGATTTGAATAGAGATTGGAGGACTACACTTTTTAAAGTGCTCTTTTTTTTAGTCCGTTGAGGGTGGATTTCTTGTCCCCCATTTTATTGTATCCTTTTCTATTAATCAAATTTCTTCTTTTATCAAAAAAATAAAATAAAAAAATAATAAAGTTTCTGCCATAAAATGTTCCCCTGAACATAATAAATTGTTAATTAGTGCATGCTACATATTGGTTATAGAAAATTTCCTTTTCTTTATTTGTAATTGTAGAAAGTGAATTAGAAAAAATAAAATAAAATTGTAAAAGGTGTCAAAGCTATTGACCAGAAGGGGTCTCTTTTGTTGTGTGTTTGTATGATGTACTTGGATTTCTAACTCCTTTTAATTTACAATCCCCTCACTTTAGAGTATAATTATAGATCTTTTAGTGACACACATACACAAGTGCGTACACACACATGTATATGATATGCTGTATAAATGATGAAGTCCCTTGTATCCAAAATTTTTTTATACACTTTTTGTGTTGATTAAAGTGTATGTATATTTGTATAAATGTTCGTTGCTGGTCTTTGCCTTTGATGATATGCAATAAAGACTTAATATGAAGAAAGAGAGTGAGAGACGGAAAAAAAGACTCCTAATCAATAGTCTAATATTCAAAAAGTAAACGGTGTCATTATACATGTATAAATATGTGTATATAAGGGGAGAGATTCAGGGCTTGCACGGACCTTGACATTATTTATAGCCAACCTATCTTTCACCGAGTGATAGGTTTAGATTAAAAATTTTGGCGCAAATAATTTGTAGTATCTACAACTAATTAATATTACCTATGGATATTTTTTTACGTAAAAATAATGCATAGCGGTCAGAACACTCATTCTCTAAGATCTATTTTTCTCTTTCTACCATCAATCTTGAAAATTCAACAACATTTTTGTTAAAAATCCAAAATTTTCAATCTATATATAATTGAAAAGTTCTTGTTAAATTTTTCAAAACAAGATGCATTGTTGATATATATTGTTTTACTAACATGACCAAAATTAAGGTCAAAATTATGTATTATTTTTAAACTCAGCATTGTAGGCTTGGCTGTAATTTTGGCATTTTAACTACTTCAAAACATATCAACAATGCCGCTGCCCTATTGTTTTGAAGATCTTTTCGAGAGCTTAACAATGATATAAAGATTAACAATTTTGGGTTTGCATAAAAAAAGTTGTCACATTTAAAGATTGATGTAGAAAGAGGAAATTTGGTTTTTAGGAGTGAATGAATGTTCCGTCCTGGATTTTTTAATGTAAAAAGCTATCCATCGGATTTAGTTGCGGATATTTCAAACTATCCATAAGAATTTAATTCTTGCGGATAGTTTAATAAATTTAAAATCTGAACCCTTCTCTCATATATTGAACGGTGGAAGATGAACTGATTATAAATATTACTAGGGTTAACGTGTGCCCTGGATCACTCCCATATATATAGATTTATATATATAATAGAGAGACAGGGAGAGAAGAGAACTGCAACAAATTGCTGAAAAAAGAAAAGCGTGTACACAAAAGAATGTTTTTCTAAATATTTCCTTGTATGATTGGTAGCATTAAATTTTAGCTGGAGATGTATAAGCTATTCTTACCTGGTTACCCTGAGAAGATACTCTGTGTTCAAATTTTCCCATCTGATTAATCCTAAAATCTTGAAGTACTACTTTTTTGCTACAAAGGAGAATGTCTTATTGTTTTCACCAACTTGAAATCCCCTCTAGAACCACCCTACTCAAACACACACTCTGTGTTCTATTATTATTATTTTTTTGTAGTATCTGTCTCTCTTTTGTTTTGTTTTTTTAATGCTATGGACAGTTACATTTCTCTTAGGTGTTCGTCAATTGGAATATTACTGTGTTTATGATCATTGCCATGTACACAGTGCTTAATGCATTATGTCAAACACATATCTTGCCAAGCATTTTATTGTTTTTTTATTATACTTGTCATGGTGTCGTCGTGGCGTCTTCTAGGCAAGGCCTTGGCATCCTGCCATAACAGCAAGCAACTTGGCGACACTCGCCTTTGGGGAAGCCGCCAAGACGCTTTGGTAGCTAGGCGACAAGTTATCGTCGAGGCGATGCCGTGGATGCCTAGCTGCCAGGGTGAGCGCCTTGGTAGTTGGGTCGATTTTAAGTTGGGTTTCCCATAACCCACATACTTTACCCATGACCTGTCGAATTAAAAGAGGGGAGTAGAAAACTGAAAGTCTTCTACGACTTATTTTTGTCGACTCCGAAGAGGCCCTAAACAGGACCTCGAAGAGAAGCCCTAAAAGACTTATAGGTGAAGATTCCTATCATACGTAACAACAGCATGCGACGCGAGTCATCGACGACAGGCACAAACAGGTCGTTGTACTGTCAACCACAATCTTTTGTTTCATGAGGAAAAATAAAGAATAAAAAGAAATGCATGAATAAGAACAATGATGGGGTGAGATGAAGAAGAAGAATTAAGAGATTTTTGACTGCTAGCTCTGTTTTTCCCTCTCTCCCCCCTTTTAACTCGATTACTAGCTGTCATCCACTAAGATGTTATATAATGAGTCGCATTTCCCCCTAACAAAAATAGAATTGTTGTGTTCCTACAATCTTGCCATGATTAATTTTTCTTTTTTATACACTTTTTGTGTTGATTAAAGTGTATGTATATTTGTATAAATGTTCATAGCTGGTCATTGCCTTTGATGATATGCAATATAGACTTATTTAATACGAAGAAACAGAGTGAGAGAAGGGAAAAAAAAGAAGAGACACATAATCAATAGTCTAATATTCGAAAAGTAAACGATGTCATTATACATGTATATATATGTGTGTATATAGGGGAGACATCTAGGGCTTGCACGGGCCTTGACATTATTTATAGCCAACCTATCTTCCACCGTTTGATCTATGAGTGATAGGTTTAGATTAAAAATTTAGGTGCGGATAATTTTTAGTATCTACAACTAATTGCCTGTGGATATTTTTTACGTAAAAATAATGCACAACGGTCAAAACACTCATTTTCTCACCTAAAATCTATTTTTCTCTTTCTACCATCAATCTTGAAAATTTAATAAGTTTTTTTTAAAATCCAAAATTTTCAGTCTATATATAATTGAAAAGTTCTTGTTAAATTTTTCAAAACAAGATGCATTGTTGATATATATTGTTTTACTAAAATGACCAAAATTAAGGTCAAAGTTATGTATTTTCAAATACAGCATTGTAAGTTTTGGTTGTAATTTTGGCATTTTAATTACTTCAAAACATATCAACAATGCCTCTGCCCTCCTGTTTTGAAGATCTTTTCGAGAGCTTAACAATGATATAAAGATTATCAATTTTGGGTTTGCAACAAAAAAGTTATTACATTTAAAGATTGATGGTGGAAAGGGGAAATTTGGTTTTTAGGAGTGAATGAATGTTCACACCCTTCTGGGGTTTTTAATGTAAAAAGCTATCCATCCGCAGGATTTAGTTGCGGATATTTCAAACTATTTATAAGAATTTCTTGTAGATAGCTTCATTAATTTTAAAATTTGAACCCTTCTCTTATAGATTGAACGGTGTGGCAGATGGATTGATTATAAATATTACTAGGGTTAACGCGTGCCCTGGATCACTCCCATATATATAGATTTATATATATAATAGAGAGACGGGGTGAAAAGAGAACTGCAACAAATTGCTTAAAAAAGAAAAGCGTGTACACAGAAAAGAATGTTTTTATAAATATTTCCTTTATGATTTGTAGCATTAAATTTTAGTTGGAGATACATAAGCTATTCTTACCTGGTCACCTTCATAGTTATCAAGGCGCCAAGTCGAGGCAAAGCGGTAGCCGGGAGCTTAAGCGCTTAGTTGACAAAGCGCCCGACTAGTCGTCCGCAAGTCGACAAGTCGTTAATAATGTAAATTTTATACGTATAAAATTATATATATTTTACTTTAGAATATTTATATATATTTATATTTGACCACAATTCAGTTCAACTATACAAAAATATGCTTCCATATGTACAAATAGTCAAATACAAATTAGTAGTAATTAATTGGTCAAGTTTTTTAACTATAAGAAAATCAAAGCAATTACTAATTCATTTTAATTCAATTCTGCTAATCTGCTCTGCTATACTTGCATGCTTATAGTAGGACCATAAGTTTGTCACGTGTTAGTACCATGGTCAAAGTATGGAATATAGTCAACAAACCATATCATATCATATAAAAAAATAAAATAGTAGAAGTCAGCATACCCCAACCCAAAAAGAAGTCAGAATACACCCAAAAACAATAGAAAGCAGAGCTGTCCCTCTTTGTTGCTTAAAAAAGAATACTGAAAAATGAAAAAGAAAGATAAAAGAAAAAAAAATAAAAGGCAAGAGAAGAAGAAGAGTAGAATCAGAAGAAGAGAAAAAGAGAAGAGAAGAAGAATATACCGAAGTCGAGCTGTCGGGGCCTCTGCCGAAGTCGTCGCTGCCGCCTGCCGGAGCCTATGCCGAAGTCGTCGTTGTCGAAGTTGACGCGGTAAGTCGCGATCACTTGCTCTCCCTCTTTGTTGTCTCCCCTTTCTCCCTCTCTGTATAAGTTTTGTTGGCTTGTCTTGCTATAGATTGATCGATTA
The DNA here is from genome assembly GCA_020205555.1 of Panax stipuleanatus. Taxonomy (NCBI): domain Eukaryota; kingdom Viridiplantae; phylum Streptophyta; class Magnoliopsida; order Apiales; family Araliaceae; genus Panax; species Panax stipuleanatus. The sequence continues at coordinate 151,502,487 of CM035115.1, forward strand.
GGTTTAGCCGCCTGATTATTTTTTTTAACCCAGTTAGTTTGGGTCAAACCACACTTGGCCCGTACACAATCCAAGTCGCCCGATTGGAGATCCAGTCGTCCAAGTCGCTCCTAAATCGTCCAAGTCGTCGTTTTTCCTAGCTGAGCGCTCGACTTTCTGGCTTTCGACCAAGTCGCCCGGACGACTTAGATTTTTTCGGAGACTCGACGACTAAGCGTTGCCTAGGTGACGACTTGATAACCATGGTCACCTTGAGGGGATACTTTTAGTGTTCAAATTTTCCCATCTGATTATCTCCTAAAATCTTCAAGTTCTACTTTTTTGCTACAAAGGAGAATGTATAATTATTTTCACCAACTTGAAATCCCCTCTAGAACCACCCTACTCAAACACACACTTTGTGTGTTTTTTTTTTGTAGTATCCGTCTCTCTTTTTTTTCCTTTTTTTATAAATGCTATGGACAGTTACATTTCTTTTAGGTGTTCGTTGATTGGAATATTACTTTGTGTTTATGATCATTGCCATGTACACAGTGCTTAATGCATTAAGTCAAACAAATTTCTTGCCAACCATTTTACTTCTATAATGAACTTGTAAAAATACACACATATATAAAAAGTTCATACCAGAATGAACTTGAGTAGATTTACCTTTGATATGTCTAAACTCCGATAATTCAGCTTTCTATTAGTCTGTTTTAGATTAGATGCATCTTCAATACATTTAAACTCTGATTGTGCAGTGTCAGGTTGAAGCAGTGTCTTAGTAATCCCCAAATAGTGAATTTAGGATGACAAATGAGACGCTCTATTATTGGATGTCCTAACCTCGCTTTTTTGTTAAGATTCATTTTGCCATATTTCTTTTGAACACTGCTAACTAATTTAATTGTTTCTGTGGCACCTAACAGGCAAAGACTAAAAACTACGTCTCTACTCTGAGATCGGTATTTCCGAGAATTCAGCAAGTTGATTCTACAATCTATGGCCCAAATGATTGTCACTTTCGGTCCTAGTCATGAGGAAAAGAGAAGGTACTTGCTGCTGAAAGTTTACTTCAAATACTGTCCCTGGATTTTCTTACTAAATTGCATAGGAGCCCATCAAGGTTTTCTGTTACACCAGGTGCTTTAATCTATAGCTTAGAGAAGAGGATTATCCTGAGGTGTTCAGTTCTCCAAACTTTGGTGTCGAGAAACAGGATTAGCAATAGTGTGATGTTGACATCAATATTGGCCATGGCAGAAAGGAAATTCTTGAAAAATTATGTGACTGAGCATAAGGACAAAGTTCCCGAGGTATTGTATTATTACAAAGGTAAGTTGAGATTTGATGAATACTACTTTCATTTAGTAGGAAAGAAGCAGGATGCCGCCTTGTAAACATCTAATGCTTCTATACTAGTTGTTGCAATTTTAGTTTATGTACCTATTTTACTCGAATATATACCATATGCACTGTGTTTTCTCTATAATCTTAATCAATTTCCTTGATCTTTATTACCTGAATTATAGTTAGTTTGGGATTGCAATTATTTCTTTATATGATCATTTTTTATTTGGGAGATGGACAGTTAGAGTTCTGGTTTATGCACATAATTAGCTTAGGCTACTATCACCTAAGGTGGTAATGTCTAAAATTACCTACATTACATCAAACTAAAGCAGAGTCCTATCTTGATATGAAGAAATAGTTCATATAGTGTGACACAGATGGAGACATGCACTTGCAGATACACAGAGACCACCACTCAATCACACAAACAAACATACACGTGCCGACAAATGGTGTTGTACACATTTTATCGCGTCCAAGTTGATTGCTTGAATCTAGGGTGATTGCTTAAATTTTTCTAGGTATTACCTGTGGTGAAAGTTCTTGGATGGTGTTGAATAGATGATAAAAATGGGGAATAGCCTGACGGTGATCTGGCCATCAGACCATATGTTGAAATGTTATCTTATTTATGTGGTTATCCGTAACAAAGAGATCATATAGAATCATGTATAATATAGAATCATACTGTGTGGGGATTATCTTCCTGTTCATGAAATTAATCATCAATATATAATAGAAATTATAATCAATGATGAACTTGGAGGTCAATAGAAAGAGCTAGCTATGGAAGTTAAAATATTAGTTTGATAATGTCACATTAAGATGGCAAGGGTTGTGACTTGTTGAGGTTGACTGTGCATATTTATTTTAGAGAAAAACTGCCTCTGGTCTGTCACGACTAGTTTGTTAGTGTTGGGACAATGTCTAAGTTTCTTGGTTTGATCTTTTGTATTTTGTTTGGTGTATAAATTTATTAATTTGTTTTGGTAATTTATGGCTTAAAGCAGTAGCTTATCCTTAAGCTCTTTAATAGTCCTTAGTTGTGGAAGCAGCCATACTGGCTAAGCATTAACTTTATCCCAATTCATTTATGAACTCAAATAAGACCAGCTCTTGAAAGTCCACTGATAAACCCTAATCATGATGAGACCTTAAGTTTTGGTTCAAGGAAGCTTACTCCAGTGATTTGTAAATGTTTGTTTGCTTGTTTTTTTCTTTTGTTTTTTAGGGTTCAATTGTTCATGGCTCAATGAATGTGGACCTTGCTTATTTTGTCTGCAACAAAATGTAATGCATGCCTTGTTTGGTTGTACTTCTCCAAGTAATGTTTTATCCAATATAAGCTATAACTATACACTTAAGAAATTAATTGTAAATCTTCTTATGTTTTCAACCCCCTCCCCCTCCCCACTCCCCCTCCCTCTCCCTTCTCTGATTATGGGATTGTCCTCATTTCAACTCCAAATTCAAATCACTAGAGTCTCATTAGTGTATCAACACTAAAATTAATAGAATACCTCTAAGGCATTAAATAATAGTAATCAATTTTAATATCAATCATCTAACAATCTTGTGGGGATTATATCACTATTTAAAGAAACTCAAAACTCTAATATTACATGGGAATGATAAAAGTACTAAACGACTTAAATATCCTTGACAAATATTAATAATTTCTAATCACTAATTAATGTCTAAATTCCTACTAATAAATAAAATATATAAATCACTTCAATTACTTTTACATTAAACATAATAAATACTCCAAATAAGTATAAAATATATGTTCTTTGTTCTTGACTTGGAGTCCCCATTGGAAGACATAAGAGGGGGTTAGTAGAGACTTGCATTTTGGTTTTCCATTCAACCATCTAATTTTTTGAAATTATTTCTTCAATTATTTTGTTTTTGGCACATGAATATTCTGGTATACTGAAAGGATATGTCAGACATGTAAGGCTACTTATTAAAGTTTGATAAATGCAATAGTTATCGTTATAAACTACTTAAAAAGTATTGTCAAGTATAATATTGTTATTTTAAAAAATTAAAATAAACTTGCATCACAATTTGCGTATTAATATTTTGTAAATTAGTTAGGATTAAACTCTTTTTTATTTTATTTTATTTTTTGCTAGTTTAATACATAATTTAAACAAACACACTACCTTAGTCACTATCTGAATTTGAGACCCCACCCTCTTGGTACACAAGGGCTTGGGGTAACTATTGGACAAATTCAAGTATAAACTTGTATGAATATAGACCTGGTAAAATTTGGTCTAAGCCCGTGGGCTTTGGGGGCTGTACATTTCTTGCAGGGCTGTTTTGGCCCGTTCATCGACGGCCTGACTTGTCGTCGTCCGGCCCGTTTAGGCCAAGCTCGCCTGTTTGCCAGGTCTAATGAATACTTATAACAATTTTCACAAGTTGTTCTCAATCCCAAGATAACTTCAAGAAAAAAAAATTAGGTGTGGTGTTGTCTTTTCTATTTTTTGTTTTTTTTGTTAATAAATCTTGTGAGAAATATCATAGAAGATTCATTCAATTAAAAAGATCATAATTAATAATTTTATATTTAGTTATACTTCTTAAATGATTATAAATATTGACTATTGAATTATTTTTAATTAAATGAAAATAAACTAGTTTTGAATTTAAATTTCACAATTTCATTAAGAAAAATAATAAATAAATCTCTTTTTACGTAATGGAGGGAGTACAAGAGTAAGTACTTTTGAAAAAGGAATTTAAACCATTTTATCAAAGTATTTTTATTTTCTTGATAAACTCTATGAAAATATAATGGAAAAGGTTCGTCAAATTACAAATATTTGAGTTACATGTATAATTAATTGAAAGAGTCCTTCGAGACAACCCAGCTCCTTCCCTCCCCCCCCCCCCCCCCCCCCCCCCCCCGAAACACACACACACACGGAAAAGGGTACCCAAGTTAACAAAATCACATACAAACTTCAATAAATTAACTCACAAACATAGATTAAAGATGATAGCTTAGCGAAAATGTAATTTTTTTAAAATATTTTTCAGACTGATAAAATGTATCCCTAAAATTGAATCATAATAAAATAAGTTAAAAAAAAAAGACTATAAAAAATGAAGTGAAAAACTCACAAACGGAGAGACAAAAACATTCCTTTTGATCTTTCCCTTGTACCCATAGCCGCGCAAGACGGTCCTTCAAAAGAGAACTTTCAATCTCTATATCCTCAATGTTAACGTCAAGTTTTGCCGGCGCGTCCAATCCTCAATTCCACGCGCTCAGACCTGCACAATAACACGTCAACACGAAGCTTGACGGCTGGTGCCGCCGGGTGATAGCTCCGGTGTGAGAATAAGTACAGGCTGGTCACAAGGTTAACAATGGAGGCAATAGTGTATAGTGCTCAAGGGAATATTAATAATGATTACCTGTTACCATTAGGTTAAGCCTTGTATTTATAGTCATTCTCACCACCTCTAGAGCCCATGTCCCAGTCAAGTTAGGACTCCTAAACATGGCAGTTACCGTTGTTTGGGTCCAACACAATCTCCTTTAAAAGTACAAGTTGGTGGTTATCCAACCACTTGTCTTATAAGAGTTTGTATTGGGATAGGATTAGGGTTAAAACCCTTAATCCTTTAAACTCCTTGTTGCTCCGGGCTCCATCCGAGAAGTAACCTTCGGTATGGGCCTTACAAAGTGGTCTGAACTACGTCCCGAAGGGCTTGGTAATCCGACCTCGATCATCGTTATGTTGGTCTGGGCCCTGGTCTCGTGGGACTAAGATACCCGATCCGGATAACACCAGTTGGATCTGGGTTCTGGCCCAAAGAGCTCAGATACCCGATCCCGAACAATGCTGCCACAATTCTGGCTTCGGCCCCTTGGGCCAGGTAAGCTCCTCTCGGCCCCGGCCTTCTGTCCATGTGGGGGTCGGTGGGTTATACCCGATCATTGCCCCCCAGTCTCTCATTATAACAAGCCTTTAATGGGATATTTAATGAGAGATTTAAAGAGATGCCTGGGTAATCCAACCGACCTAATTAATGCGGTACACGATACACAAGAAATGAACGGCCCAACGTCATTATTAGCCGCCTGTTGAGATTCGTGCAGCATCAGTATAAATATCTTCCCCCTTACCAAATCCATTTTTTACGAACTTTCTTTGTCTAAGCTAAATTCAAAGCTCATTTTCCGGCGAGTGCAATTTCCGTCGAGAGGTTTCCTGTTCTCCGACCAGTTCTTTTTACCACCCAAATCACCTCACTTTCACCGATTTTTCCTTCTAATGGCTGATTCCGGCATTCCTCCAGCTGTTTCCACTTCCGACCTGAACTCTACCATTGAGGTCGCTCCTACTTCCGCCGAAATGGCCGCCTCTGTCACCATCGCCAGCACCGATTTGGTGCCGGTTGACCTACCTGAAGCTCCCACCGGAGACTCGGCTGATGGAACCGAGACACACATCCGGTCCGTTTACCGTTCTGAGACGGAGTATTCGCATGTCAACACTATGTCCACCATTACTCCGTCTCAGATTTCTGATGTTCGTACTCTCTTCAGAGTTCCCCAGGAGTACAGTCTTCGGGTACCCAGAGCCGAAGAGAGGATGTTCTGGCGCCCCGAAGGCAAATGGGTGGCCATCCCTACTTACGCCCTGCGGTACGGCATCCGCTTCCCTCTTCACGAGTTTATCGTGTCCTTTCTCTGCTTTGTGGGGATCGGGTTCGCACAACTTGTGCCGAACTCGTACATTCACTTGATAAGCTTTATAGCTATTTGTCAGGAGCTAGGGATCACCCCTGGTCTTGACTTTTTCTTCGTCTTATTTTCGGTCGGCAAATCAAAGGAGCCCGGTTTCCGTCAACTAAACCGCATCTCCGGCCGGGCCACCTTTGCCAAGACTCCCTCTAGCAACAAAGGTTGGCACAATCAGTGGATCTTCGTCAAGGGGACCGACCTTCAACTTCTCCCGAACTGGGCATCCCCCGAAGATCCGATCGTGAAAGTGACCACCTTCCCCACCGACCGAAGGGAGGAGTTCCGAACCTTCTACCAGAAGGTGAAGGAGACGATGTGGAGTCTGGATACCTTTGCGGACGAGGCCTGGCTTTACAGGCATGGATGTGAGTATTCTATCTTGTCCTCCTTTCTTTTCGAGCATTGGTTTCTGACTTGTTTTTCTGATTTTCTGGAGTATCTACTTGTTTCTGCAGTGACAATCTTCAAGCCGAAGGGCGCTGATGAGTCTCTTACACCCCTCCCCGTTCGGTCTGGCCCGATACTTCTACCTCTCGGGGATGACGCGGCCGAAGGGGAGACTATCCCGATTTCTGAGCTCTCAGTCGACTCCTCTCATGCCGTGCCGAAGAATGTCATGAAGATGACTGCAGCCGATAAGGTGGCCCAGCTGAGGAAAGGCAAGAAGAGGGCCCTTCCGAAGGGCTCCTCTAAACCAGCTATTCCGAAGCTGACTCTTGTTCTTGAGGACCCCAAGGGGACCGAGGAGGAAACTCTGAGGCCTCGTCCCAAGAAACAAAAGTTGGTTAATGAGCCCGACCTCCAGATAGTCGAGGTTCAGCCGGACGCTGCTCCGCAGACTCCTGTGGTCCAGCTTCCTGCTGAGGTCGGGCCCTCTGCCGCCTCCGGCCCTGCTGCCCAAGCGGATCCTTCTGATGTGTCTCCGACCCAATCCTTTTGGCCGAAGAGTCCGTCAGAAGCTTTCCCTTTTGACCGCTTGGATTACTTCAAGCTTCCTGCTGATGATGCCCGGTTCAAAGGGTATTCGGCCGAAGCCTTGATGGTGGCGTACATCAAAGCCCAGAGTCAGGTATTCCCGAAAGCTTTAGCTTGAATTTATTGAATGTCTATCTGGCCGTTATTGAACTGTTTATTTTTCCTTGATGCAGGCTAACGCCATTCTGGCCCGAGCTATTCCTCCTGTTGTCAAGGCCACCCGGAAAGAGGTTCAGCTTCGAGCCGACGTGGAACTGCTTGAGGGGGATGTTCGGGGGTTAACGGCTGATTTAATCAAGGAGAGGGAAAATCATGCCGAAACCCGCAATAAGGTGACCTTCGCCGAACGTCAGGCCAACGAACACCAGAGGCTCCATCATAATCTGCAGAAGGAGTTCGTTGCGCTTGACGGATACAATAAACAACTCATCGAGGAGAGGGCTCTTCTGAAGGAGAAAGATCTTGATCAGCAGAATGCGCTTCTGATCCTCCAGAGCCAAGTTTCTGAAATGCACGCCAGCCACTTGGTGCTGATGAAGGAGAACACAGCTCTGGGGGCAGAATGTGCCGAGGCCAAGCAGCAAGGTGCGCGAGAGTATCAAGAATCGGCTGAGCTCCGCGATACCATAATGGGCCAATTTGCCGAAGGCTATGGGGCCCATAAGGAGCGGGCTCAGGCGAAGATGAAGGCTGCTGGGCTCGATCCTGCTATCTTGGACTCCTCTGATGATGAGTCCGATGCCGATGATGATGCTGATGGCGAGGGTCCCCATCCTTAGTTTAGAACTTGTATTTTTAATTTTTGTCTCTTTCTTTTGTAACTTTGCCCGATCGGATCTGCGTGTAACTTTTTCCGATCAGTTCAAGTTGTTTTGTAACTATTCTGATCGGATTTGTTCATCGCTAGTCCGAGGGTTTTGTAAATTTGTAGAATCTGAATGAAGATAACAAAAAAGTTTTGCCCAGAGAAATCCACTTTATTTTATTAATGTATAAAGCAGATTACATAAGCGAAAGTAAATTACATGACTTTTACTGATAATATTTTCTAAGTCTTCCAGCATGCCATGTATTTTTTACCTCCGTACCGTCTAACGTCCGAAGCCGATAAGTACCCGGCTTCGGCATTTCAGTCACTTCATAAGGTCCCTCCCAGTGCGGCATTAACTTGCCTGTGTTCTGGGGGGTTGATGCCTCTGCTTCCCGAAGAACAAGGTCCCCGACCTCAAACCTCCTTTGCTTCACATTCTGATTGTAATGTCGGGCCGTTCTCTTCTGGTATATAGCTAGCCTTATCGACGCTGAATCCCGAACCTCATCCAACAGATCCAAATTTAATCGTAAACCATCATCATTGTATAACTCTTGGTACTGACTGATTCGAAGTGTTGGTGATCCGATCTCAACGGGTATCAGTGCATCAGTTCCATAGGCTAATCTGAACGGTGAGTCACCTGTAGTGGTCCTCGGGTTAGTCCGATATGCCCAAAGGACACTGAGCAACTCTTCGGGCCATCTTCCCTTTAGTTCATCCAACCTTCTCTTAATTCCTGTGAGCAGGATCCTGTTGGTGACTTCTACTTGTCCATTGGATTGGGGGTGGGCCACAGAAGTCTTTCTGTGTTGGATACCTAACTCCTTCAGGAAAACTTCGAATTTAGACCCCACAAATTGTCTGCCATTATCCGAGACCAGGACCATGGGAATGCCGAACCGGTAAACAACATATTCTTTAAAGAACTTGAGGCACTCTTTTGAGGCACTCTTGTTCAGTAATCTTGTGCAATGGTTTGGCTTCCACCCATTTTGTCATGTAGTCGATTGCGACGATAACGAAAGTGACCTGCCCTTTGGCCTTCGGTAGTGGTCCCAAGATATCAATTCCCCACATTGCGAATGGAATAGGGGATAACACCGAATATAGCTTTTCGGGAGGTTTATGTGGGATAGAACTATGTAATTGACACTTAGGACATTTTTTGACGTAGTCCTTTGCTTCTTGGAAGATGGTCGGCCAATAATATCCCTGCCTCATAATTTTGTAAGCCAATGACTTGGCTCCCATGTGATCCCCACAGATTCCTTCATGTACTTCCCTCAGTGTATACTCCGCTTCCGAAGGTGCTAGACACTTCAGTAATGGGGAGGTGAATGCCCTACGGTACAAATCTCCATCAATAAGGACGAAGTTAGAACTCCTGTGTTTGATTTTTCTAGCGTACAAACGATCCGAAGGCAGGATCCCCTCGGCCAGATAGGTAATGTAAGGCGTAAGCCAACAGTCGAGTCGATCCAGGGTCAGTACGTCGGTCCTTTGAATACTAGGTTTGTCTAATACTTCCACGTAAACTGATCCGGTGAAGGAGCTCGCTTCGGTCGTGGCTAGTTTGGCGAGGGAATCTGCAACTGTATTGTCCGTCCGATCTATCCCCAGACAGCTGTACGACTCGAAGTATGAGAGTTCGTCCTTTACCTCCGACAGATATTTCGCCATTCGGGCCCCTCGGGTCTCATATTCTCCCGATATCTGCTTAACCACCAGCTGGGAATCACTGTACACCATTATCCTTTTCACCTCCAGGCATTTGGCTAATCTAAGTCCGGCCAAAATGGCTTCGTACTCGGCTTCGTTGTTGGTGGCTTTGAATCGGAACCTAATGGCCTGTTGAACTCGAAACCCTTCGGGACTAGTCAGAATGACCCCCGCTCCGCTGACGTCAGAGGTAGATGACCCGTCTACGTAGAGGGTCCAGGCAGTTTGGGGCGATCGAGCTTTGATGACCGAATTTACATCTGATTCGCTGAAAGAACACTCCACGACAAAATCCGCTAAGGCCTGTCCCTTAATGGCCGTTCGGGGATGGTATTCTAAGGCGAATTGAGTTAGTTCCATTGCCCATGCAGCCAGCCTTCCCGAGACTTCGGGCCTGTGCAGTACCTTTTTCAAAGGTTGATCAGTATAGACTATTATTAGCCGGCCCTGGAAATAGTGCCGAAGCTTCCTGCTTGCGATGATCAGAGCGTAGGCGAACTTCTCCAGGTTCGGGTATCTGGTTTCTGCATCCCGAAGGACGTGGCTGACATAGTAAACCGGAGACTGCTTTCCCGATCGTTCTCTCACCAGTGCTGCCCCTACTGCCATCGAGCTGGCCGCTAGGTATAGATATAGTGGCTCCGAGGGGATCGGTTTCATCAGCAAGGGTGCCGAGGACAAGTATTGCTTGATCTCCTGGAAGGCGTCTTCGCACTCAGAGGTCCACTGGAAACTCTTCTCATTTTTTGGTCCCTTCAGAGTGTCGAAGAATGGCAAACACCTTTCGGCTGACTTTGATACGAACCTTCTAAGAGCCGCGATCCGACCTGTCAGCCTCTGCACATCTTTGTAGGACTTCGGGGATTTCATATCTAATACCGCTTGGATCTTCTCCGGGTTTGCCTCGATACCCCTCTTGCTAACCAGATAACCCAGGAACTTCCCTGATCCCAATCCGAAGGTACATTTTGTTGGGTTCAGGCGAAGCTTGTATTTCCGAACCGTTTCAAAGCAGTTTTCTAGGTCCACCAGATGATCCCGAACTGACACGCTTTTTACAATCATATCGTCTACGTAGACCTCCATACTTCGGCCTAGCTGCTTTGTAAACACATGGTTCATCATTCGCTGATAAGTGGCCCCCGCGTTCAGCAGTCCAAATGTCATCTTCCGATACGCATAAATGGCCCTATGCGTGATGAAGCTTGTCTTCGGGATGTCTTCCTTGGCCATTGAGATTTGATGATAACCTGAAAAAGCATCCATGAAGCTTAGCATGCCGTACCCTGAAGTGGCGTCAATCAATTGATCAATGTTGGGCAAAGGGTAGAAATCTTTCGGGCACGCCTTGTTCAGGTCGGTGTAATCAATACAGATTCTCCATTTCCCATTCTGTTTCTGAACCAGCACCACGTTTGCCAGCCATTCTGGATAATCAATTTCGAAGATAAACCCTGCCTCCAGTAATTTAGCGATCTCTTCGTCAATAATTTTCTGCCTCTCCGGGGCGAAGATTCTTCTCTTCTGTATGACCGGCCTCTTATTAGGATCTACTTCCAGTCGGTGTAATGCTACTGATTTGTCCACCCCGGGCATATCGCTGGGTTCCCATGCAAAGATATCCGCGTACCCCCGAAGCAGATCGATCAACCCGGTCCTGAAGGGTTCTACCAGTCCTGAACCGATCTTTATCATTTTTTTCTCGTTCCCCAAGATTAGTTGTACATCCTCTGTTTCTTCTGCTGGTAAAGCAAGTGGTTCTGTACTACCATCTGTAAAGGGTTCTATCTCAATAGCCATCGTCTGCTTCTGCTTGCTTACCCCGGTTCCGGATGAGATCACAGTATTCCTATAACACCTACGAGCGATATCCAGGTCGCCTTTTACCTCTCCGACTCCGTTCGGTGTGGGGAACTTGATCTTGAAATGAGGTATGGAGGTGACTGCTTGTAAGGCTGCCAGGGTTGGTCTTCCCAATATGGCGTTGTAGGCCGAATCTAGGTGAACAACGAAGAATCTGACCATAATCTCCATTTGTTGGGGAGTTGTGCCAAACTTAACCGGCAATTCGATGGTGCCCGACACATGGACCGGGTCGCCACTGAATCCGTACAACGGTCCTTCTCCTCCCAGTTCCATCTTCTTTCCCCCTAGGTCCATCCTTTGATAAGCGTGTGTATACAGTATGTCGACCGAGGATCCGTTGTCTATCATCATTCTTCTCATGTCCACCGGTCCGACCTGCGCCGTTATCACCAATGCCCCGTCATGCGACTCTATGGGATTTGAAGGATAGTCTTCATCTGAGAAGGAAATTACCGCTCCCGGGAAAACCCTTTCATTTTTTACCGAGGACCCTGCAACCGATAAGACAGCGTCTAAATGTTCATTTCTTTTTCGTCCAGTCACGCGCCCTATCGAACCTCCGGATATAACATCAATCACCCCCCGAGCGGGCTGGTTCTGATTTGGCGGCGTTTCTCGGGCCTGTGTCCTGTCTCCTTCTATTGGTTGAGTCCTGGCATTTTCCCTGCCGGCCACGTATTGAACCAACGTCCCATTCTGAATGTTTTTCTCGATGAGATCCCCCAGATCAAGGCATTCCTCTGTCGTATGGCCCACGTTCTGATGGTAATTGCAGTATCTATTTTTGCTGCGCTTCCCCGGTTTCGGTCTTGTCCTGCAGGGCTCATAGAAGGGTTTGTCCTTGATATCTTCCAATATTCTTGCACGGTCGGTGTTGAGGGGAGTGAATACCCTGTTGATGCTTCTGTTTGGGAAGGGTGGGCGGCCATTGCCCGATCCCCCACTGTTATAATTTCTTCTCCCTGGATTATCCGATCTCCCCTGACTGTTGTCCGATCGCTGGTTGTTCGGCTTGTCTCTGTCTCTCGACTTGTCGTGTGAAGGTGGTTTGAAATTTCCCATTGCCTCTTCAATGGCAATGAACCCTTCAGCACGATGAAAGGCTTCAGTCAAGTCCGAGGGTGGGTTGATCACCAGGTCTTTCATCAACTTCTTTGACCTCCCCATATCCAAACCCGTTGTGAAGAATCCCAAAGCCTGTGGTGAATTCAATTCTGCCACCGATCCCACAGCTTCCCGAAACCTCTTGACGTAGGTGCCAAGAGTCTCGTCCGACCGTTGTTTCACTTGCATGAGGGAAGCCGTGATCTTTCCCCTTCTCCTGTTGCTTCCGAACCTGGCGTGGAATTTTTCCCGAAGGTCGTTCCAAGAACTAATCGTTCCCGGTGCCAAAGTTCCCATCCACTCTCTGGCACTCTTCTTCAAGGTGGTTGCAAACATATGACACTTTGCTGCGTCCGAATGCCCATAATATGTCATCAACCTATCATATCCATCCGAATGGTCATACGGGTCTCCCATTCCGTCGTATGTCTCCATCGGGGGCATTTTCTTCTTTGGGTCAGCAGTGACTCCATTAATCTCTGGCGAGAAGGGCGAACTGTGGCAGCTCGGTGGTGTTCCCACTTGATTTTTCCCGGCCAGAAGCTTCTCCAACTCCGCGACTCTTCGGGCGAGGGGGTCGGTGTCTTCCTTACGGGAGGAAGGTCTGCGCCTGTCCTCCTCATATTCGGGAGATTCTATTTTCGCCCTCTGTCCCGATCGGCCCAGGCGTTCCGATCTTCGTTCGGGGGAACGACTCCTTCTTCGGCTCCTCCTTTCCCGAGAATGGCTTCTGTTTCGGCTTCTGTTCCTTCCTGTCTCACGTTGTCGTGGAGATCTAGATCGGCTTCGATGTCTGTGCTTCTTCGAAGAAGCCTCCTGTTCTCCAGCCACCTTAGCCATCTGCAACTCCAAATCTTCTTGCTGGAGACGCAAGGCCAGCATGGCGTCCTTGTTCTGTTGTATTCTGGTCAACAGAATAAACTGACGCTGATCCTTACTGTTCTCCACCCGATCCTCCTCCCGTCGTTCGTAGGCCTGAGACTGGTTGTCTCCCACGCGGGTGTGCTGAGGGATCGGAGTACGTTGACTAGGGATGAACAGCCGTCTTCGTGCCGACTCGACCTGCACCGAGTTGCCTTCCTGGTTGCTAGGTCCCAATCTATCTTTGACCGATGCCCTAACTAAGGTCGTCGGGTGGGTTTTGGCCTTTTCCTGGTTCGAGGCTCCACCGTCCTTACTGGCCATGTCCTTTCTACCGGAAAAGTACAAACGTGATTGACTAAAGCACGCCCCTCCTTCTAGCGCCAAATGTTAACGTCAAGTTTTGCCGGCGCGTCCAATCCTCAATTCCACGCGCTCAGACCTGCACAATAACACGTCAACACGAAGCTTGACGGCTGGTGCCGCCGGGTGATAGCTCCGGTGTGAGAATAAGTACAGGCTGGTCACAAGGTTAACAATGGAGGCAATAGTGTATAGTGCTCAAGGGAATATTAATAATGATTACCTGTTACCATTAGGTTAAGCCTTGTATTTATAGTCATTCTCACCACCTCTAGAGCCCATGTCCCAGTCAAGTTAGGACTCCTAAACATGGCAGTTACCGTTGTTTGGGTCCAACACAATCTCCTTTAAAAGTACAAGTTGGTGGTTATCCAACCACTTGTCTTATAAGAGTTTGTATTGGGATAGGATTAGGGTTAAAACCCTTAATCCTTTAAACTCCTTGTTGCTCCGGGCTCCATCCGAGAAGTAACCTTCGGTATGGGCCTTACAAAGTGGTCTGAACTACGTCCCGAAGGGCTTGGTAATCCGACCTCGATCATCGTTATGTTGGTCTGGGCCCTGGTCTCGTGGGACTAAGATACCCGATCCGGATAACACCAGTTGGATCTGGGTTCTGGCCCAAAGAGCTCAGATACCCGATCCCGAACAATGCTGCCACAATTCTGGCTTCGGCCCCTTGGGCCAGGTAAGCTCCTCTCGGCCCCGGCCTTCTGTCCATGTGGGGGTCGGTGGGTTATACCCGATCACTCAAAATAAAAAATTGATGAGTAATATTGTGCCGGGTGTCATCGCTACTATTCAATCGGTATGTGAATCCATTTCTCTGCAAATGTAAATGGCAAACCCAAATCAAAAATGAACAAATCTGCTCTACTTTTCAGAAGTTGAAAAAAAATGTGTAATACCCATGTGCAGTTGTTGGGGCATGATTTTGTGAGCCTGAATGATTCGGTGGGTCACGTCACATGACAATATTCTAGTTAGGAGGCTTGAATTTTGAGTGATTCACGGTCCTAATTGACTTGTAATTTTCATACCTAATTTAACTTCTTACTTCTAAGGAAACCAAATCCAATCCTATCATAAAGATTGCGCATAAAGACCCTTATTCCTACTCGAGGAGGGGCGCAGAAAGTTAAGGAGGTGCGATCAACTATAAATACACGATCATAATTCAGGTTCTAGGGACCTTACATATTTTTACTTTTATTCATTAGAGCAATTACATACGGTCTTAAGCTCGTTGTTTGGTAATTTGGCGAGTAGACATATTTTGTCGTTAACATTGGACACTAGAAGGAGGACTTTGTTCTAGGATCAAATTAAAATCACCAAATATCATATCAATTAACGTCGCTTGTATGAGGCAACACATTGTATCAATTATTGGACCAAGCTCTAATTACAATTATGGTGGTAATATATTCTGAAATCGACATAATTAATCTCATCTCCGTGTCAGATTGACTACGACAAAAAAACAGAGCCTACATATAAAGCTAAGTTAATTTCTTTTATCAAATCAATATATATATATATATATATATATATATATATGTATATATATATGGGATATGATCCATAGCATCTAGTTGCTATGGATGAAAAACTGGCATACACCATCTTAACCGTCCGTTGCTAAAATAAAGGGTTGCGATTGAAATAAGAAACACGCCTTCCAAGGCAGAAGTATTTAAAATAACATTATCCGCTAGAAGTACGAGCGAACGCTAATTAACCCAAATAGATCGACGAAATAAGGTAACAAAGGTAAAACGTTGCAGGCATGCCTTCCTCCTGCGATTTTCCGTCTGGTAGAACCCTAGAAATTGGGACGTATTGATCCACTTTTCTGTGATTTGGGCGAACCGGTAGTCGTGCTAGATGATCTGCAGCTGATCTGCGAACCGTCCGCTACCCTAGATGATCTGCATCCCTGCCTTCCTTCTGCAATTTGGGCGAATGGTAGAACCCTAGAAATTGATTCGTATTACACCACTTTTTTGTCAGGTAAGTTAGCTCAATTCCATTACGTGTGCCTTCCTTCTGCGATTTGGGAGAATGGTAGAACCCTAGAAATTGATTCGTATTACACCACTTTTCTGTTGGGTAAGTTAGCTCAATTCCATTACTTGTTTTGCTGGACAGAAATAACTGAATGGGCAGTTTATTTATGTTCAAAATAGGCCAGTTATGTGCTATAATATTTTGGTTGGCTGGAAACCTGTTAGCAGTTGGGGGTGTCAACTGAACATAGGTGCCTATAAAAAGACAGTGCTTGGTGCACGAAAATTGTAAGCGGAAATACACAAGTTAGGCATTGGTTGTCAAAGAGTGTGTAAGCCTAAGGCCAGAGAATCCTTGTAATTGATTGGTTCATAAAAAGGTTGGGCATTTTTTCTTGGAAATTATGTGCTTGTTCTCTGTGTTTGCTTACAATTGTGCTCAATTCAGCATTGCATACACGCGCGGGATTGTGTTTGGTTGATACAAAACGTGGTTTTAATCATAACAAGCGTGCATGTGTGGGCTGTTGATAAACACAGTCTGTTGTGCTCTGTGCGTGTGGATTTGGCAAACTGGTTTTGGGCGACAACCAACCATCACAATGCAAAAAATTTGGTGTAGATTTTAACCCTTTGACACCTTTCTAGATGCAAATATATGGTAAATTTCTGGCCTCCGGATTCCGTATGGGCAACCAAGCAACAGACCCCCATTTATCTCCTTCATTTAGTCAGTCAACAATACTGAAAGTTAGACTAATAGAATAATACTAAAAACACAACTTATTTTACAACTATTTTACAATTTGTTGATGTGACATACTCCACCTCAGCTTTTATGTGGAGCCAAAGACTACATTGAAATAAT
This sequence comes from Panax stipuleanatus, assembly GCA_020205555.1. Taxonomy (NCBI): domain Eukaryota; kingdom Viridiplantae; phylum Streptophyta; class Magnoliopsida; order Apiales; family Araliaceae; genus Panax; species Panax stipuleanatus. The sequence goes on from CM035115.1 coordinate 151,519,172, forward strand.
TTGATTAATTGTGTCTCTATCATTACTCGGACTAATATAATTAACCCAAACATTTGCATTTGTCCCAGCTGCAGGCAAGTAGAGTAAGACCAAGATGGTCACAACACCGAAAATGATGATTACATGTATGCGAAATTCAAGGGCCTTTGAGCAACTACTCCTTTCATAATCGTTTTCATTGTGAATGGAGTTTGTGGAAGATAAATCCCATGCTTAGATCCTGCATGCTAACATCTTAAAGTGCATAGATCCGGTCAACTTCAGAGTTGGAAAAGTCAGAGTGATGCCATGAGTTGGAGCCACTCCTACGCTTCTCCCTCTTCCTCATTGACCTATTTCTCTTTGATTTGAAAACATAGTAAGTCATGGTGCCAAGAACCCCGGCCATTATCACTCCCCCCACAACTGTAACCAAAATTGCAGCCCATGCATACTTGCGACCGACCACTATATAAGAGGATGCCATGAATGCCACAGAAGTGCACACGGAAGCTAACCACATCAGTTTGTTAATCACTTCCACAACCCGTCTTTCTGCTTTTGTCTCGCCTCTAACCAATGTAATTTGAACAACCACAACAGCTAAGGAAGTGAAAAGTGCAATGGCGTTAAAGATGAAGAAGATTTTAAAAGAAGCACGGCTCACCACTACAGCCCTCCCATGATTGTCATCTCCTCCAGGCACAGTAAAAATAGCTGCAAAAGCAACTGTTGCAAAGAGTACAGCCACCACAGTCACCGAGTTGGTGGCATTGTTTATCCCTTCCCGGTGAAGTTTCCTGAGCTCTTTAGCAATTCCGTGAACATTCTTGTTTGTCCTCTTGGTTTGCTCAAGCTGGGTGTGAACATCCTTTTTTATTTGAGTCACAGTGTTCCTCAACTCATCCCTAGGTTGGTTCAGTTCATTAGCTCTGACAGCACCATGGCGAAAGAGGCATGCCTTTATATCTGATGATTCTTCGGAGAGCGGAAGCCCTTCAGCTATGTCAAGAGCTGTTTTGTGATCTCTGGTCAGTGCATTAACATTTGTGTCGGGGAGGCATAACAACTCGTTCACTATCTGCAAGATAAGTAACAAAGGTATCAATTTTTTGAATTTTGAACTTCTCGGAGTTGTAGTATGGATGTCAGACAGTGTTCCAAAACTTTTGACCAATGGATTGGTGGCTTAAAGTAGAGTAAGAGTCCAATGTGCATGCTGCCCATTGTCATAAAATGTGTTAATAGTAATCCTTTCAGTGAGTGATTGGCTGGTTGGCCTCTCTTAATGACCCAACCGGTTGATAGTGTATGTTGGGAGCATCTATATGACCATCCGGTTGGCCTTGGTGACCGATTGTCTGGTTGCACCCATTTAAGTTACTTCCAGTGTTTAATTCCAGTTATGTGGTCTTATGTGTAGGATTTTTGATACACTTTATGTCCTCGAAATTCAGTACATTGAATAACATTCAGTTATTCTATCCCTTTCTCTCTATTTCTCTTTCAAGATCTTTTCACAAATATATTTGTGTGGCTTTATCAATAACAAAAACTATTTTAAACTGCAACCAAATAATGAAAACTCGTAAGAAATTCCTTGAGCTGGAAAAATGTTTATCATTGTTAATCACTTTAGTTGGAACAAACATAGTAATTTATCATGAAAATTTAGCATCATCTTTTATACCTCTGCTCGTTTTTTCCTGGTGGCTATATGCAGTGCTGTGTAACCAAACTTGTCCGGAAGCATTACAATAGCTGCATCTGCCTCAAGCAGCAGTTTCACCACCACACAGCTAATGCCTTTTACAGCCATATGCAATGCAGTCTGCCCTTTTTTATCTTTTCTTCTTGCCAACTGCGGATCTTTGTCAAGCAATGACTTCACAATTTCCACATGTCCCTGTCTGGCGGCTAAATGCAATGCATTTTTCCCATTTGATCTAGCAATTTCTAACAAACTACAATCCTTTAACAGAAGCTCATCCACCACGGCTATATGTCCTCTTGAAGCAGCAGTTATAAGAGGGGTTGCATGTGATGGGCCGATTGTTTTGCTTAGCTCTGGGTCATGGTCTAGCAGCACTTGGACAATAACTGCAACGAGACACAATAAATGTAATGACCTGATTTGCATAAAAACACGTCTAGTGGAAAATAATTAGGTACTCAAAAGTAGCATTGAAGATACTTTTTTAACCATTAAGCATTTCAGCAATCAATTTCTGCACTGTTTATTATTTGAATGTGGGCCTAAGTGAGGGTGAACCTTGTGGGACAAACATAAGTATTGCTCTAATTCCTAAGTATCTGCATAACTCTATTAGTCATGAGGTTATCAATAGGATAACTGTTTTGAAAACTAACAATAAGCTCAAATACCCACTCTATAATCCGTAGGATGAGATTAACATTAAATAGGAGACTAACGGGCACCTAAGAGTCCTGTCTTAGGATAAAAATGCATTCAATTTCATCATAGAATGTGTGAGGTAGAGAGACACTCAAACGCTAGAAATCTTAATTTGTCTAGCGTAGCCCAATATATAACATGTTGAAGAATATGAGGCAGAAAAATTCAAAGAGAAAGTAAAATGCCATTAGTGATCCTGGAGATTTCATGCACAAATCTCCAACGGGTACATGTTAACAGTTCACAATACTTGAACCTACAGTACTACATGCACTGATGTCCAACATACCTAACTCAGCTCACAATCTTACCAATACTAATATGCCGAGTTCACCAATAAAAAATGGACCCTACATATGAAAGTATGTATCTGTTTCCTAGTCTAATGGTTCACAATCCCCTTTAAACCAAACTTCAGCCCCTTCAGTCCCTATGCTGTCTCAACTAGGTTATTGAACGTTGTTTATCAAAACCAGAATTAATTTCCTCCTGAAAGTGGAAACCTTTGGTAGCAATTCACCTAAACTCGAGTAATTGTGAATGTGTGACAACTTCACTTTTTCATCTAGAACACTACAAGGCAATCAAACATATTCTTCATAACATTTCCGATCCTTGAATGAAATTCTTAACAAATAAAATAAAATTCAATCCCCTTTTAGAGTAAGAAGGTAGTGCCTTACATCTTCTCAATATAGCTTCAGCTCAAGTATAATTGCAATAAAAGGAATTCCAAATTCAGACTCAAAAGCCAATCATAACAAAGAGAAATTATAATCATTAAATTAACAAAACTCAAGACACTCACCATGATGTCCTTGACTAGCAGCTATGTGCAAAGGATCAAACATGGACAGATTCTTTTTTGTCAAGGTTTCCTTGTTCGAATACTTCAACAACTCCTTCACAACATCAAGATGCCCCTTTTCAGCCGCAGTAAACAATGCCGTTTCCCCTAATTCATTCACCTCATTCACAACAGATGCCCTAATTTCCGCTACCTCAGCATCAAAATCCGCTCCACTCAAAGTCCCGACCATTTGGTTATCAATATCATCAAGGATTTGCTTCACAGCAGCAAGATCGCCTCGCTGAGCCGCCAAATGCAGCTCGGTATCGTTGTGCCGGCCCGTCACTTGCTTCACATACTTCTTTTTCCCAGCCTGATCCATCCTCTTACCGGAATTAGAGAGCACCAAGGCCGGCGCAGTCGCCGATGACGGAGACGGCGCCGGAGATGGCTCGGACGGAGAGGTTTGGTTTACAGTCGGACTCATCAGGCCTTTTTCCAAGTCTCTATTACCTACTGAATAATCAAGTACCCATAAATCAATAATAGAGTTCAATCAAAAGCTCCAAACAGCAAATTAATTGCAATCAATATTATCTGTTTGTTTATATTTCATTTTTCAGAGAATATTCTGTTTTTTCTATCTGGCAGATTTTAGCAAAAAATTAATGAGAAATTTAAACTTACTAGATTAGCAAACAGATAAGTACCCATTTCTGATTACTGTTTAACAGATTATCGAAGAAGTAAACATTAACATATACAAAAGAGAAAAATAGAGAAACTTACCTTCTTCAATGGCAGAATTCATGTTTGGAGAGAGAGAGAGGGGGGGAAAGAACTAATAAAATGAATTGAGTGGTGTAAATTTTTCTTGTTTATTCTTTTTTGTTAGTGGAATGGTGATGAAGGTGTGAGGAAGCTGAAGATGGTAGGAAAAAGAACAAAGGGACAGAACAGGGGAAAGTGTTGAGAAATGAGTAAGGTCGCCTTGGGGCGTGCTGATTTTTATTTTATTTATTATTATTATTATTATTTAAATTTTTATATTTTTTATGTTAAGCCCTTAATCTTTGCTAATATGTATACGAGTTCCTCCAAATTTTAGTGTTTGATCATTTTTTTTAAATATCAAATTTATAACAACAAATAGCTGGAATCATATCATAATGGAATCGGAAACCAATATTTCATAGATGTATTTGGTACGAATCATATCCCTAGAATATATATATATATATATATATTAAGTATAAATTTATATTGTATATTTAATTATTTATAATATATTAATATAATTACTATTAATATATTTTATATTTATATTAATATGTATATAAATATTTTTTAGTACATATTATTTTTTTATAATATATATATATATATATATATATATATATAGGGCTATATGTAGCTACACAGCTGTGTAGCTACACAGTAGGCTATAGCGACGGTTTTCTAGGGCTATAGCGACGGTTTGTCTGTCGTCATATATATATATATATATTATATATATATATATATATATATATATAGGGCTATATGTAGCTACACAGCTGTGTAGCTACACAGTAGGCTATAGCGACGATTTTCTAGGGCTATAGCGACGGTTTGTCTGTCGTCATAGATATTTTGTCTATAGCGACAGACAAATCATTGCCATAGCCCTGAAAAACCGTCGCTATAGCCTACTATGCACTACACAGCTGTGTACTTATATTTTTCTCATATATATATATGAGTGAGAATATTTTAGTCCAAGTTTTTATTTATTTAATTTCACCACTCAATAGAATTACGACAAGGGTCTTCTTAACATGTGATCTTAGACACATGCTAAGCACACAATTCAAGAGAATATTTTCTTGAACTGTGCATATTTTCTTGATTTCTGCATTTGCACCAAATTTAAATGAATATACACACAATTCAAGAAAATATTTTTGTGAACGGTGTGTTTAGCATGTGCCTTAAGAAATTCCTTACGACAATTACAAAGCCCCTCTAAAAAATCGAGATTACAATGTGTCACGTTGAAAAATTTAAGAAAAGACGCAGGTCGATTCATAACCCGGTTTTCCTCAAATCATTCTTTCCTAAGTTATTCCTACCCTTATTCTTTGTATTGCGAAAAAGATTTTGAAGAATTTTTTAGGAAAGAGGCCAACATGTGTATATGTTGACGATTTGATTTGATTTAAACAGAGTCGCCAGTTGATAGATTTAAAAAATGGTTATACCAACTCAACCAAGTTTGATTTGAAAGAGGCCCAATTGCTGGACACTGTCGAAACTTGATCTTTGAAATCGGAGTTTTGAGTTCGGGGGCTTGGTTAAGTGTGAGAAAGGTGTTAGGCACTGTGACGCCCCCAGAATAGGTCCAGTCAATCCAACCCATTATGAGTCGTCAAATACATGGTACAGAATTCAAATACAATCTTTTATATCACACGGTCGTGCAAAATACGACCACACAGCTGTGAGTGTCAATACAAATATGTAGAAAATATTAACATTCAAACTAAGTCCTTATTATAATTATTATCACACTATTTTATAAAAATAGTGAGACTACTACTGCTCTAACTCGGATCATCACTCTGTCCCCCGACTAGTCCCTGCGACATTCTTATTTCCTGAAGAGGACAATAGAATAAAAGAGTGAGCTCAACTAGCCCAGTAAAAAATATTATGACTAAGATAATAAAGAATAAATTATCATTAGTCTTCAACAAATCAGATAAAATATTATGGGCAACAAGTTTTAGATCAACAATTGCAGGAAAAGTAACAATGAATCAGAAGAGTTAAGTAAGAAATGATGTCTACTATCTTCTATGATTTAAAAGTTCATAATAAGTATTTTATCCCTGTAACATCAATCAATATATATCTTGAATCAAATATTCATCTTTGCACTATAGGACAAAGATATTCATTTGTATCACCAGTTGGTCATGTTCATCTCAACACCTGTCCATCTTTGCACTACGGGCCAAAGATATTCATCAGGTAATCATTTATCTTTGCACTACAGGCCAAAGATATTCATCAAATAATCATCCATCTTTGCACTACAGGCCAAAAATATTCTTTTGTGTCACCATTTAAAACTGAAGATGAAGAATATTTTTAAAGAACGAATCCAGCGAGATAAAGGACAAAATTAGAGATTCGTAAATCAGTATATTCAAGTTCAAAAATACTCCATAATAATATTTTGTGGAGCAAAATTCAAGAATAAAGATCAAAATTTAGATCCAATCAAAGATATGACCCATAATAGCCAACTTGGACAAATAGAAGAAAATTTAATTTTTTCGTGAATAGTGCCGTATACGTGAATAGTAACCCCGACGGTAAAAATAAGAATTTCATAATAAAATCCATGCCAATATTTTGGTATAATGATATTGAAAAGAATAACATCATTTACAAAAGAAAATAACATCCCTTACCTCAAAAAACAATACTTCTGACTGGAATATCGGATTTAATACTGAAGAAAACTTGCACTGAATAGTAACAATCAAAGTATCTAAATACTCACAAAAATACGCTCGATATTATAAAGAGAGAAAACTTTTGATTCTGGTGTGATTTTCAAATTCTAATTAAGCACCCTATTTATAAGAAAATGCTTAGAACGCCAAAGCAAAAAATTTAATAAAATAATATTATTTTAAAACAAATTTTCTACGCACACCATTGACCAAAATATCAGCTCACCAAGTGGGATCCACCCATTAAAAAAATATTTTTTTTTGTGAAAAAATATTTATAACCCCAAAAATTAATTATTTCGGAACTTCAATAATTTATAATAAATAGCCATTTTATCAGAAAAATTCGAATCTTATGTCCATTCCATAGAAATTTAATTCTCTACAACTTTGTAGAAGGAAGTTTTTTCAAATTTCAAACAAAAAGTGGTCGAAATCCACAAACGGATGATTTTCCACACCAAAATACTGATAAAAATACCTTAACACTAATTCCTTCTTTTATATCCACAAAAACAAATATTTTCTTATCATATAAATTAATAATTAATTATTCACAAATAATATTACAGAACTACAATATTGACAAACAGGTCGTTCCTAAGAAAGAGGGGGCCTTCCGATAAGAATTTCTCCTTACTGGCGCGCAATTAAATAACCCCTCCTAGATAGAACTTCCTTAGACATTGCCAATAATGCTATCTAATAATAATATTCAAATAATATGAATTATTGATCTGATAATGGGAAATACTGTGCAGTAGCAATTATTGAATTAACAATAATATAAAAATACTGTGCAATACCGTGTGCTACTATGCAACGACGCGTATTACTTTATTTTTAACCACCGGGTATTTCAACAGTGTTAACAGTAACAACTACGCCGTTATTTATAGAAAACTTATTCTTGTCGTTTTCTTCATTCGACAGTTTTCCGTTATCGGGCCCACAAAAATGGTTGCGCCGTCGTACGAATATTCCCCGACAGCAAGAATATTTCACGATCAAACGAATATTTCCCGACAACAATGAATATTTTATAACCACTTGTTTATTTAAAATATTTGCGCATTTTACCCATAACATTTCATATTATCAAATTAACCCCTTACTATTTCAAAATAATAATTAGAGGAAATTTAATTTTATTCATAAAAAGTTGGGGTCTTACAACCTCCCCTCCTTATGAAATTTCGTCCTTGAAATTGACTTGCGTACCTGGTGTTTTGAAAAGGTGAGAATACATCGCTTTCATTTCCGATTCCAACTCCCAAGTCATTTCCTCAATAGCATGGTTCCTCCACAAAATCTTGACTTGTGGTATAACCTTTGTACGTAGGATATGCTCCTTCTTATCCAAAATCTTGACAGGTACTTCCTCGTATGTTAAATCTTCGGCTATCTCGTCTAGTTCTAACTCAATAATGTGGTTCGGGTCTTTCACATATTTACATAACACGGATATGTGAAACACGTTATGCACACGAGACATGCTTGGAGGTAATGCAAATCTATAGGCCACATTTCCTACTCGATCAAGAATCTCAAATGGACCAATAAATCGTGGATTGAGCATTCCCCTCTTCCCGAATCTTGTAACTCTCTTCCATGGAGCAACACGTAACAACACATGGTCCCCAACATTAAATTCCACGTCCTTTCAATGAAGATCCACATAACTCTTTTGTCGATCCTGCGCCGTTTGTATACGTTGTCGGATCATTTGGATATTTTCCGTAGTTATGCGTACCAACTCTAGTCTCAACAATGTTGCTTCACCCACCTCATTCCAATATACTGGAGAACGACACTTTCTCCCATACAACGCCTCGAATGGAGCCACACCTATACTTGCCTGATAACTGTTGTTGTAAGAGAATTCCACCAATGATAGGTACTTATCTCAACTCCCTTTGAAGTCTAGAACACAAAGTCTCAATAGATCTTCAAGAGTTTGAATAGTCCTTTCCGATTTCCCGTTCGTTTGAGGATGATATGCCGAACTGAATCGTAAATCTGTGCCCATAGCTTTCTGCAAGCTAACCCAAAATCGTGAAGTGAATCTTGGGTCACGATCCAAAACTATGGATACTGGCATGCCATGCAATCTCACAATCTCATTCACGTACATACGAGCAAGACGTTCAAGGGAATAATTCTCTCGTATAGGCAAGAAATGAGCAGATTTGGATAACCTATCAACAATAACCCAAATCGCATCTATGCCTTGAGAAACCTTGGGACGACTCGTAACGAAATCCATGGTAATGTGTTCCCACTTCCACTTTGGAATCTCAAGTGATTGCAATGGACCCTTCGGCACTTGATGCTCCGCCTTTACACGTTGACAAGTTAAACACCTCAAAATAAACTTCGCGATCTCTCTCTTCATATTGTTCCACCAAAATGTATGTCGAAGATCACGATACATTTTGGTACTTCCAGGATGGATTGCAAACGGTGTGTTGTGTGCCTCCATCACGATTCTATGCTTCAAGTCAGAATCGTTAGGAACACAAAGTCTAGAATTGACTCGAAGTATTCCCTCCTCATCGATTCTTGCTTCCGGAATAACACATTCTTGTACCTTCTTCTTCATCTTCATCAGCTCCGGATCCGTAGCTTGAGCAGCTTTAACTTTGTCAATCAAAGCTGGTTCTACGCGTATACTTGACATCATCGCATGGGTCCCCGGAGTCTTGAACTCTATCTCCATCTTTTGTAAATCACAAAAAATGGGCCTTTGTGTTGGCATCATCGCGCTTGTTCCCGCATACGATCTTCTACTCAACTGCGTCAGCTACCATGTTCACTTTTCCAAGATGGTATAAGATGGTATGATCGTAATCTTTCAACAGGTCAAGCCAACGTCGTTGCCGCATGTTGAGTTCCTTTTGAGTGAAGAAATATTTAAGGCTCTTATGATCCGTATAGATCTCCACTTTATCCCCGTACAAGTAGTGTCTCCAGATCTTCAACGCGAAAACGACTGCTGCCAACTTTAGATCATGAGTAGGATAACTCGTCTCATATTCCTTGGGTTGTCGCGAGGCATAGGCTATGACTTTCCCATGTTGCATGAGAACACATCCTAACCCTTTGCCCGAAGCATCGCTGTAGATGACAAATCCATCCGAACCAGATGGAATCGTCAGAACAGGTGCCGAAATGAGCCTCCTCTTGAGCTCTTGGAAGCTCTTCTCGCATTCCTCGCTCCATATGAACTTTGTATCTTTCCGAGTCAGCTGAGTTAACGGAGTAGTGATTCGAGAAAATCCTTTCACGAATCTCCGATAATAACCAGCTAAACCCAGAAAGCTACGTACTTCGGTCACCGACTTTGGTTGCTCCCAACTTTGTATTTCTTTAATCTTCGCCAGGTCAACAGATACTCCATGTTTCAATACCACGTGTCCAAGGAATGCTACTTCCTCAAGCCAGAACTCGCATTTCTTCAGCTTGGCATATAACTTGTTTTCACGAAGCCTTTGAAGTACAAGCTTCAAGTGGTGCCCATGATCTTCACGGCTTTTTGAATAGATGAGGATGTCATCAATAAAGACAACCACGAACTGATCCAAATATTCCTTGAATATACGGTTCATCATATCCATGAAGGCAGCAGTAGCATTAGTCAATCCAAAAGACATGATTAAGAATTCATAATGCCTGTACCGAGTTCTGAAGGCAGTCTTCGGAATATCCTCAGTTTTAATCTTCAGCTGATGATATCCAGAACGAAGATCGATCTTTGAAAAGAATTGCGCTCCTTGCAACTGGTCAAACAGGTCATCAATACGAGGTAGCGGATACCTATTCTTGATGGTGACATGGTTCAACTCTCGATAGTCAATACAAAGTCGCATACTCCCGTCTTTTTTCTTTACAAATAAAACAGGAGCACCCCAAGGGGACGTACTAGGACGAATAAAACCGATGTCCAACAACTCCTGTAGTTGAACCTTTAACTCCTGAAGTTCAATAGGAGCCATCGATATGGAGTTTTAGAAATGAGTTTTGTACCGGGCTCAAGGTCAATAAAGAATTCAACTTCATGTTCTGGGGGTAGACCGGGAAGTTCTTCGAGAAATACATCAGGAAACTCATTAACAACGGAAATATTATTCAAATCTGACGTATTCTGGTTTAGATCAGTGACATGAGCTAAGAAAGCTTGACATCCGTTTTTCAATAAACGAATAGCTTTATGACTTGAAATGACATTGATTGATTTTAGTGGTTTGGTGGTTTGAATTCGTACAACAGGTTGGTTAGGAATATGAAGACTAACAACCTTACGAAAATAATCAATTTTGGCATGATAAGTAGTTAACCAGTCAATTCCTAAAATCACGTCACATGCAAGTATTTTAAGAGATATAAGATCAGCAGGTAGGGTGAGGTTGCCAATTTGAATCAAGCAAGATTTATAAACTGTAGATGTAACGAAGGTCTCTCCTAACAGAGTTTCAACAGATAAGTCAAAGTCTAATTTCTCAGGAGTCAAGTTCAAACGTTGAGCACAAGCAGGTGAAATAAAAGAATGGGTAGCACCGGTATCTAACAAGGTGTAAACTTCGCAAGAGTTTATGATAAGCTTACCCGTAATCACCTCGTTCGGGTTCCTCGCGTTCTGGGCAGTTACGACAAACGCTCTTCCAGGAACCACTGACTTTGACTTGTCCGGGACAGCCTTTGGAATCACCACCCCCGCTGGACTTGGTTTCGCTACAGGACAATCTCTAGCTATATGACCTTCCTTTAATTTCCACAGTTATAGCATGCCTTTAATTGTTGTGGGCAGTTTGGGCTGATGTGTCCCTCATTCCCGCATTTATAACATACGACCGGTGGTCGTTCTCCTTCCCTAGAACCCGTTGATGCTGGTGCTGACGTCTTCACGTTGTCATTGTTGTACCTTCTCTTTTTGAAATCTCCCCCCGACTCGCTTTTTCTACTATCATGGCCACGACTACCACCAGAGTGGTTATCGCTTCTGTCATGATACTTTCCTCCCCGCTGGTTGTCATTGCTCCGATGACTGCTGCCACCGGTACGACCCTGGTTATGGTCCCTCGGTTGAACAGACTCATTATCTCACTCTAACAATTGAGCCCTGTTCACAACATCTGAATATAGAGAAAATTTGTGAGAAATGAGGTATTGACGAATTTCGGGTTTCAAATCTCTCAGAAACATTCGCTGTCATACGTTCCTCATTTTCTACCAAATGAGGTGCAAACCTGGACAACTTCGCGAACTTAGCTTCGTACTGGAATACAGTCATGTTGTTCTGTTCCAGTATAATAAACTCTACCTCCTACATATGACGAATACTTTCAGGAAAGTACTTATCATTGAACAGTTTCTGGAATGCTTCCCAAGACATCTTAAGTGCGGCAGTCTGGGTACGCTTCACAGATTACCACCAGTAATCTGCTTCTCCACGGAACATAAAGGTGGCGAGTGGAACCTTCTGTTCCTCCGTGCATCCCAAGATATCAAATATCTTGATAATTTTCTTAACCCACGTGTCCGCCTTAATCGGATCCGACTTTCCCAAAAATTCTGGTGGTCCCAACTCTTTGAACTGCTTGGCAGTGACAATCCGCGTGTTGTTATTATTTCCACCCGTATTTTGCGCACGAGTCTCCCTCGTCTGGTTTTGCATGAACTTCAAAAAACTTCTAAACATCCCATCGTTCATCGTCTATTCGGTAGTGTTGTTCACAAGAGGAATATTGCCTTCCTGTTGCACATTTTCCTGGTTGGTGATTAAAGTTGTTTCAACGGTCTTATTCACTCCATTGTTAACATTCTCAGCTGCTATTTTCAAATACTGCCATAAAACAAGGGCTAATTCAAGAAATTAACATATCACATATTAACCCTATATGCTTCGATCGACCAATTAAACACCAAATAAGCTTAGGTAGGATATACTAGCGAAGGATTTACTCGTCTCTCCCCTCCTAGTTCTATTCTCTGATCTCCGCCAAAGATCATATCCCTAAGCTTTGATACAAACTGTGACGCCCCCAGAATAGGTCCAGTCAACCCAACCCATTCTGAGTCGCCAAATACATGGTACAGAATTCAAATACAATTTTTTATATCACACGGTCGTGCAAAATATGACCACACAACTGTGAGTGTCAATACAAATATATAAAAAATATTAACATTCAAACTAAGTACTCATTACAATTATTATCACACTATTTTATAAAAATAGTGAGGACTACTACTGCTCTAACTCGGACCATCAGTCTGTCCCCCGACTAGTCCCTGCGACATTCTCATTTCCTGAAGAGGACAATAGAATAAAAGGGTGAGCTCAACTAGCCCAGTAAAGAATATTAGCCCAGTAAAGAATATTATGACTATTATGGGTCATATCTTTGATTAAATCAAAGATATGACCCATAATAGTCATAATATTCTTTACTGGGCTAGTTGAGCTCACCCTTTTATTCTATTGTCCTCTTCAGGAAATGAGAATGTCGCAGGGACTAGTCGGGGGACAGACTGATGGTCCGAGTTAGAGCAGTAGTAGTCCTCACTATTTTTATAAAATAATGTGATAATAATTGTAATGAGGACTTAGTTTGAATGTTAATATTTCCTACATATTTGTATTGACATTCACAGTTGCTGTGGTCGTATTTTGCACAATCGTGTGATATAAAAGATTGTATTTAGATTCTGTACCATGTATTTGGCGACTCAGAATGGGTTGGGTTGACTGGACCTATTCTGGGGGCGTCATACAGGGAGCCTCAGCTCTACCTGCGGTAGTCGCAAGTAGAGCTGCGGCTCCCCTAGGTGTGGCCCACATGCCCGACTCTGACGTCTCGAAGTGCGTGCATGTCGGTTGATGCGATCTCAGGTTTGAAACTTCATAACTTTTGATCGAAGCGTCCGTTTGAGGCATGCTATAGCTTTCCAGAAAGCCCTCGCTGGGAGTGTCACAATGACATTGGTTTTAACCCTTTTTAATTCCCCAAAGATGGGTTCATGACCGAGTCTTTATTCCCCCACAGTTTGCCAGATGAGCCGTCTGGTGCTGTTTTTAACCGGAATCACCGTTGTGGTTCTTTTTGACCTTGGAGGCATCAATTCGGCTTGAGTTTGACTGAATCAGATTAGAGTTGGTAAAATGACTGTTTTGCCCCTCCTAGGGTTGCCCTTGGTGTCGGCATGACCTTTGGTTGACTTCCGGGAGCTGTTTCCAAGACTTGGATCCCATTCGAGTCTGTTTGTCCCCAGTGTTGCCTCTGTGGCTGACGTGGTCGTTCCAAGTTTTCTTCTGGATGTGTTGTAATGCTTCAAGTTTATTTCTAAAGTCGACATGACTTCCCGGACTAATGCCGAGGATGACCTGTACTTCCTGGGTTGCTGCCGGGGCTGATCTGTACCTCCCGGGTTGCTGTCGGGGCTGATTTGTACTTCGCAGGTTATTTTCGGGGCTGATTTGTACCTCTCAGGTTGCTGTCGGGGTTGAGTTGACATCCCGATATGGTTGATCGGTGTTGTGGTTGTCCCGATATCAGTTGACCAGGTTTGAGTTGATGTCCCGATATTAAAATCGGGGATGATCTGACGGTCCGATTGACGATCGGAGTGGGCTGAAGTACCGATATTAGTGATCAAATTTGACTAGAGGACCGACATTGGTGGCCGAATTTAGATCTGATGTCTGGTGTCGGGACCGGGGATTGCTTGATTGATGGTTTTGTCCTCTTACAGTGTTAGTATTGGGGCAAGGAAAATTTTGGGTGTCTACAGATGCCCCTCTTTATCATGTTTATGCAATGTAGTGGAATGGACAGGATAAAGATTGCTAGACACTTGAAATATGACAAGATATTGATGATACAAATCGCAATGCAATGAATGTTAACATGTTTTCGCAAATTGCATTTCGCACTTCGTATATCGCATCGGAAATCGCATCGCCATCATATTGCATCGCATCGTAAATCGCATCGTATTGCATCGCATATCACATATCGCATCGCATCGCATATCGCATCGCATCGTATTACCTTTACCGGTGTTTGTGTTGGTGCCGATATCCACGGTTGGCTTTCATAAATGCTGCTGATGTCTATGCTGGTGTTGACTCCAACGGTCTGATTTCCATTGGTGTTGCTGATGCTTGTTTGATGAAGATAAACTGAAATGTTTCCCATATTTCTGCTGGGGATGATGTTGTCTGTGATGGCCCTTGGTGCTACCTTGGTTTAAGCCCAATGGTTTCTCACATCTGCTGATACTCTTCGTGGGGCATACTTTCTGATGCCGTTTGTATATTTTTGAAGACTCCTCCGCTGAGGATATATTTCATTTGCCAAGTTACCTCAGTGGGTGCTCCCGATGCTTATCCTGATGATAACTTATACCGGTAGTTTGCTAAAGTGCCTACCTTGATGGTAGGGGCAATGGTTGATCATTGGACTGTCTTGATGCCTACTCGAACGGTAGTAGACTTTTCATCTAGGTTGTGTGTTTAATATGTATGCATTTTTGACTCTATTAGGTATGTATGCCTAATGCTTTGATGGAGATGTGCGCTGATGTAGCGCTTGTTGCACATGTGCAGACCAGACATGATAAGATGATCTTAATTTGTTCTAGGTTGATGCATATGCTTAATGGAGTTGATGTAGAACCATACCTCCCCCTTTCTGAGGTGATTTGGAGTTTCTTTTCAGGCATGGACTTTGATAGGCTTAGCAACTCTAACTCTTATATGGCTCCTTTTGGCATTCCCAGGTTCAGGGGTTCCCTCTCATATGTCGTCTCTGGTGGGGATGGATCAAAGTTGATCTGACGACCCGATTGGATATCGGGGTTGATTTGATGGTTGACCTCGGTGATCCCTTTGAGGATATGTATAACATCTTCCATCATATATCCTTTGTGAAGATGGAGTATTATATGACTTTCGCTCCTAGATCATCTCCGATGCTTCGTTGGGGTTGTGCCAACGGCTGATCATTGAATGTGAAAAGGGGCCAGCTCTTTACTTGCGACCCTGCTGGATTAGTTCTGGCTTGGCTGATGACCCGGGTGATGCTGATGTCCTGGAGGATGTAGCCCGTTCTTTCATTTCCTAGATTTGAACTTCAGTGTAGAGGCCTCGTCTTATGTGGACTTGGCGTAGGTTGACATGTTTGATGATGTAGATTTCCTTCGCTAAATCTTTTTGCCATCGGGCATCTGTTCTTCCCGAGTTAAGGACTCTGTTGAGAATTTTTCCCTTTTTGTAGAGGGACAGCTGATGTCGCCTTTATTTCTTTCAGGAACTCTCCCTTTTCTTTTTATGAGGAACTTGGTCCCGCCGTAGATTTTTTCCATTTCTTGGAATGGAGAAATGCCCCAGCCCTTTCGCAGGTTGTTACTGGGGTTCATAGAAAAAACTCGCTTTGTTGACCATGTCTATAGTGAGCAATATCCTGCACATTCAGACAAACAACAATATGTGCCGACAGCTTAATGGCTCGGGCCGTCGGGATTAGTATGATCTTGTGAATAAGGCATTTGAAGTTAAAGTTTATGAAATTGAATGCTTGTATTCACCGAGCTCTTATCATATTGCTAAAGATCTTAAAATTGAGCATGAAAATGAAATTTTCCTAAGGAAATCGAAATTTTCGCTTGACAAGCTATGAAATCGCAAGAAAACTTTTAAGCGTCCATGGGCATTTTTCATGGGTAGGATTAGATTCAAAAGACTTATCTCCTTTATCAGAGACATCTCATCTTCGCTTTTAGACACTGCTCTTCACAAGATTAAGATCATATGACATGTGCACTATGTTTGACGCAACCCTTAGCAGGGGTTTCTCTTCTATGACTCTAGATGATCTCATTTTTTTCTTGCCAAATTTTTGTTTTTCTCGCTTAACTTTGTCTCGTTTTCTTAGGCTTTTCAGTGTTACCCATGTAACGAGTTTTGGACCAATGACTCCCAAACCTAACGACTTTAGGGCACTAGGTGTTGAGACACCCCTTAGGGTTTACTGGGTCGAGTAACAAAGGCCACACTTCGAGACAAGTCAGGCGGTCCACTCTTTTGATCTTCGCTTGAGTTTGTGCAAGATTCGTTTTCTTAGGCTCTAAGTCAGCCATGTAGCGAGTGTTGGGCCGGTGACTCCCAAACCAGACGGCTTTAGGGCACCAGGTGTAGAGACACCCCCTGGGCTTAATTACTCGAGTAACCTAGGCCACGATTCGGATATGCTCAGTTTTTTATTTCTCGTAATGCTCGTTTTCTTAGGCACTGAGTTACCCATGTAATGAGCGTTGGGCTGATGGCTCCCAAACCAGATGGCTTTAGGGCACCAGGTGTAAAGACATCCCTCAGGCTTAATAACTCAAGTAACCTAGACCACGATTCGAGACATTAGGCTGGCTACTAATTGTCATCCTTGTCGTCATAGTTTCATAGCCCACAGCTAAGAGTCAGGTCAATCGCAAAGTGCTGACATGCATATGAGGTCAAGTTTGCTCTAAAAAGTGCTCTGAACTAGGACGCCGTGCCTAATCAAAAGGTTGAATAGTCTTAATTCTCTAATCGCTTTCATGATTCTTGCTCCACGGACGCTTATCAGAATTAATCTAATTCATAACAAGTTAAGCAAAAATCTCTTTTTTTCTTTTTTCTGTGACTCTAATGCAGGATTTATGTGTATTATCGCTAATGCATGGAAATTGAGAGCACATAAGGAGATGAAAGAGTCATACCTTATCAGCGGATTGCAAATTTATGATTGGAAAAGACAGATTGACCATACCGGATTGCCAATGATGGAAGGTTGGATGATGACAGACCATGTTGATGGTGCTGACTGGTGCATGTTGATTGGATGGTTGATAAATGCCCCAATGTTGAATTGTCGCCATTCCCGGAATTGGTCCAGTCTTGTTGTAAGGGTCCCCACATCGAGTTGTTGTTGACTTTGAACTTGCCCTAGTCTTGCTTGTCATCTGGGAGGATTGCTTGGTTGTATATTTGATTGATGGGTTGATAAGATGCCGAGATTGCAAGAGTCTTTAATCGCATGACCCCTATGGTGAACAGGTAGTGTATTTTGGCTTTAATGCTTGGATGCCCCAGTCATTGTTTTTGATTTGTAGGAGCAATTGGCTTTGATGACCTTTCTTCTGGTTTGATGAAAGTTTCAGATTTAGGCTTCAGCTCTTTGAAGGTCCTTGCGGATGTTTATGCTTGATATATCGTTGTGTTGTTGTTCCAACTTTGACGATTGATGTCGAGTTGCCTTCGGACTCTAATGAATTAGATTCAAGGGCTTGTGATGGTTGGTGGTGATGGCTTTGACAGCGACTTTGGTTGGTGACCTACCAAATGTCCCTGCTGGGACAGATTTGGCTATGGCAGATTTGATAGCTCGGATGACCTTCGAGAGAGATCAGGCCAGGACGTTGATGTTGACGGCCCATTCTAGTAGAGATATGACTTCTGTTGATAGAGGCGAAGCTTGAGCCACTCGGGAAGCTGCATTTGCTGAGAGGGACGAGGCTATAGTGTGAAGATGGCAGTGGATGTTCTGGCTCGTATGGAGACCGAGGGTTAGGAGCTTGCAGCTGCTCCTTTATCTTCAGAGAGATACCATGTTGGTACTATTATCCCGCTTATCCACGGGTTCAGAGTCCAGCTTTGATTTTCCTCAGCAAGGTCTGTTGACCAGGTGGTTTGATAGAATTTAGCTTCTATTTGTCTTTGATGTCTTGGAACTGGTCTTTATTTTTTTGTTTTTTTCTTAAAGGTCAAACCGCTTCGTAGATGGCTGCCTACGTACTCTCGTGTTGAGGGAGATCAGGTCATTCGCAGTTCTAGTTGTTTGGTTGAAGAGGCTTGAAAGGAGTTTATCTTGGATTTTGAGTCTGGTTTGATATATTTTTAATTTTTGTGTTTGGTTTGACCGCACCAAGATGGTTGCCTACGTATTCCCCGGCTGAGGGAGATCAGGTCATTCGTAGTTCTCGTTTTTGGCTTGAAAGGCTCGATTTTTGATTTTTGATTTTTTTTTTTGATTTTGTATGCATGGAAAATAAAAGGCATAAGGCTAAGAAAACGATAGCGTCCCAACATCCTCTAGAACTTGCAACTTTTCTTTGGATCTATGTCCTTCTGGCTAGCTGAGGCCTGATAGTCCAGTCGTCCGTAGTTATGTCGCCTTTGAGGCTAGTAATAGAGGTTCCCTCTTGGCTCTGAATATCTTCAATCCCGGCCATAACTTGATTGCTTCCTGAATCAACATATCCCTTAAGGAGGCTTAAACTAGACTCGTCGCAGAAAGGTATGAACTCCAGATTCCTCGAGGGGTTGGCTTCCTTGAGAATTTCGCCACCTTTTTCTTCACCTTTCTTATAGCCTTGAGTGGATTTGAGTATGAAATCCCCCTCGCACTGATGTTGTATCTCTTGCAAGGAACCTTTTTTTTGGGTTTTTTCTATACGGGGAAGGATCAATATCTCCTCCTCATCTTCTAGAAGGATAAGGTCAGACATGTCGCTGTTGGCTTTGGGCATCAAGATATTTGATGGTGGTGGATGAACTTCATTGGGAGATTCTTTTGTTTCTTCAGCCACTCCCAGTATTAGGATCGGTCCACCTTGTGTTATGCCAGGATTGATGCTCATAGCCGCCACATCCTTTGAACTGCCCGCTTCGAGTGGACATCTTGAGCTCTTTATCTCCCCCTCGCCTTTTCTGGTTATGGGGAATTCTTTCTTCAGTTCTCCATTTTCAATGAGGTCCTGGATGTTGTGCTTTACCGACCAGCATTCCTTAGTTGCATGTCCGGGTGAGTTAGAATGATAGCGACATATCTTTGTGGCATCATAACTTCTCGTCTCGGGCTTGGTAGGAGGCAGAAACTCAGTAATCTTTCTCTGCGCAACCAACAATGCTAACATATTTTCCAATAAGTCCTCCACAGGTGTGAATACCCTTCTTCGCCGACTCTCCCCGACTCTCGGTGCCGTAGGATTTCGAGGGTTTGCTCGTGTTTGGAATGTCTCTTGATATTTCCTATTTGGGAGTTCGCACTCCTCCGGAGGATTTTTCTTTCGGTGAGAACTTCGAGTAATTTGATCATTCCACCTTTCTCGTTTATTCAACATGCTCTGATCCTCTTCATTTAGTCGGCGGACCTTGGAGGGAGATATGCTTTCATTCTGAATAACTTCTTCTTTCTCTTGGCTTTCTGATATTTTAGTGAAATGCTACCTTGTATCCTGATGTTGGCGCACTACCAGATTAGCCAGCAGAGTTACTTGATGTTGGATCGCATCCAATTTTTGCATTATTATCATATCCTCCTCTGAATTTTCTGAGTCTAGGACATTTGTCTTGTTCCTTCGGGGGTAATCCTCTATCCTTCGTATGTATTTACGATTTGGATACATTTCATCGCTTCTTGACCCGATCATGTTTACTTCCTCCGTGTCATGCGGCATCAGAAGGTTGGGGTTATCATTTGGATGGTCATGTTGTTGGACCACAAGATCGCCGTTTTCGATCAGGTTTTGAATTTTATGCTTTAAAGACCAACAGTCTTCTGTATTGTGTCCCGGAGATCCTGAATGGTAAGCACATATCTGGCTAGGATTGTATGTTTTGCTTTTTGGATCCAGAGGTGGTGCTAGCTCGATAATCTTCTTGTGATCTATTAACATCACCAATATGTTTTCAAGGGAATCGCCTAGTGGAGTGAACACCCGATTTTCAGTTCTTTGGAATTTTCTCTTTCTCTCCTGGTAATTGTTGAATGCAGTCTGTTGTGACGGCAGATTTCTTTCCCTCTTCCAAATGGGGGGACTACTGTTGGGTCTCCTAGACTGCACCTGTACAATGAGGGATACATCTTCATCGCCTTCCTTGGGTACCCTTATGGGATCACTCGCATAGTTGCTAGACTGTATATCTTCGACGACTATTTTCAAGGCTGTGAGATCTTTGATCTTGCCTGCTTTCAGGCCCATCTCTGTCATTTCTCCATATTTGATCATCTCTGAGAATGGCTTTCCTATTCCCGCTAGGATCCTCTTATAGTAAGGTGCCTCTTGGATGTCTATGAAGGTCATCACCATTTCAGATTCTGTCATAGGCGGGCTGACTTGGGCTGCCAGACGTCTCCATCTTTGGGCATACTCTCGGAAAGACTCGGTACTCTGATTTTTGACTTTGGTCAATTGATATCGATCCGGAGCCATCTGAGACTGGAAGCTGTATTAAGTTAGGAAGGCTTGAGCTAGCTCTTCCCAACTGTGAATTTTTGCATTATCAAGTCGGGCATACCAAGTCTTAGCCTCTCCAGTGAGACTCTTTTGGAAAAGCTGCATTCTGAGGTTTTCGTCTTCAGCATAAGACCCTAGCTCGCCAATGTATACTTTCAAATGTGTATAGGGATTCGCCTGCCCCATTGTACTTTTTAAACTCTGGCACTTGGAATCTGTCAGGATATCTAGCCCCTAGGAATATGCAGATATCTGAATAGGTAACATTTCCAAGGTTTCCTGTCCCTTTGATTGTCCGGATGGTTTCTTTTATTTGTCGGACTTTCCTTTGGAGATCGCCCGTTTCCTGATCTTCCCTGAGATTTGTGATTTCAAGGGTGTTGTTGGTTCTTTGACTAGATCGCGGTTCAGGAATCTGCATTTCCCCCTTTTTGTTATTGTTTTGATTGCCACCCTGTGAGGAGGACTCTATTTGATTGAGTGTTGGCTGTCCCTGAGTGTTTTTGCTTTGTTCTCTTAGGAGGATAGCCAACTCTGCTATTTGATTCTTAAGTCCTTTGAACTATTTTCGAGATACGGAACCTGACTTGCATTGACTACTTTCAGCCATGTCGGTGGATAGGCTTTGTGCCTTTTCAGATTATGATCTATTAAGGAGATCACTTTTTGTACCTACAACAAAATGTAGGCGTGTCAATTTCCTGAAGTAGGTAAGGATTGGATGCATGATGTGTTTTTTGGAGTTTATCCTGCAAAACAGAGGTTAGTTGTTTTTGATGGCACGATGACATGGCATTTATCCGACAGAGAAAGTAAATCTTTCATTATGATCTTTACATTGTGCTCCTTAGTAATTGGAGACTTGACATAGAATTGAAAAAGGAAGGCATGAAGAAGCTTCCCTTCGGATTTGGTTAATCAGAGGCTGACCTATCTTAGGTTACTCTCGTGGCTTTTGTTTTGGCATGAAGGTTCCCAGATCATCGCAATCTACTAGAAGGGAAGTTAATCCGATCGTTCAACTGGAGTGAATCTGGGTGGTGCATTTTCAGGAGGCAGCCCAGAGACTTAGTTGTCCCCAAAGTCCTTACTTATCACCGACCGGGTTGGCCTTCTGGTGGAGGGACTCACAGCATACATTCACATACATCGGCCTCACCGCTTATGCATGCAATGACAGTTTGTGTGAGGCACTAATATGAGTGCGAAGCACTAAAGCATTCATTTTCATTTATTCAATGTAAAGGCATAGCATTCATACATTCAATGAAAGACATAACATTCACTCATCCATTGATTGTGGAGACGCAGCATTTCACGCATTCAATAGTTTTGAAAGTATTTTTTTTTGAAAAGATTGAAAACGGCTTAAGCCCTCTACTGTCCCCAGCAGAGCCGCCATCTGTCAACGTTGGAAAATTTAAGAAAAGTCGCGGGTCGATTCATAACCCGGTTTTTCTCAAATCATTCCTTCCTAAGTTATCCCTACCCTTATTCTTTTTATTGCGAAAAAGATTTTGAAGGGTTTTTTAGGAAAGAGGCCAACATGTGTATATGTCGACGATTTGATTTGATTTAAACAGAGTCGCCAGTTGGTAGATTTAAAAATGGTTGTACCAACTCAATCGAGTTTGATTTGAAAGAGGCCCAATTGCTGGACACTGTCGAAACTTGATCTTTGAAATCAGAGTTTTGAGTTTGGGGGCTTGGTTAAGTGTGGAGAAGGTGTTAGGCACCCCACGACTCCCGTGTAAACACGGTACCGCAATCTTTTCAATATTTCCCTTAAAACTAGAATGCGTGAGTGAATGTTGTTTGAAAATTGGGCTTGTTGATTGATTGAAAGCTTTGACAGGCTTCGTTGAGCCTATATACGAAGGGTTTGATTTGATTTGAAAATCAGTCTTTGATTTGATTTGCAAAAGCATTTAATTTGATTTGCAAAAGCTTTTGAATTGAATTGACAGTGATATTTTGAAAGTTGTTTATCAAACCCCTACGCTGACATAGGAATTGAAGCACATCGCCACTTTCAATTTTATCTTTATAGCCTTAAGGCTGCATGCAAGTGGTGATTTTTCGGGCTGCGAAGCATCCTCGACCACATAAATATAGAGTGTCGGTCTCCTCATGGGTATGAAAACCATCGGAGGGACGCTGACACGACAATCCATATTTTCACTATGTTGAGACCTTAAATCCGGATAACCGTTTTAAGGTCTGTGCATGTACATTTTACAGAAAAACTGGCAGGGTATATCTGTAAATCGTAGTTTGTCCATCGTGGGAATCATATTCTGATCAGTTTGATCATGAATCCCACGATTCCTAGGCTCACATATGAATGGCTAGAAAACCTGCACAGTTCAAATTTGTACAGAAATATAGAAATATACCCAGATAGCCAGAATCGAGGATACATTCAGTAAATCCCGATCCGTAAGGCCAAAGCGTCTCGTTCCCACTAGATAGCGATCTAAGGGACGCGAGTTTGCTTTTGAATGATGAAACTATAAAAATAACTAGATTTAAAAAAATCTCAGTCATTATAGCTTCTAGGTTCTGTCGGGACCTGTTTGAACCGTTGAAAGCTAGAAGTGGCGAGATTTGGATAAATCTAGTCCGCCCGTAAATATATCAGTGCAGATTCATATACAAATGAATGATAAATGCAACAGCTGAATAAATTGAGCAATATATATAATTAAATATATATAAAAGCTGTAAAAGGCGATGTGTACGTTTTCACTCATAAACCCGGTCTGAAATTAAAATATATATGTAAATATATATTGACAGAAACGTAGTCAACCAAGACTGGAAATATAACCAGTGATGGTGAAGGCTGCTTATATATGCATAAATATATATAAAAGCAGTAAAAAGGCCACAGAATAATCCAGGCCGAACTGAAATGTAAATATGTACGTAATAGCAGTAAAAAGGGCGATGAATTTTCACTCTGAGGCCAGGACTGGAATTGAAACTGACATAAAAGTAGTCACCTAGTGACTGGGGAGAGCACCCAGTATGGGGGAAGTGTGCAAAAGTAATAAAATGGCCACGAAATAATCCAGGCCGACTGAAAATATATAAATAGATATATTGACATAAATGTAGTCAACCAGGACTGATATGAATATCAGTGATGGTGAAGAGTGTAACAATAATAGAAAGGGCGATGGATTTTCACGCCTGTGCCCGGACTGAATTGAAATATATATAAAGATATATATATATATATATATATATATATATATATTGACAAAAATGTAGTCAACCAATACTAGGAAACAAGCCCAGTTATGGTGAAGGTCGCTTATATATGCGTAAATGTATATAAAAACGGTAAACTATCTCGGATTTGAAATCCGGGCTTGACAAAATTGAAATGCTAGTACATTTGCAGTGAAATATATACAATAAAAGGCCAAACCCGGACTGGGAAGATAACCGAGTCCGGCGAAGTTGCCAGAACGTGTGTGCTAGTGCATTGAAGCTGCTGGAGCTGACGGATCGTTAATCCGAGTTGTAGAAATGCAAAAAAACGGGGTTTATGTACAAAAATGTATCAGTTTTTTGACGAAAACGGCCACGGAACTAAGTTCCGAGCATATTTAGAAGATAAAACTTTGTGTGCAAGTGTAAAGCAGTACAAAGTAGTAATAGCAACTTGCTGATCGTAAAAATACTTACAATGGGCTGCACTATGGGCTTTTTGCCGAATCGTAGGCCTTAAACGTCCAAATCTACCGATGATTTTTTGATATGTGGTAGTATATGGGTATATCTATGTGTTGGAATGAAAATATTTGGGTTTGGAAGAGGTGTAAAAGTTAGAAAATCAAACTGGCAGAGCTTCGCTGCGTTTCTGAATTGTTGAAAATGAACGGGGGGCACGTTTATTTATAGGCTGGGGAGCCTCAGCTCTACATGCGGCAGCCGTAAGTAGAGCTGCGGCTCCCCAAGGTGGGGTCCATATGCTCGGCTCTGACGTCTCGAAGTGCGTGCATGCCGGTTGACGCGATCTCAAGTTCGAAAGTTCAAAACTTTTGATCGAAGCGTCCGTTTGAGGCGTGCTATAGCTTTTCAAAAAGCCCTCGCTGAGAGTGTCACAATGACATTGGTTTTAACCCTTTTTAAGCCCCCAAAGGTGGGTTCATGACCGGGTCTTCGTTTCTCCACAGTTTGCCCGATGAGCTGTCTGGTGCTGTTTTCAACCGGAATAACCGTTGTGGTTCTTGTTGACCTTGGCGGCATCAATTCGGCTTGAGTTTGACTGAATCAGATGAGAGTTGGTAAAATAACCATTTTGCCCCCCCAAGGTTGCCCTTGGTGTCAGCATGGCCTCTAGTTAACTTCCGGGAGCTATTTCCAAGACTTGTATCTCATTCGAGTCTGTTTGTCCCTAGTGTTGCCTCTGTGGCTGACTTGGTCGTTCCAGGTTTTCTTCTGGAGGTGTTGTAATGCTTCAGGTTTATTTCTGAAGTTGGCCTGACTTCTTGGACTAATGCCGAGGATGACCTGTACTTCCTGGGTTGCTGCCGGGGCTGATCTGCACCTCCCGGGTTGCTGCCGGGGCTGATTTGTACTTCCCGGGTTGCTGTCGGGGCTGATTTGTACCTCCCGGGTTGCTGTCGGGGCTGAGTTGACATCCCGATATCGGTGACCAGGTTTGAGTTGATGTCCCGATATTGAGATCGGGGATGATCTGACGGTCCGATTGACGATCGGAGCTGGATCGACGATCTGATTGACGATCGGAGTGGGCTGGAGTACCGATATTGGTGATTGAATTTGACTAGAGGACCGACATTGGTGGCCGAATTTAGATCGAATGTCTGGTGTCGGGACCAGAGATGGCTTGATTGACGATTTTGTCCTCTTACAATGTTCGTGTGTCTACACAATGCATAAAGAAAACAAGATTCTATCGATTGGGACGAATTTATAAGGGGGCAAGGGTGGTCAAGTGACTATCCTTACATTCATAAATATTTCAACTAGTAAATGTATTATGGTAAAGTGTGACCACACTTGAAGAAAAAAAAAAAGTACTTGCACCATGCACAAATTTGGAGTCTCAAGTTATGCGCGTACTTACAACTTGTACAAAATTCAATTACAATTTCAATTTAAAAAAGTAGATATGTCCTATCTTCAATTTCAACTAAAATTATAAATTGTAATTATGTTGATGCTTCTTTTCAATGATATTCAATTTCTTTCAAATTTTATGATATGTTTTCTTAAATTTTAGGATTTTCTCTTCTTCTGTAATTTTGTCCCGCATATTATCTTAAATTGATTTTATTTACTGATTTACATATGAAATATGCTATGAATAATTGATATGGAATTGAGTATATTTGTCCTAAATTATTTTAATGTATATAATATATAGTGAAAAAGGGTTATACCTATGTAACAAGTATACTTTGTAGAGATTAATACGTTCATTTTTTTGTTTTCTAAATAAATCCAACTATATAAATTTAAAGAACATATAAAAATATTTAAACACATGAATTTTCATACGATTTAATGGTGTCTATTATAGGCTTTATGGTAATGAAAATTCAATTAATCATAGTCATAAAAAAATATAATTATTTTACAATGTTATAGCAATGGTACTACACAGTTTCAAACTAAATAAAAATTTATGTTTACTCGTATTTTTATATGATTTTTTCATCCGTAAAGTTAAATCTTACTAAAAAACTTAAGATAAAATTATTTTATAAAACTAAGGTATATAATTTATATAGCGTAGATGTATCAAAAATAATTTTGTAATGATTAATGTATTTTTTTTCCCGCTAAGTTTAATGTATTTTTAATGAACTCCACATTTTGTGAATTATATTAATTATTATTATTATTTTTACCTATAATTCTTTTTTATTATAAGCGTGACCACCCTTAATAAAAATATTGGATTCATCTCTGTCTATTGAAATTGTTATTCTGATCCATCTTAATATAGCAAACGTCGAAAAAGAATGTTTAGTCGAAATTATGACCATTTCTTTCCGCCGGTAAGTTGAATACAGTCAAGTAATGAGAGAGAGAAGCAAACCAGATAATAATATAAGGATCAGCTTGCAATATATATATGATCATAATGAGTCAACATATTCAGCATGGCATGTACAAGTTCTATCTCTATCAATGTTTATTTAGACTGGTGGCCTTTCTCCAGTGGTTTGTTCAGCTCCACTCGACTTATGTAGTGTTTCATAAAACTGAATAATTAAAATATGTATGATTAATATATTTTAATAAATTTGATAATTTGAGTGAGAAATAAAATAAAAATTTAAAAAATTATTTGATAACTAAAAAGTATAAAATATATAAATTACTTTTAAATTTAAAAATATTAATTTAAATTTAAACATATCAGGAATTGTTTTTTCAAAAATCAATAATAATCTTAAAATTTGAAATGGAGGGAGTACAAAATTTATAGAGGCTTCATATATTTAAATTTTTAATTAAGAGATAACTCTTAATTATTTAGATTTATATCTCCATCTTACCGATTAAAAAATGATAAGAGGCAGGGGCGGATCAATAAATTTTTCTCTGTAGGGATGGATTTTAACTATTTTTTTTTGTTAAAGTCAAATAAAGAAAACTTGAACTAATCATAATAATGTTTACAAATTGCAATAAATATTCATAATCTAAACTAAAAAAGGAATTTCAAATAAAAAATTTTAGATACAATTTAGAAATTTATTTTGGTTACTTGTCATAGTTCAATTTGAATGATTCTTCAAATGCTCAATGCTTCAAACTAAATTTGTTTTCTATATTCAAACAAAACCATAAATTAATTTTAAAGCATAAACTAATTTTGTACTTCTTAGATTTCACCAAGCCTTCAAACTAAAAAGATTTTTGTACTTGTATTTAGAATTGGTTTATGAAATATTTTTCCCCCCTCCAAGTTTAACTCTTCTATTAATCTGTCTCCTTGAATTTATTAATTTACATATTTGTCCTTCCCCTATACCTATAAAAAAAATTCAGTAAGGGCAGCTGTCTATATTGTTCCGTATATAGATCCACCCCCTGATAAGAGGCAAACAAAATTTCACCAAACAACTTTATTCTCTTACTAAAATAGATATAGAACTATTAAGTGGTAAACAAACACCACATTACCCTTCACAATCGAAATTTAGTAGTCTAAACAAAGAGAACTACTTGATCTTCTTTGTTGGGTTATTGGATATGAATTCCAGATAGTCTAATTAATTAAGTTAGGTAATTTATTTTATTAGTCTTCTTATATATAGGAGTTGTATTTGTATAGCAGAGAATTATAATTCTGTAATATTAATATAACAAAGTACATTTAAAATATAACTCTATTATACTATGAATGAATACAAAACTTAGCATAACCTTTTGTATTCCCTTTTGTATTCTTTTTTCAAAAATAAGATTAAGAAAAAAAAACTTAAAATATATTAAGGGATGGATACAATGACCTATTAACACTTATAGATTGGCCCTTCTGTTCGAGTAATTGATAAATTGTTGGGCCTATACGAATATTATTTCTTATTATTTGATCATTATTGATTTTTTAAAATTAACTTAAAAGATTTTTAAACTCAAAATGACATAAATTCTTTTGATTTTAATCAATACAATGATGAATATTATAAAGTGATATACACATTAATTATACATTTTAATATTCTCATTTAAATGATTTTTTATGTATATTTTATTTAACTAATACATTTATTTTATTTTGTAGGAGATAAATGTTTTATTTATCCTTTGATCAAGTAAAGGATAATTGTTTTATTTACTCTTGTAGGATTATCATGATAGAGTTGGAATCAATTTGGAGATAAACAGATAAGAAGGAAAAAAGAACATCAAGTTCCATATACCTTATATTAGGTTACAATTCATTTGTGCCTATAAATAAGTCTTTTGTTTTACAGAGAGGGGATTTAGATATTATGTATTTTTTATGTATTAGTTTAACAGAGTACGAGTAGAGTAAATTATTTTTTCTCATTGAATGATCGTTAATAAAAGAGAGTTTTCTTATTTTATTTTCAATCTTTCTATTTCTTCTGTATTAGTTAATTTATTTATTTTTAGAATAATATTAGAGACACAACTTACTCTACAACTATTTTATAATTTGATAATGTGTCATACTCCACCTCAATTTTTATGTGGGATCGAAGACTACATTGAAGTAATTTATTCATCAATATGTTGAGGTGGAGTATGCCACATCAGCAAATTATAAAATAGTTGTAGAATAAGTTGTGTCTCTTATTTTTAATGTCTAGCTAATTTCTTTAATCTAAGATGAAGATGAAATTAAATAATTATTCATGATAATATTCTTCATCTCTTCTATTATTTATGTTCTAATGTTAAATTGATTTCGTCTTCATGTTACGTTATTGAAAAAGTGTAAAATAATTATTTACATAAAATATAGTTACTTAAAAAAATAGGTCATTCTACATAATCATTTTTACTTAATAAAATTAATAATAAATAAAACTTATTAATAAAATACACATAATAGATAAATTATAAAACATTATTTTTATACACATTAGATGCCACATTAGCGATTTTTGTTTTAATTATTTGCCACGTCAGCAAATATTGTCATGTGTCAGCCACATCATAAATAAATTAACATCCGTTTGTCTAGCTGTCAATTTAACGGGAGGGGCATAATTGACCCAAAATTTGTAATGTCAAGTGTTTTTTTGGGAAAAAAAGTACAGGGTGCTCGGTAGACCTCGGGGTAAAAGTCAGGGGCATTTTTGAACCTTATCTCTTTGTTTTATACTACCTCCGTCTCATAATAAGTGTTTTTTTAGCTTAAATCACACATACCAATACATAAGCTAAAATGACAAAAATACTCTTAATATACTTTCTTTATTTTGTTTGAGACTTTTTTATTGCCTTTTGGCCTCTCTTTCTCTTTCTTCAACCTTTCAACTTTCCAATAAATACCATTGGTTGCATAAGGGCACATATGATAAAATATTATAAAAATTATATTGGAATTCTAACACATCACTTATTTTGGAAAAAAATGTTAAGCCTAAAAAAATATTTATTGTGGGACGGAGGTAGTAGTTCTTATGTGATTTTAAATTAATTAAGAGGTTTTGATATATTATTGTTAAGATATGAGTTTTTCATAATGCATTCTTGCTCGAAGAAGTTTTTATTGATTATAGTTAATCTTTAAATTTTCATAATTTATGTTTGCCCATGTTAATTGTAAAATTACTAAATTAAAGGGAAGAGAGATCAAAACCGTAGTTAAGTTATAAAAATAAAAAAGTTGAAGTTATTTAATATGTTTATTGTTTAAGGGATTTAGATTCTTAGATTGTTTCCTCGTTAAGTTTTCATATTCTAATTAGTTTAATTGTAGTTAATTATCAATTCCTCATCTTTATTTCTAATTCGTATAAAATAAATATTACAGATGTTTTAAAATTAGTCTAGTCTTTGTGGGTTCGACATGTACTTTGTCAGTTCTTCAATTTGATACTGTGCACTTACAGTATAAATTTTTATCACATCATAAACTATCTAAAAATTATTATTCATGTTTATTTTTTCATAATTTTTATAAAATTATCTTAATTTTAAATTTAAAAATATCTCAAATTAAATTTTAAAAATCAATAATAATCATATAATAATTTAGAATGAAGGGAGTATATTGTTGATCACACTTAGTATTCCCTTGAATATGCTTTGAAATAACTGAGGTGTATGGCAAAAGTTTAGAATAAGAAAAATGTTTGGGGGACCGGGAAATGTTTTTTTTAATAACTCCCAAAAATTGTATACTATTTATTCCAACTGAAATTTTATAGAATTTAGTATTTTTGGTGTGATTTGGATACATATAAAAAACAGGGTTATGTATCCAAATCACAACAAAAACACAAGATTCTGTAAATATTTCAGTTGAAATAAATATTATACATTTTTTGGGAGTTATTAAAAAAAACGGTCGCTAGACCGTTCTAATTTCTTAAAAAAGAGTCGCCATAAAAGGACACTTAGAATAAATCTTGGTGTACGAACATAATCACATCGCACTCATTATTATAGATTTAGTCTATCTCTATATTTATTGTGCAACATGACGAATTAATTGAATCGTGATTCTGGGGATAGAATCTTTTTAAAGAGAGAATGATGTAACAAACGAGATTTTTATAATTGATTTTAAATATTTATTAAATTAAATAAATATTTTTGTTGATTTATTTATTGAGTTAAATAAATATTTGATAAAATTGTGGTAGATTAATTTAATTAAATGTGTTGCATTAATTAAATTAATGTTGGATAATTTTATGGTTCAAGTGTGAATTTAATTGGGATAAATAAATTTAAATGAGTTGTTTAATAATTATAATGTTGTTCTAATTAATTTAATAATTAATTAGAGATTTATTAATTTGTCATAATAAATAAATGAGAATTTTTGTTATATGATAATTTGATTTAATGAGTAATATTGACTTTTATTTAATTGAATTTAAATAACATTATTTGATTAATTAAAGTGTGACAAATAAACAATATAATAAACAGGTTAATTAAAATAAATGAAAAAGAGCCTTTTAATGGCAAACCAATCATAACCTAAGAACATGGGAGCAGTTAAGGACATGATGCACTTAACCGCTACCCATGTTGTGCCAGTTAATGTTATATGTATAATATATCAGTCATTGTCAGTTCATTCACAAAACACAATACAAAGAGAAAAAGATAGAAAATTTGAGAGTTATTGAGTTCGAAGAAGAAGTTGGAGAATTAAAGAAGCTTTCTTTCATCTTCTAACTAATCTAAACAGAGTTATCAAGGGTAATTTCTTAATCCCAAACTTCAATTTATGTTTTTAAATTTTCTCCATGAACGTATACTTTAAGTTCTCTGTTAATTGAGTTTCATGATTAAATTGTTGAAAAGTTGTTTGTAATCATTAATATGCATGTATAATCTACTATATGATGTTTATAAATTATTTTAGAGTAATTAATCCATGAAATTATGTTTAAAATAGAGTTTTGACGTTTACAGAGAAATACATATGAATATGACTTATATGTAAGACACCGAATTTTATGAAATAAAAGTATTTAATTTTTCTTATAATTATTATTCTATTCAGTAAATGGTTAAATTGATAAAAGGTTAAAGTTAAGGGTTATATGTGTAAATTTTACAAAGTAAACAAGTAGTCATAAAATATTCGTTGCGTGGGGGAATATTCGCTTGGTCGGAGAATATTCTTTTTGTCGGAGAATATTCGTACGACGGCGCAATCATTGGTGGACCCCACAACGAAATAACCGTCGGATATAGAAAGCGACAAAAATAACCTTTTTATAAGAATAACAGCAAAACTTTTACCGTTAAACTGTTGAAATACCAGGTGATAAATGTACAGTAATACGCGTTGTTGCACAATATCTCTGATTATTGATGCTTACGTAAGAAGTCACTCGGTATTTCATTCAATAATTGTCACAGTAGTTGCTGCATAGTATATCATATTATTGATTCAATTATTGTCACAGTATCATCTGCACAATACTTTAAATTATTAAATCAATAATTAACACGACACAGTTACTCATATTATTATTAGCATTATTGACAATTTCTAGAAATTTTTGACAAGAAAAGAGGTTATGTTATTTAATTGCGCACCAGTAAGGAAAAATCTTTATCGGAAAGCCCCCTCTTTCCTAGGAACGATCTGGTTGTCAATATTGCGAGTTATAATATTAATAATGATTTGTTGATATAAACATTTCCATTGTGTTGAGAATATTAATGTTAGTAAAAATTAACATTTATTTCGATAATAGTTGATTTCTATATATTAAATTGACCAAACGGGCAATTAATCGGATAAATGAGCAATTAATTGCTGTTGGTTCACATGCGAGGAACTATTGGTTCACATGCAAGGAACTATTGGTTCACATTCTGGTACTATTAAGGGATGTGGTGCAAGATTGATAATACTTGAGGGACTAAATTAAAAATAGAGATAAAGATGAAGGTACTAAAGTGTAATTAACCTTGTAATTTTCCACCTTTCTCCTAGCCTATAAATACTCCTCCATCCATTCATTATTTCATACCATTTTACAAACCAAAGTTATAATCAAGAATTAGAAGGAGAGAATAAGAGAGAAAGAAGAAGAGTATTCTGCTACTACACTATTGCAGTATCCAAACTTCTACTAAGGTAAGGAGTATTATTTCTTTCGTATTCATGAAGAATGTTATTTTCTTTCAATACTCGTAAGGGTTGTCCTTCTATTCCTTATTAAGCTGTGGGAATAACATGTCTACGCGGATTACCGTATGCATGGTGAATAACCCTTCGTGTTCATTCTTTATTAATCTGTGAGAATAACTTATCTACGCGGACTACCGCATGCCTGGTGAAAAATCCTTCGTATTCATTCTATTCCTTATTAATCTGTGGGAATAACCTGTCTACGCGGACTACTGCATGTCTGGTGAATAACCATTTGTATTCATTCTTTATTAAAGTTGTGAAAATGATTTGTCTACGCGGATTACCGCATGACGGGTGAAAATTCATTTACAGTTTCGTATATTCTTTCATACTCGTATGAAATATTATTTCAATGGAATAATGGGTATGGACTTTCTTATTAAATTTTAAATCTGTTCATGTCGGGGTACTATTCATGTCGGGGTGCTATTCACGGGGTACTATTCATGACAAAATTGGTTTCTTATAATGGGAGTAGTTAAGGCCATGATGCACTTAACCGCTACCCATGTTGTGCCAGTTAATGTTATACGTATAATATATCAGTCATTGTCAGTTCATTCACAAAACACAATACAGAGAGAAAAATAGAGAAAATTTGAGAGTTATTGAGATTGAAGAAGAAGTTGGAGAATTAAATAAGCTTTCTTTCATCTTCTAACTAATCTAAACAGAGTTATCAATGGTAATTTCTTAATCCCAAGCTTCAATTTATGTTTTTAAATTTTCTCCATGAACGTATACTTTAAGTTCTCTGTTAATTGAGTTTCATGATTAAATTGTTGAAAAGTTGTTTATAATCATTAATATGCATGAATAATCTACTATATGATGTTTATAAACTATTTTAGAGTAATTAATCCATAAAATTATGTTTAAAATAGAGTTTTAAAGTTTATAGAGAAATACATATGAATATGACTTATATGTATAAAAATTGATGCTTAAATTGTATATTAATCGATAAATTGATAATTGATTATGTTTATACATGTAAAAACGAAAAGAACGAAACTTGTATGGACTGATTTGGTTGAGAAACGGATTCGTGATGTTCAATTTCGCTAAACTTGTCAAAAGTTGAGTTTTAAGAAAAAACATGGAATTTAAATGGTTTAAATTTGATGATTGTTGTTGTTTTGTGGTTATAATCAGTATATGCATGCTTAGTAGTGATTCTGTAAAGATTGTATCATTTGGGTATGCTTAATTTAGAGTTTTGTATGTTAAAATCGAGTTTTTGGGCTGATGAACAGTGCTGTCGCGAGTTGCTGAATTCAATTATGGGAACTTTGACCCCGACGAGGTTCTCAGCATTAAATTCTTCGCCCCGGCAAGCCTGCTCCCCGACGAACTTTTTCTAATGTAAAATCTCGCCCCGGCGAGAAATGCAGAGATGGAGCAGTTTTTTTTTTGATTTTCAGTTCATAGCATGTTGAGTTAACCTAATTTAATGAACATAAAAAGATGTTAACCATATTATATGTTGTTAAAACATATTGTAAACACGTTGTAATGTCAAGGTTGATGATTTTAAGATTTTAACTTTACTAGTTGTTAACAATTGGAATTTGACGTTTGGAAGTGTGAATTAAATGCTATAACCTCAGGTTAATGTGATTAAACCTAGAGGTAAATATTGTGAGTTAAGTGATAGGGGTATTAAACTAAGTAACTTGGTTCTGTTGTGGCTAATTGAAATTGTGATTCTAAATGACCTATGTGTAGGATATTTGGGGAAACAAGTTGTAAATATTGTTTAATCTACGCACGAGACAAGTATTATATTCCTAACTCATTATCGTTACGTAAGTTTCCTTACTCTAAACTTTCATTGAGTTAATTCTTAAATCCTATTATGATATGAGTAAGCTTTGCACCCTTGTTTATTCAAGTTATGATTCTGAATGAGATGTTCCAATTCTTTTAAAAGTAAAACTTTGGTTATACAATGTTTATTCAGTTGTATACATTTGAGATTTCATATTTGATTTGAATACCACTTATATTATTGCATTGAACCTTGATTGACTAGTGAACCCTTATTGATTCGACTAGTTCATAGTTGATGAGCGTTCTAAATTCTAGAACTACTGTTGAAACTTATCCAAACTAAACTTTATTTGGTGCAGACTCTTATGTTAAAACTAAGATGAACAACCCTGTTATAGGGGATTATATTATGCGATAGCGTTGAGATGTTGTGCACATACATGGTACAAAGAGCTGATCCCCCTAAGTACTAGAAGTAAGGTCCATATAGTCTTACGACTGTTAAAGGTTTAAAGTAGAAATACTTGATAACCTGGGACATAGTTCTTGGTCTTGCGACTCTCAGATGTACTTTTGATTCTTGTTTTCTAATCTTGATTCAAAAGCCGAACTTTCTATTATCCAGTATCCATTGTTTACTCGCATGTTATTATTATTGTTATACTTGAGGGCAATTGTTGGTCACTCTTGCATAATAACATTGCAGCTAAGGTTGAAAGAGTGGAAGAGTCATCCACTAGTAAAGGAAAGGGCAAGACAAACAAGTGATTAAGACTTGTTTATTTTTATTTGAGAATGTTGATGTTAAGACTTATTTTGATATGCTTAAGACTTATTTGTTTATGTTATTTCCTCATTGATGTATTAAGGTTAGATAATCTGGGATTGTTTATTGTTATGATGTTGTAACCCTTATGGGAGGATTTCTATTTCATTATTGAGTTTCATTTATTTATGGGTAGTTAGATGTGTTATAATTGGATAGTGAACACCAAATTCAATGGAATCGAAGTACGTACCCGGATTTGGGGGTGTCACATATTGCACTCATTATTATAAGTTTTTATTCACATTTAATGTACTTACTAACCTTTGTTCTGTTTTACTTGTTATTTCAGAGAGTAAAATTTATTCTTTTTTATTTGGCGTTTATAGATTTCAAGAAATTATTAATAACTTAAATATCAATTTGTTTATATTTCATATTTTCTAATAAATCTTAGAAGGGTAATATTGAGATTTTATAACTATTTCAGTCACTTAGACAAAACATTAATTGCATTTCTTAATTTGTATTTTTTCTCCTAAAACGACAAGTAAAAAAGAACAGAGGTAGTATTGTTTTTCTAAAATAAGATTAGAGAAGACAATTTAAAATGGATTAAAGAGTGTATGGGAAATTATTTAATACAAGCTTAATAACCTGTGCAAATCACAAGTAAATTCAAAAATGACTTATCAAGTAAATTTAATATATAATATTTTTGAATGACATTTTAATTGATCTCAAGTCAACTCAACATTTCAAATTTGGTGATTTGATAGCTCAAAAGTTTTTATCTTTTTCTTTCTTTATTATTATTTTGTATTTTTACTCAATTCTTAATGACAAATGATACATTTTATTTTTAATAATAAATGTGTAGTAAAATTTTGTAAAAAGAACTTTTAAACTTTTGTGTTGACTTTTGCAAATATCAAATGTTATATCCAAGAAGGCATGAAATTAAAAAAAATTAAAAAAAATAAACAAACCTTTTAAGCTATGAGTCACCAAAGTTGAATTACTAAGTTGCCTTATGTATTGATATAGATAGATATATAGATGGATAGATTTATGGATAGGTCCGTCTGTTAGGAGCTACTAATAAACTGTTGTACTATGTTTGGATTGTAGTAATGGAGAGAATGAAATAACTCATTTTTATAAAATGAAAAAAGTTTTGTTTGGTTGTTCTATTAGAATGGAATGAACTCTTTTTAAATTTGTGAATTTTATTTCTTAGGAGAAGGAATGAAATGACTCATTCCAATTGGAATTGAATGAATCATTTCACTCTCTATTTTATTTCTTTCTCTATTTTAATCTTTCACAAATTCTATTCTTTCAATGCAAACATAGCATTGGACATATACAACCATTTATATCTCATGCTTAGTTTTCCCTTGAATATGTTTTGAAGGCAAAAGTTTAATGATATATAGATTTTGTCTCTCCTTATTTGCACTCATAATCAAATTTTTTTTTTCTCTCATTTAATGCATTTGTTATTTGTTACAATTAATGATATTTCCAACTGATATATTGTTAAAATTTTCATAATCTGGTTTCCATTAATACTCAATCCTTTTAGGTTTGTTTAAAATTTGACTAATATAGTCGAATAAGAGGAATAAATGATAAAGAATTGATATTTTCACAAGTAAATTTGATAATTTCACAAGGTCCTCCTCATATAAATAGTAAGTGGGGTCTACTCCATGCGAGAGAGCACCTTGTGGAACATAACAATTACACTTGTGAAAATACCAATTTCCTAAATAATAATCCCAATAAGATTTTCTGTAATCACAATAAGTGGACTATGGATACAAAATTAATTAAGGAGCTGCCTATAAATATTAAATAGGTCCCCTATCCACTCTTTGACTTATTTTAAGTTGTCTCACTGCGAGTCATTTTGTTAAGAGAAGATTACCCGTATTCGAAGAAAAACAAGAAACCTTACACAAAATTATTCAGAATTCTTCAATAAATCAAGACAGGTATGTATTTTTATATGTATGGTGTTCTAGATTTATATACATGTTTGTTGCATAAATTTTTACTACTCATTCTATATATTTGAGACTTTGATATGAAGAAATGAATTAGTAGGGAGTTGTTGGATGGAAGTCAGTAGAAGAGATTGGACACTTTTTATTAGACCTTGCAAACGGGCCGGGCTGGTTTAAACTGGTCGGACTATTGTCGAGCAGGGCCAAAACGGCTCAGGTTTTGATTGACTGAAAAAGTGAAGTCCAAACCCGGTCCATGACGGACGGACTAGCCCAACCCGCGGGCCTGGACTGATTTATACCTATATTTTGACACATTTTTTGGCTTGGCCCAAACGAGCCGAGCCAAAACGGCCCAGATTTTGATAGCTTGAAAATGTGAAACCAGGTCTACTTTTTATGCTAAAAAAAACTTGATTAAATTTTAGCCATCGGACATCAATCACTTTTTCACTTTTTTATTTTATTTTTTTATATATTAAAAAAACCTATGCTATTATAATATTCAATTTTGGAGATAGCCGATGAGATCTTAGCCTAATAGTTAAGACTGAGATAATGTGACCTTTAGGTCTCATTAATTATTCTCACTTAGGTGAGTTTATTTCTTCTATTATGAGAAGTTTATTTCTTGTTTCTTTAGTGAAATTTGATTGATTTTTGATATTATAGTAGTGGTGATGTACTTGATTATAAAATTATATTGTATTTTTCAAAAATCGAGACTTTCAAAAAATAAAATAAAATTCTGGAGATATATTTCATACATATAACTCGAAACTTGTATGAATAATACTTTTACTTGAGCAAATATTATGTGCATCTAATTAATTTGTACGACACATTAATTACATCCATCTTAAATTTAAAAAATAATATCTTGAATTAATTTTTGATAAAATCAGACAATTAATGTTGGGATATTGGAAAATGATAAGTTAATAGAAATATTAATTAATAATAGAAATCAGACAATTAATGTTGGTGTAAATATTAAATTACATTTAATTCACCTATGAATTCTTCATTAAATGAGATACGCCCAAATAGATGAGAAATAATGGTACAATTTTGATTGTCTAGCTAATAGTTATATATATTCAAATGCAATTGTTAATTATCATTTATCCATGAATGTGTAAACCCTCGCATATAAACATGATCAATGATAGATTTTGACAATTTCTGCCACTATTTCTCCTCTAGGTACGTACTTCGCTGGTTAATTTTCATAATAATTTGTTCTATTATTCTTTGAGTTTCCCTCTTTTGACAAAAAATAATAATTTCACCTATAGATATTATCTCATGTAATATTTATAATAGCACGGAGTTGGTTTCCTTAGATTATCTCCAGCGGTGTCGGCGTGCACAAATCTTAGACTATATTTAGTCTAGGAATACAGATCACGCTCCAGCAGATGGACTAAATATAGTCCATCGAATTTTCCGACTAAGCACAAAGACTATATCAAAAAACAAGAGTTGGTGGACTATAATTGTGACTATAATTTTTAATATATTTAAATAGGAGAGATGGTTGAAGATCGAAGAAGAAGGAAAATGAGTTTTTTTGAATTCATTGATTATTTTAATTTTTTTATATTATAGTTCACATGATAGTCCATCTGCTGAAAGGATTGATACTAAAGAACATCTGCTGATGTCATATGGACTAAAAATAGTCCACAAGATAATTAATCTGTTGGAGATGCTCTTAAGAAGTTGTTAATAATATCAAAACAATAATTATGCCGTCGAAATAATTAGTGTCGTTAAAAGTTAAAAATATAACTAAAACAAATGTATCACTAAATGCATATTTGCTCTAGCAGCATAATTATTTATTAGGCATTATATATCAACAACCTTATAAATTATGAATTATTAGATAAGTATTATTTACTACAAAAATAGTATTTTTTGCAGAAAGATGGAGCAGACTCAACAAAAGGTGAGACCTGCTCATTGCCTAGTCTTTCCATATCCCATGCAAGGCCACATAAACCCTATGCTCCAATTCTCAAAACGCTTGGAAGAAAAAGGAATTAAGGCCACACTTGTTACCACCAAATCCATGTTCAAATCCTTTCATACAATATCCGAGTCCATGGCACTAGAAACCATTTCTGATGGCTATGACGAAGGACGAAAAGTTGCAGAGATCACCGACTCCTATTTGTCAACGTTTAAACAAGTTGGCTCAGAAACCCTAAGCAACCTAATTGAGAAGCTCAGCACCATAGGCTGCCCGGTTGATTGCATTGTCTATGATTCGGGGTTTCCTTGGGTTATTGACATTGCTAAAAGGTTTAGATTAGTTGGAGCTGTGTTCTTCACTCAATCATGCGCTGTGGACAATATATACCACAATGTGCATCGAGGATTATTGGAACTTCCACTTGTTGGACCTAAAGTTTTGATTCCGGGACTGCCAGCATTGGAGCCATCAGATTTGCCAACTTTTCTCTTTCATCAAGGTTCAAATCTGGCTATTTACAATTTGGTTATGAGTCAGTTCTTGGATATTGATAAAGTGGATTGGATGCTTTGCAACACTTTTGACAAGTTGGAAGGAGAGGTAAGTGGTAAATTACAATGTATTTCATTTTTTCAAACCTTCGCACCCTGATGAAAAAACCCTTTCTACCTTATTGGTCAAGCCTAAACGTCCTTATTATTCGGCTGATATGAATTTGATAGCATGATGTTCAAATTTGGTTGAGAATCTTTCGAGACTTGTCGGAAAATGTTGCATTTCTATAGCGCACACAAGCTGCGAATGATTTGCCCTTTGTTATACATCAATGCAACTTTTGCGTTATATATATGAGAGGATGCAACATTTTTATTTCCTTTCGAGGGGGTAACGGTCCACTCTTATATACACCGACCGACTTATACGAATACTCTTGAGATAATTTCCGCTTCGGAAATTGAGTAAGGGAAGACTGCGTTGTAGCTTTCTTTTACTATTAGGAGCTGCGAAAGGGCTCTTATCTGCTTTGAAAGGCTTTAAATAAGGGCTTTATTGCATCCAGAATAGTATCCCTAATCTGATACACTACAAGGAGCAATAGTACTTGATAGGAATCAACGTACAGATCCAGTTGATATATATGCTTCTTTTTTTTAGTGAGAACCTAAAATGCAAAACTTTCCTATGTAATTTTGTTCGTGTGATGTTTTTGTTCTTGAGTTTGACTATTAATTAGCAAATTTCTCCCTAAAAGTACAATTTTTAGTGCAAAATCCTATATACACATTTCAAGGTATATATAGTTTTGAACTACTAATTATACCACAAGGTAACAATTTGCTATATATATTTTGAAGCTAGATTCAATATCTTCATAAAGTGATAAACTCGGGGCACAGTTTTAAATTAATTTTAGTCAATGAGAACTATTTACTAACTACTTATCACTAACTAGGCGATCAGTTGGATGTCGAAGCTGTTACCAATAAAAGCAATTGGACCTACCATCCCAATGAAGTACCTACAAGATGAGAAGAGCCTCCAGGATGGCACAGACAGCGTTAGCACCCTCCATATGTTCAAGCCTAACGTTGGCGCTTGCATGGATTGGCTAAACGAGCGAGACGATGAATCCGTGGTGTATGTTGCATTTGGGAGTGTGGCAGAACTAAATGACGAACAGATGGAAGAACTGGCCTGGGGCTTAAAACAAAGTGACAAATATTTCCTATGGGTGGTTAGGCCATCGGAAGAGCCTAAACTCCCGAAAGATTTTGTGAAAGATCAGACATTTGAGAAAGGATTAGTGGTCCAGTGGTGCTCCCAGTTAGACGTTCTTGCTCACAAGGCAGTAGCATGTTTTGTCAC
Organism: Panax stipuleanatus; assembly: GCA_020205555.1. Lineage (NCBI taxonomy): Eukaryota > Viridiplantae > Streptophyta > Magnoliopsida > Apiales > Araliaceae > Panax > Panax stipuleanatus. The sequence continues at coordinate 151,560,893 of CM035115.1, forward strand.
ACATTGTGGATGGAACTCAACTTTGGAGGCAATAAGTTTGGGAGTCCCAATGGTGGCGGTGCCGCGATGGTCGGATCAAACTACAAATTCTAAATATGTTGCGGATGTTTGGAAAATGGGAGTTAGGGCTAAGACTGATGAGAAGGGGATGGTAACTCGAGATGTGGTGGATTGTTGTATCAGACAAGTAATGGATGGAAAGAATGGGATGAAATTGAAAAGAAATGCGAAGAAATGGATGGAAATGGCTAGAGAGGCGGTTAACCAAGGTGGAAGTTCAGATGAATGGATCAATGAGTTTGTTGCTGATATAATTCAGCACTCAAAATCACTCCGCTTCTAAATTATATATATATATATATATATATATATTCTACTTGAATTGGTATATATATATATATATATATGCAGACTGGTCTGATGATTAATGATCTGTTTTAATAAGCGAGTATTTTCGCATATATTTGTTTGTCATTGTGGTGCAAGACTTTGGTTTGGTATGAATTTAATTTCAAAACTTTATATACATAAGAATGTTAGCTTTCCTTAAAATTTATGATACTTTCTTTTGGTTTAAAAATTTTCTAGCTACTTATTTAAATAGGTTTCTTTAGAATTAAATGGAGAATTAATTCACTTCCCGGAAGTAGGGTTTCTCTTGAAAAGTATATATGGAGTCATATCCTGCTATCTTGAGTAGGGCTCCCTCCAAAAATATATAGGTCTATTCATGTGGAAGCTTTTGTATGCTTTTGGTTATCATATTATGTCTTGAAGAATATTCCTTGGGTATGAAGGAGTCAATGTTGTATTTCCCTAACGCATTGAAACTTTGCACAGTTATTTGTTCAAATAATATCATGGGTGCCAAATCAATTTTCTCCAGCAGCAGGACCTCTATCTCAACATTTTGGCAAGGAGATCATTTTACATATTACTATATGTATGTATAGAAATACAGTAGGTGCTCTTTATATCTTACCTTTATCATAAAAAAGTTATTCTTTAAAGAATTAACGAATTAAAATTTGATGCACAATGAGTGGATACATAAGTACATAGTTGGATCTCATTCTTTTTAATGACATCATCTTCCGAATAGCGCTCGTGCATACACAGTTAGTTAATATATCAAATTTTAACTCTACTTTAAAAGGAAGCTAAATTACATGCAATAACCAACAAATCTTCCTTGCTAGGTTAGGGTTTCGTGTTGGCTGAGGAGGAGAGAAATTCACGAAGAGCAAAGAGTTGATTGATGAATTGAAGAGGGGAGAAGACAGGTGGGCGATTACTCCAATGACGCGTGACAGAACTCCTAGAATCCGAAAACCTTGTTAGGGTTATTGGGATTCCAAGAGCCTTCTTCTCGAGTCCTTCCACTCCTAGAATCCAGAAACGTTATCAGGGTTATTGGGATTCCAAGAGTCTTCTCGAGTATTGAGAGAGAATGTCTGAGCCCTTCGATCTTCCAAGAGTCCAAGTCCTGCGTCTGAAAAGAGGTCCAGCCAGCGGTCCAGAGTTCCCAGAGAGATCCCCTTCCCAATGGAATGAAAGGAGTATTTATAGGATTTTCTGGAAAATGGTCATGTGCCAGGCACATGCCCTCAGAAATTTTTTAGAAATACCCTTTAATCACCAGAGTAATGCCCAGATCGCCCTGTCCTTCTAGCCACCAATCCAATCCCTCAATTAATTCCCAAAACGAGCCGCCTCCACGAGTCTTCTGCCTCGAGACATGTGGTGGCTTCTCTCGGGTCTAGCACATTTATTTTCTGCTTTTTCGTCTTCATTTAATTAGGTGTGTGAACCCTAATTTTTATATTTAAGGAGGTTATAGAACCCTAATTGTGCATTTAATTCAATTAGGGCAGGTGAACCCTAATTTGTTCTTGGGCCCACATTTGCCCCCTGTGCGAGAGTCGCGTTTCCAAAGAGACGATCGTATAAGAATACTTCAGGCTTTTGAATGATTTTGCGGGACTCCACTCTATAGGTCTTTGAAGACAAGGGGTTCTAGAAGAGAGAACCTCTAGGGAGTCACACCCTTAGGGTTGAACCCTAGGGAAGCAAAACCTAGCAGAGCTCTTCTTTGGACATATTGAGAAATCTTCTGCAAATCTTCATATATAACTTACCCAATGTTTGTTTCCTTATTTTTTTCTGAAAATTAAAGGAAGATCATCAAATATTACCAAATAAATTTCAATCTAACAGAATCTTTATTTTTGGTAAATCAAATCTTTCATTTTTATTTAGGAATCAAATCAAATATTTCCAAATAAAATCTTATTTTATTTTAGAAATAAAAATAAAATATTTTTTCGTTTTATTTTGGAAACAAGATCTTTCCTCATCATTATCATTTAAGAAGGAAAAAGTCAAATTTCAAAATTTCCCTTGATTGGGAATAAAATCAAATATATATATTTTTAATAACATGTTTATATATTTCTATTTAGAAATAAAATAAAATCTTTTTTCGTTTTATTTTGAAAACGAGATCTTTCTTCAACATTATCATTTAAGAAGGAAAAAAAATTAAATTTTGAAATTTCCCTTGATTGAGAATAAAATCAAATATATATATTTTTAATAACATATTTATATATATTTCTATTTAGAAATAAAATAAAATCTTTTTTCGTTTTATTTTGGAAACAAGATCTTTCCTCATCATTATCAATTAAGAAGGAAAAATTCAAAATTTGAAATTTTCCTTGATTGAGAATAAAATCAAATATATATATATATATATACATATATATATATATATTTTTAATAACATGTTTATATATATTTCTATTTAGAATCAAGATCAAATTTACTTATCTTTTGAAAATCAGATTGAAGCCTTCCCTTAATTGGTGACTGCTTCTTTTTCTGGTGTAAGCATTCTTGAGAACATAGATAGGTATTCATATATATGCATTTTCCAAGCCATTCAAGCTTCACTTTTTGTCTTGCTTCATTTTGGATTTTCTGATCTCTTCCTACGAGCCAGGAAGATCATTGTCAAGGGAGCAGCAAGGAGACGTTCTTCAATTCGAGCGAGAGGTAACAAAGAGGATTCCTTCCTATAGGGCCGAACCCTAGAGGTTGAACCCTATAGGGCCGAACCCTATGGGGGACTCGAACCCCTTGGGGCTCCATTCCTTCTTCTCGTCTACGCTTTTCAGTTTGCTTAATTGCATGTTTTTTTTTGGATTTCTCTTGACTTGCTTCCTCTATTTCTCTTTTCTGTTTCAGGAAATTGTAGTCTTTCTTTGTTTCTGAGCCCCATCACCTCGATCATATCTTGGTTTTTTCCCTCGAAATTAATCAAAGAAAGGCTATAATTTTCGTGGCAAAGAAGCATTCGTTCCAAGCAATTGATTTGTGGAGCAACAGGACCTCAAAGGAATAGAGGGAACAACTCCCTAGGTGGTTGAACCCTATAGGGGCCGAACCCTATGGGGAGGTTGAACCCTATAGGGGCCGAACCAAAGAATAATAATTTTTTTTTCGAATGACTTCTCTCTCTTTTGTTTGTGTTTTCTTCTTGCTCCTCCTTTCTGGTACTTTCAATCTTTCTTTTGTCTTCCGAGCCCCATTACCTTGATTATATCTTAGTTTTTTCCTTCGGATCATAAAGAAAGATTGATGTTTTTTGGATAAAAGCGCAAAGGACCAAATTTTTTTGCAGCGGGACCAACTTCAATGGCCGAACCCTAGGGGCCGAACCCTAGTAAGAAATCTTCAAATAAATGAAGTCAGGGAGGAGTGATCACTATTTTCGCCATAACTTTTGACTCTTTTGGAGTTTTGGGGCCCATAATATATCAAAACGAAGCTAACGACGAGACCTTCAAAAATCATCGCCTTTGGCCATGACACATATTTGAAATTGCTCAAAAAAGGCACCGAAGAATGATTTTTAGCCGTCTGTAGTTATTTTCAAAAACTTTCGAAATTTTTTTTCTTGCGTAATTGTGATTTCCGACTTTTCCTAACACTGTATCTTCTTCTTTTTAGGCATTTTTAGGCTTGAATCTTAGATTTCCTTGTTTGCTATAGTAATCACTTTTGAGTTTAAATGATTGTCTTGACACCCTTTCGTTACTTTTGAAGACCCTTATATTGAACTTTTCGTTGCTTGTAGACCTTCTCCACTGAACGTTCTACAGACTTGGAAACCGTCAATGAGGTCCCGTTCCTTAGTGATTGGGGAAGGGCTCCCCTCTTTGGTCTTTCCGACGTCTTTTGGGAGCAAGTCCAGACTTATGACCGTACAACCTTTCCTCCGCCAGAGAAGGAAAGCTTGTTTCTATATGCAATGGCTTGTAGAGGTTGGGATGACCTTCCCCATTATGATCGCATTATCCTTCACTTCTTGTCTGATTTATCTAGCCACCCTCAGGAATGGCAGCATTGGACCGACGAGATACTTGGGAATGCTGATTATGTGGATATACTAAAGAGAGGGCTGACATTCTTCATTGCATCCAGCTATGCAGGGACAATCATTTTTAATAGGACCATGATGCTCCTATCATGTTGATTTCACTTTGGTGCTCCTCTACATGCACATTCGTCACCGCTTGGGGGGGGGGGGGAATTCACCTCTACTCTAATGGATGTCTATGTCATCTACCAGTAAGCCTTTGCCCCCTGCACGTGAGTCGCGCCTTTGGTGGGACGATCGTGCAAAATATTTCAAGTGTTTAAGTCTTGCTTCAAGTTCCTGAATAATTCGTAGAGCTCGATTTTCCATGCCTCGAAGATCAAAGTCCTAGGAAAGGGAACTTCTAGGGGGCCGAACCCAAGGGGGTGACCTCTAGAGGAGCTCTCCCTGGACATCGTGAAAAATCTTCTATCTTCTATTTTCTCTTCTTCAAAATCGAGGAGTCATCGAGAAGGCATCAAGTAAGCGTGCTTCCAATCGGGGTGAACAAAAGATGAAGAAGAACTTTCCCCTAGGTGGTCGATCTCTGAGCGGCTTCATTTCGGGAACTTGATCAACTAGCAAGGAGAAGTCAAAGGTAAGAGGGGAGAGCCTCCCTAGGTGTTCGAGCCTTAGGGGCTGAACCCTAGGAGACTTTGGCCTCTTCCTTCATTTTTTCATTTTTCTTCTTGGTTCCCCTGTATACTTGGTTAGATTCATATTCATAGGGCTTCTTGCTAGATCATCTTGCCAGCCTCATTCTTGAAATGCATAGTCTTTCTCTCTATTCTTTGCGAGCAGAGGACTTAGATAGGCTTAGTTGTGAGGTTGATGATTTCTCGATCCTCCACGGGCCTTGATATGTCTCCCTTCCGGCCACTACAAGAAAAGAGGCTATCAGCGACCAAAGGTATCAGCGATTGCAAAATCCGATCGCTAGTAGTGGAATCAGCGACCGCCTTTGGCGACCATCCTAAAATCTGGTCGCTAGTTTATATCTGCGACCGCATGCGGTCGCTATTCGGTCGCAGGTGTGTTTTTGCCACCTAAAAATTGGCGTGAATTGCTCGCGGGCTTTTCTTCAGCGACCACGGAGTTACAGCGACGACATGCGGTCGCTGGTATATCCACGTCATTAAAAACTAGCGACCGCATGCGGTCGTTGAAAGCGGTCGCTGATTCTTTTAATTGTTCTCAGCAATAGGCCTGGACAACAGACGCGAAACAGAAAGAAAAAGAGGGAGACAGAGAAGGCGAGAAGAGGGAGAAGGGGGAAAAGAATAGGGAGAAGAGGAAGAAGGGTTTCTGCTGCACATTGCTACCGCCTCACCACCACCGCCCGCTGCTACTGCTACCGACACTTAGGTATATATTAGTTATACTATGAATGATTTTTTTATACAATGAATGATTAATTTGGGTAATGTATACATATATGCATTGATATGTTGCTATGAATATATATATATATACATATATACATGTTATTATATTAATTTGTTGCTATGAATATGTATATATATACATAAATTTGATTAATTTGGTATATGTATACTCTATGTTTAAGAACCCTAAATTAGGTTTAATTTGGATAATTAGATTTAATTTGGGTAATTAGGTTTAATTTGGGTAATTAAGTTTAATTTGGGTAATGTATACTATATATATATATTCTTTGTAACATTACTAAGTTACCATTTACTTAGTTTTCAACTAATAAATAAATAAAAATTAAATTAAAATAACATGATATAATATTTGACACATGCATTACTTAGTTTCTCTCATACTAAATTTAGTAACATTTAATATTTGACATATAATATATATTAAATATGATTAAATATATAATTAAATTAAATTATAATATCATATAAAAAGAATATTAAACTTAAATAATATAAAATATATTATTATAATATAATATAATATAATATAGTAAAATATTATATTAAACTAATATAATATGGTGTTGTGTTTGAACCCCACTTAATCCAAATTCTAAAAATTCCAAATAAAACAGGGAATAGTTATCAAACAAGCAAGTTTCGCACTTTGTCAATTATCATATGGTGTTGTGTTTGAACCCCATCTATTAGACTGAATCCATTAACTGCTGGTTCAGAATCCATCAACCACAAAGTTTGTCCAAAATGTACCAACAATTAGTTCATGGGACATCTTGCATAACAGAACAGCTAGAAAATAGTGCCTAATACTTTCAGGTACAAAACACAATCTTAATATAACCTACTACAAACTTGCTTCAAAAAAGAATAAGAAAATGACGAAAGTATTCAGACAAGAGAATTCAATGCGTCGCCAATCAACTAGTTTCCTTTGAAGATTGAAGATGGGAGAAGTATGGTTTGAACATGTATGGTTGGAGCTGTGTTGTTGTTTGAACACCCTCAAACAATAACAGCTTACATGTATGTTGAAATGTTAATCATATACGTGTATATGCTCAAGTCATATGTTTACAATTATGCTTAAATGTTAATCATATGCTTACAAGTATGCTCAAGTCATATGCTTACAAGTATGCTCAACTCATATGCTTACAAGTATGCTCAACTCATATGCTAACATAAAGATATATCTATATGTATTTATATGCATCATAAATGACATTGGGCTGAATTGTAAATATCTAACAAGGGGATACAATAATTCTTGTTTGCAATAGGTACCGTGGTATCATGGACCTTTATTCAGACCGTAGTTGGATGAGAAAACGAAAGTCAAGTTCCCAGATAGGTGCTACAACTAAATTTAGAACTGGTTGTCAAGTGTTTCTGGATTATGCATATAGTCACCCGGAATGTGTGAATGGTCAGAACTAGATAAGATGCCCTTGTTTGAAGTGTAAAAATCAAAATTATATGGACAGAGACATAGTAAACTATCATTTACTTGTTTCTGGGTTTATGAGAAATTATGAAGAATGCTGGTGGGCACATGGGCAGAGAAGAGATAGTGGCTATGCACAAGTACACACTCCGGGCAGCAGTACCCATCGTATGAATGCCATGGTTCATGATATTGTAGGGCCGGATTTTGATTGGGAACAAGGCAGAGAGCAACCTATGAATTCTGATGCCAAAGCGTTCTTTAAGTTGTTAGACGAGGGTAGCGAGCCGTTGTGGCATGGTTGCACCAAGCACACTACATTGTCTGCAGTGGCGACATTACTTAACATCAAGGCTGATCACAACATGAGCCATGAGTGTTTTGAGTCGCTATTGAAGGCCATTAAGAGTATGTTGCCTGACGATGAAAAATTACCTGATAACTGCTACTACTGTAAGAAAATGGTGAAGAAGTTGGGTCTTGGATACCAAAAGATCGATGCATGTTCGAACAATTGCATGTTGTTTTATAAGGAAAATGAACAAAAGACAAGGTGCACGTTTTGCAGTCATGATCGGTTCAGGCCTAATAAAGAGGGTGTGACTACAAAAAAGACAAGTATACCTTTTAAGATTTTAAGGTATTTTCCAATTACGCATCGGTTAAAAAGGTTGTACATGTCTTCAAGAACAGCTGAACATATGACTTGGCATGCGAAATCTCCAGCTAAAGATGGAGAACTTAACCATCCCGCAGATGGGCAGGCTTGGAAGGATTTTAACTTAGCACATCCTGGGTTTGCATTGGAACGTAGAAATGTGAGGCTTGGTTTATCCACTGATGGATTCAACCCGTTCGGCCACTCAGCTGTTCCGTACTCATGTTGGCCTGTGATTGTTACTCCGTACAACTTGCCTCCATGGATGTGTATGAAACAACCATACTTGTTTCTTTCACTCGTGGTTCCTGGTCCTAAGAATCCTGGAAAGAACTTAGATGTTTACTTGAGACCTCTTATAGACGAGTTGAAGGTATTGTGGGAGGATGGAGTACAAACTTGGGATGTTGCAACGAAAACAAATTTTAACCTTAGGGCAGTGGTTATGTGGACTATAAGTGATTTCCCTGCCTATGGTATGTTAGCTGGATGGAGTACACACGGGAAGTTGGCTTGTTCGTATTGTATGGAGCATATAAAGTCTTTCAATCTATCAAAAGGTCGAAAGCCTTGCTGGTTTGATTGTCATCGTCGTTTCTTGCCGGTAGACCACCCGTTTCGAATAAATAGAGAACACTTCAGGAAAGGGGAAAGTAGAGAATGATATGCCTGCACCGCGATTGTCAGGGACGGAGATGCGTGACCGTGTAATGAGATTGCCGGTCATCCCATTTGGTAAGATTGATGCCACAAACATAATCAATGGGTTTGGCGAGTCTCATAACTGGGTTCGGAGAAGCATCTTTTGGGAATTACCTTATTGGTCTACAAATTTGATTCGTCATAATCTAGATGTGATGCATATTGAGAAGAATGTGTTCGATAATGTGTTTAACACCGTGATGAATGTTACGGGGAAGACAAAAGATAATGATAAGGCACGTTTGGACATGAAAGATATTTGTAAGCGTCCTGAATTAGAACTTTATAAATCTCCTAATGGTAAGATTGTCAAACCGCATGCAAGGTACACATTGTCCAAAAAGCAAGTTGAAGATGTGTGCACATGGGTTAAGTCTCTGAAACTACCAGATGGATATGCGTCAAACATTGCAAGGTGTGTTACGGGTGGAAAATTGCAAGGGATGAAGAGTCATGACTGTCATGTGTTCATGGAGAGACTCATGCCTATAACATTTCGGGATCTGCTTGATAAACCAATATGGGATGCTTTGACGGATCTTAGTCGTTTCTTCAAAGACTTATGTTCAAAAACATTAAATGAGAAGGACATGTCTGTACTTGAGAAGAACATCATAGAGATCACGTGTAAACTGGAAAAAATATTCCCGCCTGGTTTTTTTGACTCCATGGAGCATTTGCAAATCCATCTTCCCTATGAAGCTCGTGTTGGGGGTCCAGTTCAATATAGATGAATGTACCCTTTCGAGAGGGTGATGGGAAACCTTAAGAGGAAGGTTAAGAATAGAGCTTATGTCGAGGGGTCGATATGTGAGGCATACAGTTTCGATGAGATATCTACGTTTGTCTCAAACTATTTTCTGGACGAAGTCTTGACAAAGGCCAATCGAGTCTCGAGACATGATGATGGGGGAAATGTTGAACTAAATGGTCGGCTTTCTGTATTTGATTTATCGGGCCGCGCTTATGGAAAAAGGAAGCGCATATTCCTCTCTGAGCAAGAATTACATGCTGCACATACTTACATTCTTCTCAATTGCGAGGAGATTGACGAATTTGTGAGGTACACACGTAAACTTGAAATTTTATCCCTTAACTTTCAATGACATGTAATATACATTCCAATATATTAATGTTTATAACATTGTATAGATTGTACGATGACGAGTTAAAAGTGAAGCATCCCGGCATAACTGATAAAGATATTCAAATCAATCGTGATAAAAAATTTGCACTTTGGCTAAAGGACAAAGTAAGTTCAATTTCTTAAGCACGACATATATATATATATATATATATATATATATATATATATATATATACTGCATATTAACGATGACTTCATTTAATAAGATGGAGTTTTTGTAGGCTTTGACTGAGGGATCAACGATTTTGGCTAATGTACAAGTCCTAGCTATGGGACCAGACAAAGACCAAGTCAGCCGCGATGGTTACAAAATAAATGGTTGTGAATTTCATACAAAGGCATATGGGCGCGGTAAAAGAACAACAAACTCTGGAGTGTGTGTCCAAGGAGATTGTTACAATGAGCTTGGTCGTGTCTTTTATGGGGAGTTGGAGGAAATCGTAGAGTTGTCGTACAAGGGCACGTATGGGGGTCATATTAACTTGTTCAAGTGTCGTTGGTTTGATTCAAAAAAAGGGATACGTGTTGACAGACATGGAATCGTCGATATTGACCTCCATAGGTCTGCGTACTCCAACGAACCATTTGTTTTACTAACTCAAACAGTACAAGTATACTACACTCCTAGTCCTGTTAGGAAAAGGGATAAACCGCCTACAGATTGGCAAGTTGTAATTCATACTCCTGCGCGCAGTCGTGTAGAAGTAATTGATGGGGAGATTTACCAAGAGCAGATGCTTCATGCTCAAACTATAATAAATGTGGAGGACGACAATGAAGTAATCCAGTTAGATGGTGGAGATGAACCACATGAATTAGATCCTGAGTCAATACTTGTGTTAGATGACATTGATACTGAGGAGGAAGAGTTACTAACTGAATCTGACACTGAATCTGAAGCAGATGATGGTTATGAATCTGCAATACGTATACAAGATGATTCTGAATCAGACATTGACACTTGAACAAATGAAATGTATGTTTAGCATTACATGTTTAGCATTTTTTGTCATTATTGTCATTTATATTCATATATATACATGTAATCAAATATAACTCATACTAACATCTTTATATCACTGACATGTTTATGTACTTAACTATTTAAATGCAATTTCCTGTCATTATTGTCAATTTATATTCATATATACATGTAATCAAATATAACTCATACTAACATCTTGAAATTTGTAATATATAGATGGCTTCTGAAGCAGCGCAGAAAAAGTGCGGCTTGGGTAGGGGGCCTAATCATGTGCCCAAGGCCCCTACTAATCCGGATGATCGGATTCTTATTCAGATTCGTCCTCCTCCGAATAGCACGTACGTCCCGCATCATTTATATATAAGCATTTTAGATTCCATTTATACAAGATATATAACTAACGTAAATTGCTTTAATATATTTACTTATCTTTGATGTAAATTGTTGTATATTTTAGTGATTTTTCAGATAATAAGATCGTCAAGTGCATATCACAGCTGTGCTTACAGAATTGGCCCACTCCTATGGTTACGTGGGCGACCACACCTATCGCCCACAAGGATGCAGTTTGGGCTGAATTTCAGGTATTTTTTTAATTATGACAGATAATATAATATTCTAAGGATAATTGTTTAGTAGTGTTGGATTATATGTTAAAAGTACCGTTTTAATATTATTATTGTTGTTTTATTTGCAGAAAAGGTATAGATGGGAGGACGCGCAGGCTTCAGTGATACAGACACTATTCTAGCAAAAATGCGCCGCCCGCACCAAAGACAATTTGAACAAAGAACGACAAAAAGCCCTTCACAATGCATCGATCGACCATCCAGGCCAGGGAGAGGATTACATGCACGAGCATAGCCCCTGGTGGTGCACCCAGTCCATATGGGCTGAGATGTGTGCCCAATGGAGAGATGAGACTTGGGTCAAAAGACGCAAGACTGCTGCCACTAACAGATCCTCGGGTGTACCTGATGGCGAAAAGGCTAAAGGAACCTACAAAGGCGGCAGTATTTCACAGTTGCAGCATATCACTGCCAGGGTACGTATGAATAGTTTTAATATGTTTACAATTATGAATTGTAGAATATCACATGTTTACTTAGTAATATTGGAATATATTTTGTATAGGAGTCTCAGTCTCAAGGTCAGCCTATCCATTGGCTGGATGTGTACGTGGCCACCCGTGATGGTCTGCCTGATGCTGTTCAGATAGCGGTAATAAGTTTTAACAACTTGATCTTGTTTATCAAGTTTTACGTCATTATTTAGAATTTTACCAATTTATTTTTAATATTTAATTGTTAATATGATGACAGGATACTTATAAGCGTTTATTGAATGAGCGCTATCCTGAAGGCACCCCACGTCCGCCAATTGATCAAGAATTGTGGGAGAGGGCGTCTATTGTGAAGAAGAATTACGTCAAAGGTCAAGGACAACGACGACGCCCATCCTTCAGTGGCTCAGGCAGCTCTGCTACCCAGTCTTCACAGTCATCGAGTCATCCAGCTATTCATACTTCTGCTGACCGTGTGAGAGCTATATGTCGAGATTGCGATCTTCTAAAGATACTGGGCGGGCATTTGGCGGCTCTGAGTGCTGATGAGTTAGCTGATGCAGTGGCGGCAGCAACAGCATCACAGCATGGGGATGGCGACGAGGTAATCAATTTTATTTATTACAATCAAAGTAGTGACTTATATATATATATTGTTGTGTTTAAAAATAACTGTATATTATCGTAACACCAGTATCAACATATATACTATATTATATGTAATTTATTTTATTATTTTGTTAATTACAGGGTGATCAAGATCAAGGAGAAACTAATTTGGACAATGATGCTTGACGACTGATTTAGTGTTGTTTTGTAGTTATTTGAGAATCTTTTACTTTTATATTCATTCTTTGGATGTCTGTATGTTGCTTAAAGATTAGATTTGTTTATATTTATTCAATTTATATCGGTTTTTAAAGGTTTATATAGTTTATATACTAGTTTGGTGTATGTGTCGGTAAATGGACGATGGATATGTTATATTGTTGTGCATGTTTATGTGTTGGGATAAAGCAGGTACAAAACAGGTATATAAACTGTACCTATACAAAAAAGGTACAGTTTTTTGGGAATTCTGCAAAACAGGAAAAATCTGGGTTCCAGGTTTTTTTACATCAGCGACCGTATGCGGTCGCTGATACTTATTAGCGACTGCTAATCATATGGGGATTTTAGCGACCGCGTGCGGTCGCTGATTGCAGTCGCTGACACATGGCACACGTCAGCCTGTGGCCCTGAACCATGCTGACTCATCTTAGCGACCGAAATGACAATATCGGTCGCTAATCTCGGTTGCAGATACTTCGGTCGCTAATAGTGGTCGCTAATGTGCATTCTAGCGACCAGATTTTATGCGACGCCTATCAGCGATCGCATGCGGCCGCTAATAAGCATCTGCGACCGCATGCGGTCGTTGATAAGCGGTCGCAAATAGGCTTTTTTCTTATAGTGGCTAGGCTGGATCGCTTTACTTCTAGTTAGAATATTGTTGCATTTCCAGTTAGGGTAGCAAGGAATTAGAGAGCCTTCTTGAGTGCTCCCACTCCTAGAATCCGAAAACCTTGTTAGGATTATTGGGATTCCAAAAGTCTTCTTGATTCCTTCTAGTTGAGAGGATGTCCAAGTCTGAAGTCTTTAGGAACTAATAGCCTCAAATACGAAGGCCCGGGATACCGTCATTGTCAACTTGGAGGCTTTAGCTATGTCCCCTCTTCCATTCAACATGTCATGACCTTTAGATCATTAACCTTTGTAGTCTCTCATTTCCTATTTCATAAGACTCATTTGCATGTATATTTTCGTTATCAGAATAAAGTTTTTTTCAACATTATTAATTATCTTTAACTTGAATTCTTTCTTAAGACCCAATGTTCAAACATTGAATCGTAAGTCGTTCAAATTAATACTCCAAGACAAGAATATGTATAATACGAGAGTAAACATGAATTCTAAAAACATATTTTTTTCAATTTCTCGCAAGCCAATCACTTGAATCCATACTTTTTTTTAACAAATCAGAAAAATTATTCAAGTATAAGTGAAAGTTTGTCATTTTATTAATAATCAGATTGCTTTTAACGAAAAAAGCATAACATTCAGATTTTCATAATAAATCTTTACTTTTGTCTGAAAAAGCATAACGTTCGCCACTCTTAGAGATAAAGTGTAACTTTCGGGGTCGAGGGCTTATACTCAGGTGCCTCAATTACTTTTGAAGTTGAAAGTATAACTTTTCTGGTCCGAGGACTTATAGTCAGGTGCCTCGATTACTTTTAAAGTTGAAAGTATAACTTTTCTGGTTCGAAGACTTATAGTCAGGTGCTTCGATTACTTTTGATGATAAAGTATAACATTCGGGTGCCTCGTCACTTGGGTCGTCCAATTTCTTGGCAAGTGTGATCTACGAGGACTTGAAATCGGGTGCCTCGTCACTTAGGTCGTCCAATTTCTTGGCAAGTGTACTCTACGAGGACTTGGCTACCATTTAGAGTGGACCACCATTTTGTGTGGATTTTTTGATGTTTTTGTATCTGCAGCTCGGAGATCTTTCAACGGTAGAGCCAGTATTTATGTCGTCCATCATTTTGTGTTGATGAAGCTTGTGTAGCAAAACTTCTAATGTCTTCGGATGATCATCCTGGATTTTTGAGAAAATCTTGATCAAGATATTGTTCGTGGCCTTTGTTTGTCCATTGACTTTGGGTAGTAAAATGGTGATTTATAGTGTTTCACCATGTATCTCTCCGTCAGATTCTTGACGTCCCTATTGATGGAGGAAGTTCATTTATCTGATAAGATTTTTCGGACAGTGGCCTGTTTAGCACGGTGTTTCCCTTTCCACTTCGATTTCACCAGCTGCTAACTTCTCGTGATAGATCCTTAGCATACTGTGACAGTACATGGTGGAGTGTCCTATGTGTTGATGGTACACACAGAAGTTTAGTCTCCTCTTCATTTCTTCAGTCACAACAAATCTGGGTCTGGGAGGTTTCACCACTCCATGCTCAACTCATTGTTCATATAGGCCCCTGAATGCCTTCTCACTGTATGTGATGGCCTCTGGAATCGGCATTCTAGTATAATTGTCTCCAGGCTTTCCTCTACTTTGTTCAAAATTTCTCTCGCTTTTGTCCCTCTTGCCCCCATGTGGTTTTGACTAAGAATCTGCCAAAGCCACAGTTGTGGTCCTCTTGCCCTTCCATGTAACCGTCCGCATGGCTAGTAGGCAATGTCACGATTCCTCCCAAGTTTTGTGCAAAAGACGAGAGGGTCGCAAATGAATCACAGGCTTTTGTAATGAGATGGGGCTTGAAGGAGTTTAAAGCACCATTGTTGCAGATGCTGACCAAGTTCTTTTCCTCGATTGGCTCTGTGCATTTCTATGCATGGGCCCTGAACCTGTCCACATAATCTGACATCTCCTCACTCGGCTTCTGCTTGAATCGCATAAGCTTTACAATGGTTACCTGTTTCTGCACATAGAAAAATTTCTTAAAAAATTATAATTTTAGATCATCCCAATCATGGATTGATCCATTCTCCAAATTTTAGTACCAACTGAAGGCACCATCTGTTAAAGTCTTGTTGAATTCCCTCATCAACAAGTTGTGGTTGTTTATTTCATTATATCGCAGCCACAGAGACATCGACTCCACGAACCTGGCAATGTGTTCCCTGGAATTTCTTTTTTCCCCGTTGTATTTTAGAAAGTGTGGGGTATGCTCAATATATCCTGTTGGGTATGGCTGCCTCCGAATGTGTGCCGGGTAAGGTGGAGTAAAGTTTAACTTCGAAGGTCGAGATGTCTGCCTGCGAAGTTGATTAACCATGTCGATCATATCATCCTTCGTCACGTACTGGCTCGTAGCGTGGATTCTCTGGGGTGCTGGGATGTATTGTTGTATTGACGGGGTGTACGCCAAAGAGATCGGCTGGTGTACACTTGCATCGTGCAACGCTTGCACTGGTGGAAGTTGTTGGCTCATTCGCTGGACATGGCTTGGGATGGTCGACACATGCACTTGTGAAAACGCGGGGAGAGCAGTAGGGATGATGTTTGTATGAGGTTGGCTCGCTTCCAGTCCGAGTTGTGGCGCGTCACCACTAGTTCTGGAGTTCCAAGTTGATGATCGGAACCAACTATTTCTCCGTTAATAGAGGTACAATCTGGTTCTCCTTATTTTTGCTGCCATTGTTGTTGTCTTCCCCTCCTACTTGTTCTTCCTGCGAACTGCCTGGGAACATGGCCTTGAAAGTGGGGATCTGCATCAACTGCTTGCGAAAGCTCCCTATTTGCTCCTGCTTCCTCTGCATCTCCAGCATCATAGCCATCATCATCCGTTGTCCTTCCCGTGCTTCCTTCAATGCCTTGAGCATCTCCAGTTGCACGGCATTTGTCTGCTCTTTGCTTGCATCCTCGCCTTGCCTTCCTGCGCCGGTCTGCCTGACATTCGCTTGTTGTTGATTGGCCATGTATGGTGATGTTGAACTTCCTTCTGAAGCGTCCTCGATAATTGGTTGATCAAGATCCAGATTTGCGCCTTGGAAAGCTTGGTTTGCTTGCCTTGGAACTGGATCCGGTGAAGTAATTCTATTTGTCGGTGAAGCTCTTCCCGTAATTCTCCCACTTCGAGTTGTGGGCATACCCTTCAAGAATCCTGCACCTCCCCAGCAGAGTCACCAATTTAATGTGGGCAACGAAATCGTACCTTGCTAGGGTTAGGGTTTCGTGTTGGCTGAGGAGGAGAGAAATCCACGAAGAGCAAGGAATTGATTGATGGATTGAAGAGGGGAGAACGACATGTGGGCGATTACTCCAATGACGCGTGGTAGAACTCCTAGAATTCGAAATCCTTGTTAGGGTTATTGGGATTCCAAGAGCCTTCTTCTCGAGTCCTTCCACTCCTAGAATCCGAAAACCTTATCAGGGTTATTGGGATTCTAAGAGTCTTCTTGAGTGTTGAGAGAGAATGTCTGAGCCCTTCGATCTTCGAAGAGTCCAAGTCCTGCGTCTGAAAAGAGGTCCAACCAGCGGTCTAGAGTTCCCAGAGAGATCCTCTTCCCAGTGGAATGAAAGGGGTAGTTATAGGATTTTCTGGAAATTGGTCATGTGCCAGGCACATGCCCTTAGAAAAATTCTAGAAATACCCTTTAATCACCAGAGTAATGCCCAGATCGTCCTGTCCTTCTAGCCACCAATTCAATCCCTCGATCAATTCCCAAAACGAGCCGCCTCCACGAGCCTTCTGCCTCGGGACACGTGGAGGCTTTTCTCGGGTCTAGCACATTTATTTTCTGCTTTTTCGTCTTCATTTAATTAAGTGTGAACCCTAATTTTTATATTTAAGGAGATTGTGGAAGTCTAATTGTACATTTAATTCAATTAAGGCATGCGAACCAGAAAGTTATCAGCAAATACCAAGGCAATCTCATCAAAGGCAATGTGTATCAAGGTATTCTCATGTGAACAAAACTCGCCGCGGTGCTCTACCCCCTCATCTGATGGGAACTTATAATAGAGATGCACATAATGATAAAGTTTAGATTTAAGTTAAATACTTGATACTTTTTATCTCATATATATATATATAGACATCTACATTCTTTTAGAATAATCACAATTATAAATCATTTATAATTACAATTTTCTATTTATAATGCTTACTAAAATTTTTGGATATTACACTTTGACTGAATGAAAGATGGAGGGAAAGTAAAAAAGAACAGAGAATTTTTTTAAAAAAATAGCATTGACAAAGGCTTGATAATTTTGAAACTTTTGAAAAATAATTTGAAGGGATTTATTTCATGTAATATGGAAACAAAATGAGGCGATTAAGGGAGAGCAACTGTACAGTAATTTCACGGACGAGAAGAAATGTTATTTTTGAACAACATGTTCAAAACATATTGACTTTAATTGAGGGAGCATATGAAGGGGGGGGGGGGGGGGGGGGGGGGGGGTGGTCGTGCTATAATCTTATCCAAATTTATTCACCTACATGCAAAAGTAATTGTGTTTCCTTAATCAGCATGAACTACAACATCAAATGATTCGAAATCAAGGGAATAGTTAAAAAAAAATGTCATTAACTTGTGTTAAGGCGGTAGGATCCAGTAACGTACATTTATTAACCTTAAGGTTGTCTTTGTTTGCAACAATATATTATAAGTTCTTAAAATATAACTATTAATCACAAGTGTCTTGTTTGTTTTTAAATTTAGACTTGAGACTATTAGTTCAAAAATTATAAAATGATTTAATATGGAAGATTATTTAATATCATGTTCAATCAGGTATTATAATCCCGGAATTATAATTCATGTGATTATAATCTCAAGACTATTAATAAGAGACTATTAAGTCATTCTATAATCCCTAGACTAAGTCCCTGTTTGTTTCGGTCTTAATATGACTGAATGGCTCTGAATTTGAGCGATTCAGATTGTTTGATTGTCATTTTTTAATATCTGAATGACCCAATTTCAACTGAGCGAATACCCAGAATTTTTGGGCTGAAAAGGAATGCTAGCCGTCTGAATGAATTTTTATGGATGTTGCCCCCAAACCCACAAACTGTTTTGGCACTTTCATTCCCTCAATCCATCACTGCAATCACTCCAAAATCGGTCGCCGATCACTTCATGACTGCCGGGAAGATCCCCTGTTACTTATTCGGCCCTTCCATTGTCCTTTTTCAGTTTTTTTCCATTTCGTTTGCGTGTGATTTCTGAACAAACCCCCCCCCCCCCCCCCCCATTTTTACAGACAGAGAAACCAAACCTTCACAGATTGAGCGATCTTTTGAGCTACCAATTGGGTATTTTGGGCATGGAAGAAGATTTCACATACAAGATCGTGTAGACAGTGATCTGGGACTGGAAATTGTCTAGTTTTCAGGTTAAAGGAGTTTTGGATTTTTGATTTTGCCAATTTTTGAGGTTTGATCTTAGCTAAGTGATGATTGTGTCAGTTGGTTTTGGTCATAAAGTAAAGCTGATGGTTCTTTGTTGGCACATCAGGCAAGGAAGAAGAAGATCAGATTGTGGTGGACCTTTTTCTTATCTTAAAAAACCATTTGGATTAACATAGTTTGTGCAGAATTACCTGTAAAGTTATTTTTTATATCAATTTTGGTTGTCAATATTTGTCTTAAAAAGTATCTCAAAAGTATTTTTTTTAGACAATTCAGAAGGTTAAAATGGGAAATATTGTTATTCAGATGTTTAAGAAATGTGAATTATCAAACAATTTTTTTCATTCAGATTCAGATTCAGATTCGTTCAGTTTTTATCAAACACCCCCTAATAGTTGTCTAAGTTTGAAAACAAGCAAAACACTTAGGATTAATAGTCATATTCAAAGTATAATTCTTGCAAACAAAAATAACCGGGTTTAAGAAGAATGTGCATTCATTAACGTAAACTTTAAATTGTGGATGATTAAAATTTTAATTTTGTTTACGTTAAAGGCAGTAGGAACCATGGTAACGTACATTTATTTATTTAAAAAAATATTAAAAGATAATCTTTAAGGCAATAAATTTTGATTCTCATCGTGCTTATAAATAGGGGCCTGGTGAGTTTGTCACATTGTATCTTTCTTTTTGCAGTGACGTCAAAAATAAAATAAAATGAAGTATTCAATTACATTGGCTAGCATTCTTCTGTTACTAGTAGTCCTTACTTCAGGTAAATCTTATGCGGTATAATATATATATATATATATATATATATATATATATATATATATATATATATATTTCTATTTGTATGTTGGGCTTGTCTTGTGTAATTCACTAGTAATAAATAGATGTTACGGAAACTAATAAAATAACTCCTTATTAAATTTATGGCATTTCATAGATATAGTTTTAGCAATTCAATTTAGTCTTCAAATTATTTTTCAAGGCGTTCAAGATGTATTTTTGTGTTAAATGGATAGACATGATGATCACATTGTTCATAAATAATAACTAAACTTATGACTTTTGCTTGTTTTGATAATTTTAGGCAAGTGAGCTTACGATGCCAGACTCTCTGTGTGAGGAAAGGTACACAGATACTGAAAAAAATTGCGACTCACCTACTTGCGATCAAATGTGCAAAGAGAAGAAGGGCAACTTTGCTCGCGGAAGATGCACATCTGTTGAAACATGCTTGTGCCACTATCCTTGTCTACCAATCTGATAAATATTAGTCAAAGGGTTTATGTCCCCCAAAATATGTATGTGGCCTTGTTCCTTTATGTATTTTCTCTTAATTAATATAAAACAAAAATAAATCAATAAATTTAGTGACAGTTGTTTTGTTACGATAGAGAAGAGAAAATGTTTGGAAACATATATATATAGGGATATGATCCATAGCATCTAATTGTTATTGATGAAAAACTGGCATACAGCATCTTAACCTTCCAAAGCAATTATCAAGGGCAATTATGTAATACCCGGAAAATAAATGAATAAATAAATGGCATTTTAAAGTTTTTGATTTAAATATTTTAATTGGGCTTTTCTTGTGTTTGGATAAAATATTGTATTTAATTATGTGGACTACATTAATTGGGCTTTAAAACTAAATGGATCAGATTTATATATGTGTTATATTAAAATTCTATTTAAATTAGGAGAGTTCATCAGTTATATAAATAAATATTTAAACCCTAATCTATCTCACTTACCTCTGATAACTAACGGAAGGAAAATAAAAGAGGAGTCGCAGCTGCTGTACGAAAAAGAGAGGAGAAAGTAAACAGGTAAGATATATATATATATATATATATATATATATATATATATATGTAATTGATAAAGTATGCATGTCCAACATAAGAGTTAGTTCACACGGCACAATTTTGGAATTTCGCTATCTGTGTTAAAGAAAAACTAAATCCTTGCTGCAGCAACTTGATCTATTACTATTGATATATATATATATATATATATATATATATATATATATATATATATATATATATGACCTACTACTTGATATATATATATAAAAAAAACGGAATCTTACTACTTACTATATATATATATATATTCGAATAATGAATCATTCTGTTGGCAGGCTTACTCAATATTTGATAATAATAATAGTAATTTTTGGAAAAATAAGTAATTTGTAATTAGTAATTAGTAATTTGATTTATAGTTAGTAATTTATATTTTCTTGTTAAATTCTGTAATTAGTTTGAACGGAGAGGATTTAAGGAGTTACAATTGGATTATAATTTCGGGTATTTCATTGCTTAATCCAGGTACGGATTCCGTACTCCTTCAGCGACTCTTATTAAATTTAATTTGTTCGTTTTGTTTCTCGTTTCGAAATTTATTATTGTTTCGCATGATCGTTCGTTCTCAAATTCATGTGATCGTTTCGTTTTAATATTGATCCTTAGAACTCGTGTTTGTACTCTTGATCTAG
Organism: Panax stipuleanatus; assembly: GCA_020205555.1. NCBI lineage: Eukaryota > Viridiplantae > Streptophyta > Magnoliopsida > Apiales > Araliaceae > Panax > Panax stipuleanatus. The sequence continues at coordinate 151,582,159 of CM035115.1, forward strand.
TATATCATGTTTAGTATTTATTTCGATATTTGTAGAAAGTACATGTTAATATTTTTGAAGACTCGTGTTGATTTGTTCGATTTAACATGTACACGTTAGAACCCTTTGTGTTGATGTTATGTCGCATGTGTTGTGATATAATATTTTTGTTAGAATATACCGTAGGGTATACCTGAGCTATAACCACCTGTGGGAGTACCACAGGCATGTCGTCTTGGCACGAGAGGCATGACACTTTCCGTGGCGGTGTGATCAGTCCACGGCGTCTCCGTTTTGTGCTCCGGTGGAAGTTGGCCATTTGGTGTTTTGTTGTGGGAGGCGTATGGGTCGACCCTAGTTTTCTGTTCTGTTCTGTTCTGCGGAGTGGCGATGTTTGTGCCAAACACGCCTTCCGATTTTTCATACATTTGGATTCGCGGTCCAGTGTGTGTGACTTGCCTGTGTGGCAAGGTATATTTATGTTCTTTTCTGAGCTCGGTATGAAATAACCCCAGCCATTTGATTCAGCCTATTATTTCGTTGTATTAGTTTGTTCGTTGCAGTTCAGTTTATTTTGATTGAGTTAGTTATCTCAGTTCTCTATTTTATATTCCATATCTGTACTGGGCATTTGGCTCATGCTGTATTTTTCTTCCGGCAGGTAATCAGGGGGATCAAGGGCAAGTGTGATGAGAGCTCCTTTCAATCCAATGGTTTAGGAATATTCTATTTAGGCTGGACATATTGATTTCTTTGGAGTTGTAATAACTATCTCAGATTTTGGTTTATGTCAGCTTGGCATTTATTCTAGTTTGACCTTGTTGATATTTATTAGTTTTAAATATTATTCTTTTGTGGTTTAGAGCTTTAGTATTATTTTCTGTAGTTCTGTTGTGTTTTGAGTAACCTCCCTTTCTATTTCGGGAAGGGGGTGTTACAGAGTTGGTATCAGAGCTTAGGTTCTTTCTTGTAGAAAACCTATTTAGGTTTGACCTGTGAGTTATGGGTAGACTTCTGGGTTAGGTTTTTGTTCAGTTTGATTTTCTGTTCAGCTATATTCGAATCTGTCCTTAATCTGTTTTACTGATATTCGTTGATCTGTTATTAGATGGCTTGTAGATCCGCTAGAGTTGCTGGGAGGCGAGGTAACAATAGGGGAAGAGGTGATGGTCAGCCCGATGAGCAACCTAATGACCAGATTAATGCTTAATTGGCTGCCTTGGTGAATCAGGCGGTTAATCAGGCTTTACCGCAGTTGGTGGCACAGGTGGTACAGGCAATGCAACAGCCGCCAGAAATTCCTGAGCAGGGGAACTCGGGAAATAATGGTCCACAAGCAAACGAAGAGGAAGGGAATGTGGATGGTCTTGATCAGCAGGTGGTTCCAATGTATGTATGGTTGGAGAGGTTTCAGAAGCAGAAGCCACAGTCATTCAGTTCAGCTCCGACTCAGATCGATGCAGAGAATTGGATTGGTCACTTAGAGAAGATCTTTGATGTATTGGGGTGCTCAGATAATCAGAGAGTGTTGCTTGCTGTTTATAAGCTAGAGGGGGATGCTCAGAGGTGGTGGAAAGCGATGAAAACAACAAAGGGTGATGGGTATGTGGAGACACTTCGATGGGTAGAGTTTTGTGAGGTCTTTTATCAGCAGTACTTTTCCGACTGCTGATAAAGAGGCCTATGCTAGAGAGTATCTGTCTATTCGGCAGAAAGATGATGAGTCCATCACGGATTTCATGACGAGGTTCACCAGGTTGGCAGGTTTTGCGGGAACCTCTGCAGGGACTGCAGCGGAACAAGCGGAGAAGTTCAAGTGGCGGATTCATTATAGGTATCGGCAACATCTCATTAACACCAAGTTTGCAGATGTATCGGCTGTGGCTAATGCGACCAAGAACATTGAAATGGAGCGACAGGACTTTCGGTCTTCAAAACCGGAAGGGAATCGGAAGAGGGATAGAGATGACCAGCAGGGTCAAGCTTCGGGTCAGCATGGGAGAAATCAAGGTGGTCAGTGGAATAGAAACCGTGGTGTTCAACAAGGGCAGTGGCGTGGTCAAAATCAGAATAGGGGTAATCAACAGATGCCTCAGCAGGGGCAGAATCGTCAGCTTCAGCTACCTTGGTATGGTCAGAATCGGCAGCAAGGGCAGAATCGTCAGCAGGGGCAGAATCAGGGTCGTTATCCGGGACCAGCTGGTGGGGGTAACCCAAATCATATTTCGATAGTTTCTTGTGCCATGTGTGGGGCTAATCATCCGGGGAGACAGTGTCATAGAGTTACTGGTGCATGCTTCTTGTGTGGACAGATGGGTCATATGGCTAGAGATTGTACCGGGCCACGTGGTAATGGTGGAGGCGGTGATCATGGTGGCAATGGTGGTCAGCGTCAAGGTGGTCGAGTGTTTGCCTTGACATATAATCAGGCGGCAGGTGCGCCAGGTACTGTTTCTGGCACTCTTTTAGTTGGTAGTCGTGAGGCTTCTATTTTATTTGATACTGGTTCTACTCATTCTGTTGTGGCTCGGTCTTTTGTTCGGCACCTGGGTGTGCCATCTCTGTCTTTAGATTCTGTTATGTCTATTGCTACCCCGATGGGGACTTCTGTTATTATTTCTGATTTATATCGAGGGTGTCCGATCAGTTTTGGGGATAAGATTCGTAGTGCTAATCTTCTTCCAATGTGTATGCACGATTTTGATGTTATTCTCGGGATGGACTGGTTGGATAAGCACCAGGCCACTATCGATTGTCAGGCTAAGAAGGTTATATTTGGAGATGTGAAGTCTCCAGAATTCGTGTTTCAGGGTTCACAGCCGAGTAGAGTGATGAAGTTGATTTCAGCCTTGAAGGCTGGGAAGTTAGTGGCAAAGGGTTGTGAGGGGTATTTGGCATTTGTGAAGGATACCTCTAAGGGCGAGTCTCGTATTGAGGATATTTCAGTGGTTCGTAACTTTCTCGATGTGTTTCCTGAGGAGTTGTCAGGGTTACCACCGCAACGGGAAGTTGAGTTTACTATTGAGCTCGTTCCTGGTACGGGACCTATTTCTAAAGCGCCGTATCGAATGGCACCATTGGAGTTGCAGGAGTTGAAGGAGCAGTTGCAGGAACTGTTAGATCGTGGTGTGATTCGGCCGAGTGTCTCGCCGTGGGGTGCTCCAGTTTTGTTTGTGAAGAAGAAAGATGGGTCTATGAGGTTGTGCATAGACTACAAGAGAGTTGAACAAGATTACTATCAGGAATCGGTATCCATTGCCGAGGATTGAAGACTTGTTTGACCAACTTCAGGGGGCGAAGTATTTTTCAAAGATAGACTTGAGGTCGGGTTATCATCAGTTGAGGGTGAGAGATGAGGATGTCTCTAAGACAGCTTTTCGTACTCGCTATGGGCATTATGAGTTTCTGGTGATGCCATTTGGGTTGACTAACGCTCCGGCAGTGTTTATGGATTTGATGAACCGGGTGTTCAAGGAGTACTTGGACCAATATGTTATTGTCTTTATTGATGACATTTTGGTTTACTCCAAGTCTAGGGAGGAGCATGAAGAACATCTTCGAACAGTGTTGGGAATTTTGCAGAAAGAGAAATTGTATGCTAAATTCTCTAAATGTGAGTTTTGGTTGGAGCAGATTGCATTTTTGGGCCACGTTGTTTCTGCTGAAGGCATTAAGGTGGATCCTGGAAAGGTTGAGGCTATCACTAAATGGCCGAGACCTACTACTGTGACAGAGATTAGAAGTTTCTTGGGTTTAGCAAGGTATTATAGGAGATTTGTGGAAGGATTCTCTTTGCTTGCTTTGCCATTAACTCAGTTGATGAAAAAGGGCTCGAAGTTTGTGTGGAATGAGGAGCGCGAGAAGAGTTTCGAGGAGTTGAAGAAACGACTTGTGACAGCTCCTATACTTACATTACCGTCGGGGACAGGAGGTTTCCAGATTTATAGTGATGCTTCTAAGAAGGGCTTGGGATGTGTTTTGATGCAACACGGTAAGGTTATTGCTTATGCTTCTAGGCAGCTTAAACCTTACGAGGTGAACTACCCCACACATGATTTGGAGTTGGCAGCAGTGATCTTTGCTCTGAAGATTTGGAGGCACTATTTGTATGGAGAGACTTGTGATATCTTCACCGATCACAAAAGTCTTAAATACATTTTCACTCAAAAGGAGCTTAACATGAGGCAGAGGCGTTGGTTGGAACTTCTAAAAGATTATGATGCGAGGATTCAGTATCACCCGGGGAAGGCAAATGTGGTTGCAGATGCTCTTAGTCGAAAAAGTTCAGGAAGTGTAGCAGCTCTTATTACACAACCTCAGCTTAGTTCGGATATGGAGCGACTAGAGTTGGAGTTGTATGTCCAAGGTTCAGATGGGCATTTGGCAGGTATGCGAGTGGAGCCCTCTCTTATTTCAAGGGTTAAGGAAGCTCAAAAGGAAGATGGGGAATTGTGGAGTATGGCACAAAATATGGAGGAGGGCAAGCAGCCCGACTTTCGTATTGATGACCATGGTGTGATTTGGTTGGGTAAGCGGTTGTGTGTACCATCTGATCCAATTATTCGGGAGGCAGTTTTGGCGGAGGCTCATAGTTCGCCATTTTCTATTCATCCAGGTTCTACAAAGATGTACAGGGATTTGAAGGAAAGTTTTTGGTGGAATGGGATGAAGCGAGATGTGGCTGAATATGTTGGGAAGTGCCTCACTTGTCAACAAGTGAAGATAGAACATCAACGGGCTAGTGGGTTGCTGCAACAGTTAGACATTCCAGTGTGGAAGTGGGAAGATAGCACGATGGATTTTGTGACTGGTTTGCCGAAGACTTTCAGAAAGAATGATGCCATTTGGGTTGTGGTGGACTGGTTGACTAAATCGGCACACTTTTTGGCTATCCACGAGGGCTACTCGGTGGATAGGTTGGCACAGATCTTTCAGCAGGAGATTGTTAGACTTCATGGTACTCCGGTGTCTATTGTTTCAGATCGGGACCCACGATTCACTTCACGGTTCTGGAAAGGGTTGCAACGAGCTTGGGGTACTCGGCTCAACTTTAGTACATCTTTTCATCCGCAGACTGATGGGCAATCCGAACGGACCATTCAGACGTTGGAGGACATGTTGAGGTCTTGTGCACTTGAGTGGTCGGGTAACTGGGATGATTACTTGAGCCTAGTTGAGTTTGCTTATAACAACAGTTGGCATGCGAGTATTGGGATGGCTCCGTTTGAGGCGTTGTATGGTAGGAAGTGTCGGGCACCAACTTGTTGGGATGAGGTTGGCGAGAGAGCCATAGAAGGGCCTGAGTTAGTTCAAATCACTACGGAGAAGGTAGCGGTGGCTAAGGAGAAATTGAAGTCGGCTCGATCACGGCAGAAGAGTTATGCTGATAAGCATAGGAGGACCTTAGAGTTTGAACCTGGTGAGCATGTGTTCCTAAAAGTTTCTCCTTGGAAGGGTATTCGGCGATTTGGTCTGAAAGGGAAGCTTAGTCCGCGTTATATTGGCCCATTCGAGATTTTAGAAAGGGTTGGTGAGGTTGCATATCGGTTAGCTTTGCCTCCACAGCTAGCTGTGCACAATGTGTTTCATGTGTCGGTGTTGAGGAGTTATAAATATCATCCGTTGCATGTGGTGCAATATCCGTTCGATAAGATTAGTGATGATCTTACTTGTGTGGAGCAAGCCGAGGCGATTTTGGATCGTCAAGAACGGGTTATGAGGAGGAAGAAAATTCCGTTTGTTAGGGTTTTGTGGAGAAACCATTCGGAGCGAGAAGCTACTTGGGAGATGGAGGAGTCTATTCGAGCGGAATATCCGCATCTTTTTAATTATTAGGTTCGTTCTTTTCTTTTGATTCCGGGGACGGAATTCTTTTAAGGGGTAGGTGATGTAATACCCGAAAATAAATGAATAAATAAATGGCATTTTAAAGTTTTTGGTTTAAATATTTTAATTGGGCTTTTCTTGTGTTTGGATAAAATATTGTATTTAATTATGTGGACTACATTAATTGGGCTTTAAAACTAAATGGATCAGATTTATATATGTGTTATATTAAAATTCTATTTAAATTAGGAGAGTTCATCAGTTATATAAATAAATATTTAAACCCTAATCTATCTCACTTACCTCTGATAACTAACGGAAGGAAAATAAAAGAGGAGTCGCAGCTGCTGTACGAAAAAGAGAGGAGAAAGTAAACAGGTAAGATATATATATATATATATATATATATATATATATATATATATATATATATATATATATATGTAATTGATAAAGTATGCATGTCCAACATAAGAGTTAGTTCACACGGCACAATTTTGGAATTTCGCTATCTGTGTTAAAGAAAAACTAAATCCTTGCTGCAGCAACTTGATCTATTACTATTGATATATATATATATATATATATATATATATGACCTACTACTTGATATATATATATATAAAAAATAGAATCTTACTACTTACTATATATATATATATATATATTCGAATAATGAATCATTCTGTTGGCAGGCTTACTCAATATTTGATAATAATAATAGTAATTTTTGGAAAAATAAGTAATTTGTAATTAGTAATTAGTAATTTGATTTATAGTTAGTAATTTATATTTTCTTGTTAAATTCTGTAATTAGTTTGAACGGAGAGGATTTAAGGAGTTACAATTGGATTATAATTTCGGGTATTTCATTGCTTAATCCAGGTACGGATTCCGTACTCCTTCAGCGACTCTTATTAAATTTAATTTGTTCGTTTTGTTTCTCGTTTCGAAATTTATTATTGTTTCGCATGATCGTTCGTTCTCAAATTCATGTGATCGTTTCGTTTTAATATTGATCCTTAGAACTCGTGTTTGTACTCTTGATCTAGTATATCATGTTTAGTATTTATTTCGATATTTGTAGAAAGTACATGTTAATATTTTTGGAGACTCGTGTTGATTTGTTCGATTTAACATGTACACGTTAGAACCCTTTGTGTTGATGTTATGTCGCATGTGTTGTGATATAATATTTTTGTTAGAATATACCGTAGGGTATACCTGAGCTATAACCACCTGTGGGGGTACCACAGGCATGTCGTCTTGGCACGAGAGGCATGACACTTTCCGTGGCGGTGTGATCAGTCCACGGCGTCTCCGTTTTGTACTCCGGTGGAAGTTGGCCATTTGGTGTTTTGTTGTGGGAGGCGTATGGGTCGACCCTAGTTTTCTGTTCTGTTCTGTTCTGCGGAGTGGCGATGTTTGTGCCAAACACGCCTTCCGATTTTTCATACATTTGGATTCGCGGTCCAGTGTGTGTGACTTGCCTGTGTGGCAAGGTATATTTATGTTCTTTTCTGATCTCGGTATGAAATAACCCCAGCCATTTGATTCAGCCTATTATTTCGTTGTATTAGTTTGTTCGTTGCAGTTCAGTTTATTTTGATTGAGTTAGTTATCTCAGTTCTCTATTTTATATTCCATATCTGTACTGGGCATTTGGCTCATGCTGTATTTTTCTTCCGGCAGGTAATCAGGGGGATCAAGGGCAAGTGTGATGAGAGCTCCTTTCAATCCAATGGTTTAGGAATATTCTATTTAGGCTGGACATATTGATTTCTTTGGAGTTGTAATAACTATCTCAGATTTTGGTTTATGTCAGCTTGGCATTTATTCTAGTTTGACCTTGTTGATATTTATTAGTTTTAAATATTATTCTTTTGTGGTTTAGAGCTTTAGTATTATTTTCTGTAGTTCTGTTGTGTTTTGAGTAACCTCCCTTTCTATTTCGGGAAGGGGGTGTTACAAATTATGCCCCCAATCAAGCATGATGCAATGACCTGATGCAAAACTCAAATTGGGGTTGTGAATTGAATTGGGGATTCACTGTGAAATCGAATTGAAAATTCGCGAATTGGGGCTTCACTGATTTTTGATAGTGGCTCGACTATGAATCCTCGAGGTGATGCTAAAATCGAATTGGGGCTTTACTGGGAAATCGAATTCGCGAATTGGGTTAATAAGAAGCCTCAACAAATCAAGAAAAATATATTATATCCTTATATTTGCCTTCATTCGCGAATTTCCAATTCACAGTGAAGCCCCAATTCACGAATTTCCAATTCAATTTCACAGTGAAGCCCCAATTCGGTTCACAACCCCAATTGTTTTGCATCAGGTCATTGTATCATGCTTAATTGGGGGCATAATTGTCAAGAAATTTTTTAAACCCAGTCCGCTAGTATAACTAGCGGACGACTTGATCCCTTTTTTAGCCACAACCCTTGATAATTGTTTTGGAAGATTAAGATGCTGTATGCCAGTTTTTCATCCATAGCAACTAGATGCTATGGATCATATCCCATATATATATATAGTCCTATTCTATGATATACCGTATACGTTAGCTAAAG